>OZ038501.1:100815543-100855543 GCA_964036315.1 Acanthosepion esculentum | reverse complement strand
ATGATACATTACTGTATCCATATGATAGGGTGCTGAAAAGTTATTGACCAAGTGGTGCTTGTTAGATTGTGGTGAGTGGGTTGGTTTGAGGACTTTCAACACCCTTTGCTGAATTGACCATTTTACACAAAATTGTATCTGGCTGCTTATTGCCTGTTGCTGCTGTTGTAGTAGTGGTAGTAGCAACAAAAAATAAAAAGTTCAATAGAGAACACTAGTGGCACTCCAGGATTACCAGATGCAGTATTTATTGCAGGAAGATCAAAAAAACATAGGCGGAAATATTTTAATAAAATCATATTTGTATGAATAATTCATAGAAGAATAAAACATGTCTTTTTCTTTTACTGATTTAATGTTTGTCAGCAAACTTATTTTTCAAAAACCCTCTTTGATTTCAGTGCAAGGATTTTTAACTAATCTTATTATTCATTCTTTCAAAGAAACATCTTCATCTTTTTAATCACTCTTTCAGTTGTTCTTTTGCCATGTGACTCAGCTACTGGACATAATCTAATGGCATTGTTGTAAAAGTTGATGATGTCATTCCCTAAAAGTTGTGACATCAGTCATGAGTTAGACAGTGTCGAAGTGTACAGACTTATTGGAGAAAATGTTGTTGCACCATAAGGAAAGGGGGATGCAATCACAGGCAGTCTTAGGTTCAAAATTTCCCACAACTGTCGTCGTTAAAGAGCAAAGAATGAGAGCAATGTAACCCCCACTCACCACCACCTCAGCTTTCTTTCAAAATTCTCTGAAGATTATTTGGTGTGTTGCAAACTTAAAGTACATGTGACAAGGATGACATAATGAAAAAGATGAGAATGATGGTGTGAGAGAATTATAACGACAATAATAGTTTGTCAGAAATTTAGACGACATTTGTTGATGTATTGTTTTAATTGGCATGTGTATTCATGATCGTTTTTCATGGAAATATTAAGTCATTGTTTTTATCATAAAAAAATGTCTGTTCTTTCCTTTTTTTTTTTTTTTTTTTTTTTTTTTTTTTACCTAAAACTACATAAGGGAAAACTCATATTTATGTAGTTTTTTTTTTCTTCTTCTTCAGATTTCAATATTCTCAAACTGTCACCAGTATTTTTGATAACAAATGTCCAGTGTGATTCCACAACCCCCGAATTATGGTAAACATATTTATTTCCTAATCTCTTTTATTAATTTATTTCTCATTGTTAATTAATTGCAGTTAACATTTCAAATCAGATACAAAATATCTTATAACCTACAACTCGGATGATTTGTCTATTTTGTTGATTGTGTTGAAATAAATTATCAATCATGGAACTCAAGAAACCAAAGTATGTTGTGATTTATGCATAAGCCTTTTTTTTTTTTTTCATTTAAAAAGTTTACAAAACATGGATATAGTTGATTTTAGCATTTCAAACAATTTTTACTGATTTATCTCACTTTAAAGTATTTTTGTTTTATTTCTCCTGCACATAGATTGGGTTTGTTTTTATTTTTGTTTTTAAATTCTAAAATTTATTTGTCACAAATTTGATTAATATTGAATTAAATTCATTTTTTATTTACTCAGGGCTGGAGAAATAGTTGAAATAAATTCTATTGGATTTTGGTCACTGTTTTTCGTATTTTATTTCCATGAATTTCATATTTATGCCTTTTTCTATCTATATAAAAGTGCTCTGGGGTTTGATTCAAGTTTATCAGATGCAAATGAGATAAATCAGTGTTTGGCATGTAAAATCTGTCAAAACACTAATACTGACTTCTTCTTTGTGCCATGTCCCTTCACAAAGTGGGAGATGATGTCTCTCCACAATTTCCTGTCCTTTGTAGCTCTTTTTGCTATCTCTCCTAATCCCTGTTCTGCCAACCATTGATATTGTTCGTTAGGTAGGTTATGTACGCTTTCCCTCTGTCCCTCTTGCCTTAAATATGTCCTGTCAACTATTTACATTATTCAGAGTATTGCCCTCATCTTTGTCGCCATATTTATTACAACGTTTCAGCCATTGTACGCTCCAGCCTTCTTCAGGTGGTTGGAATGTTGAACTGAACCTTTTATTTCCCTCACTTGGGTAGACGGTTCTAGTTCCACGTGCCATGTTTTTAATGGATGTCAGTTATCAGTTATCTCCTGTTAATTCCCCTCTCCAAGTTCTCCACTGCCTTAACCGGGTATTGAACTCACAGTCTTTGGGTCCTGTCACTGGATCTAACCAACACCTAGTGTAAATAATACTTCATCTCAGAAATATAGACAGATGTCCTGTCGATGTTGAATTTTCTAAGGCCAGATCAAGTTAGGCATAGACGGGGCTGAGCCAGTGAACATTAGGCCTTAGTCGTGGACTAGCATCTGTTGAGATTTGTCCTCATCCTTAGGATCGACACCAAAAGGGCAGCAGGTGGCGTCACCATAACACCAGCCAGAATAATAAGCTTTGCCAGAAGGAATGTGTGCATGGCAGTCTGATTTAATGAGCCAGATTTCTATGCAGAGTTTGACCAAATCCAGAATTGTTAGATTACAAAGTGGAAGTAGTCAGGACAAGTGCCAGAGGCTCTGCACAATGAGATATTGAAGTACAAATATGTCAGGGAAAGCTCCAAAGCAGAAATAGCTTGTAGTTCAGCCATTCTCAACCTTTCCTCCATCATTGACCCCCCTCGGCTTTATGTATGTCTCCATTTACCCCCTACTCCCATACAAAAAATTCATAGCCATCATAAAGCATTGATGTACAATTTTGTGACTAAATGAATGAATGATTTTTTCATTCAAAATACTAAGGGTTTTTTTTAGTCAAAATACTGTGACTAAAAAAAAATACTAAGTGACACTCAAATACTGATTTCTTATTTAGTACTAATCTACTAATTTTTTAGTATAAGTTAGTACTCTGTATAAAATTCAGTATTTTTATTAACGTTTGTAGTCATTAATAAAAAATTATTCATTTTATCCGCTGTATTAGTAGATCTACAAATTAATACTAATCATAATCATTCATTCAAAAAAAAATTTTTTTTTTAGTATTTTTGTTTTTGGCAATAATTTAAAAAATTTTTGGTAAATACTAAAAAAAATCTTTTTTTGAATGAATGATTATGATTAGTACTGACTAATTTGTGACTAAAAATTGTGCAAATTAGTCATTAGTAAAAATACCAAAACAGAAATAAAAAATACTGACAAATACTAAAAATTAGTAAAAATTCAGTATTCTGATCAAAAAATTAGTAATCCATCATTCATTTGTACATCAATGTCATAAAGTGACAGAATAACAAGAAGGTCAGAAAGAACCTTTTTATTGTTTAGGACTTTAGGTTTTGTATAAAAATAGTATTATACATTTGTATAAAAAAAAAAAGAAAATCAAACCTTTTCTAAATAGAAAATTATGAAGTTAATTTGTATTACAAAAAATAATGAACAGAAACACCAGAAGCATTATCAGTGGGAACACTGCTGATTCACTGAGTCAATCAGTTTGTTTATGCGAGGAGCTGTTTCTGATGATGCTACTCTAATATCATCATCGGCTTTCAGGCGGTTTCTGGCCTTTGTCTTTATTGCTACTAAACTTGGGAACGCTGATTCACATAAGTACGTAGTGACAAAAGGAACAAGCACTTGGAAGGCACACTGAGTAAGGAGTGGGAATGAATCTGTGAGTTTTATCCAAAAATTAACACCAACTTTTTCAAATTCTTCTCTAAGAGTAGCAGAAAATTGAAGATCTATCAGTTCATCTTTTACTGGGCTATCATCTTTTATTTCTGACAGTTCAGTGGCAAAAGGTCTTATTATCCATCTCTCTGTTGGAATCATATCTTTTGAAAAGTAGCCAGTGAAGTGATTCTTCAAGATATTCAAATGGTCTGTGATGTCTTCGTTTATCCCAGGTAACACTCCAGGACTTTCACTAATGACCTCATCCAAATTTGGGAAATTTGCAAAGTTGCTTTGGTGAACTCTCCGTGCCCATAAGTCCAGCTTTGTCTGCAATGCTGTCATCTTTTCACTTGCTTCAACAATGGTTACTGATGTTACTTGGAGTTGTTTGTTAACTTAGTTAAGATGGGTAAATATATCTGACAGGTACCCCAAACAGACGATGAACTTGGGATCAGCAAAATTTTCACACAGTTTTGAATTTCAGTCACAAAGAAACATTTCTACCTGACTACGGAGCTCAAACACACGATTTAAAATAAGTCCACGTGAAAGCCACCTTACTTCAGTATGCAGTAAAAGAATGGAATGCTCAGAGCCCATCTCATCACAAAAAGCTTTGAACAAACGGTGATTCAATGCTCGGGACTGAATGAAGTTAATAGCCTCAACAACTTTCTGCAAAACAATTTTCAGGAAGAGTTTTTGCAGCTAATGCATGTCTGTGAAGAAAACAATGTATTGTTATTACATGGGGTGCCTTTTGCTTCACAAGTGCAGTGAAGCCTGATCTCACTCCCATCATGGCTGGAGCTCCGTCAGTACAGATTAAGCCAACAATGTCCCACGTGTTCTTGTCAAAGAAGTCTTGTATTTTCTGCATTATATCAGTAGCCTTTGTGGTTTGCTGGAGAGGTTCACAAAAGAAATTCATTTTTTAGTTCTTTTCCACATATGTAACAGACAAAAACAAGAAGTTGTGAAAAATTGGCTACATCACAGGTTTCGTCAAGTTGCAAAGATATTTTTGCTGGGCTAGATTTGATTTGTTCAATAACTTGAGACAAATATCTTGAGACATTTCACTAATACGCCGATGAATTGTATCATTAGAAAGGGGAATGGCTTGAATCATCTGCTTTGCTTTAATCCCACATGTTCAACCATGTCTAAGGCACAAGGTTTAATCAGCTTCTCGGCAATGTCATGAGGTTTCTTGGCCTTTGCTATTTGCAGCGCTACATTATAGGAAGCTGCAAGCATGGGTTTCTTCTCAGATACAAAGCCAAGTTTGGGCAGTGTACCTGCAGCCCTAAACCTAACTCTCTTTGACTCAAATGTAGCACGGTCATCGGATGCATTGACAGGATGTGAAGCTTCCAAATGCTGTTTCAGTATTGAAGGTTTCAGTGACCCATTTCCAAGAACTTTTAAGCACTGCAGACACTGAGGCTTCTCCACACCATCCACAACAACGAAGTCAAAGCCATATTCTACATATGAATCCAGATATGTACGTTTCTTGGACATGACACAATCTGAAAAGAAATAATTATGAATTAGTCATGTGACTAATTCTCCATTCACTGAAAACCTATCCAGAATATTACCACTCATGACTGATTCTTCAGTTAACAGTAACCCTCTCTGTGGATTTTATCAATGCCAGGCCAGTTCTCACCAAAGCCCTCAATTAATGTTTACTTTTAATTTAATGAAATACCATAATAAATGCATACAAACTTATAGTATTACTCTCAGAACATATAATACTAATATACTTATATAGCAGCAGTAATAATATACAGCAATGAGAGAATAGAATCTGCTCCAGGTCACTGCTAGAGATCAACTGAAATTCGGAACAGAGGTGTTGCTGGTGGGTGAACAGTGAGCATGCCCAAACAGGACTGAACAAGATTGACACACTATCTATCTATCTATCTATCTATCTCTCTCTCATACATACATACATACATACATACATACATACATATATATATATATATATATATATATATATATATATATATATATATATATATATATTTTACAAAATTAAATTTAATTGATTTATTTTTTAAATTATCAGGTACTTCAATTATTTACCCCCGACTATATAATTTTTTATCCCCTAGGGGTAAATTTACCCCTGGTTGAGAACCTCTGTTGTAGTTGATAGTCACAACGAGCCCAGTTCAGCATGGGTCAAAATCCATAGTTCCTCACCCCACTCGTCTGTATGGCTCACCTTTTGTTCTGGTTTTTGAACACGCATGCAAATTAGCGATAGTTTTAAAAGCAATAGAACTACGCATGCAATTTACTTAAAAAAGCAAATGGCAGCTTCGACCAGGCAGGCATGACATGACATTATGTTCTCTTAGCTACAGGATAGGTTAGAATTCCTTTGTCCTATTTCAGCACACTAGCCTCGCTAAACGGAATGGCTCTTGCAGCGTGTCTCGCTGGCGACGGTTCGAGGTAATGCTTTCTCCATCATAGCGGCTGGCAGAGGATAGAAAAAAAAATTTGTTTATAGTTACGTTGTCCTGGAATCGTCATCATTGGTCGACTGAACTTGCTTTGTTTCAATTATTGTTTCCCTTAGATTGAACTTACCATTTCTTTTTATACTATAATGTATTTCAGATGAAAAATGAACTCCAGATTATGAATTAGAATTTAAAAATTAAAAAAAAAAAAAAAAAATCTAGTCGTATGTGTTGTTTTGGTTTCCGTAGGGGGTGGGATTCACCATTAACTTTTATAATTTTTTTTATGTGTTATATTCGTGATCTGTGTTGTTATAAAAAAAATATTTTTTCTGGTTGTGTAAGGCCTATTGTTTGTGTACAACTCCACCAAAATAAGAAATAGTCATTTTCAGTTCTTCATTATGTGCCCTAGACATTTAAACATTCTCTTTCTGGTCTTAAGTATAATTGTCTTTTTATTTCCATTTTCTCTAAAACTTCATCATTGCTCACATGTTCAGTCTGTGGCATCTTCATCTTTCTGTAGAACCCTATTTCTCTTGTTACAAGTCTCTTATTCATCTGTGAGTAGATTGTCCAGCATTCACTCGCAAATAGGAACATTGGTATTACAGTTCAGCACTCTTTTCTTTGTTTCTTATGAAATTTTCCTATTTTTTAGTAATTTGGAATAAATGTCTGATAGACTTTAAGATAATTTTTTGGGTCATTTATCCCTTAACAATGATCTATATACACATTTATCTATCATATACAATGTATTGTCTTAACATCCTCACTATACTCTTCTGAAACGTGGGCAACATACCAGAGATATATGAAATGGCTTGAGGGATTCACCAAAAATGCCTGACACACATCCTTAATATTAAATGGCACTCTTTGATTTTGCTGTCACCCAAAGATCTGAATGCAACATTGTGCGACTGGAGGATAACTGGATTGAAACAGCAATAATTCTCAAGCAGATGAAATGGACAGGACACATTTGTGAACATATGTTTATAAGTATTTTTGGCCCCTGAACTTTGTAAAATATTTTTTATACACCCTCTGTGTGTGTGTGTGTGTGTGTGTGTGTGTGTGTGTGTGTGTGTGTGTGTGTGTATATATAAAGAATAAATATCCATTTGTTCCTCACTATTTGGTGCAACTCTGTAACAATTGTCAGACAAGTTGAATTTTTTTTAGTTTGTACCTGATGATTGCCACATGCATGAAACTCTTTTACAATAAACAGTCAGGAACTACTGCATATACATTCTTAGTATAAATTTTAGCTGTGTTTTACATAAGTGTTTTATTACCACCATCACTCACTGAGTGCGCGCGCGCGCTCTCTCTCTCTCTCTCTCTCTCTATATATATATATATATATATATATATATATATATATATATATATATAAATTCCAGCTTCAATTCTCATGACTATATCTACCAAACATCTTTACTCTTGTCCACTATCCATTTAAAATTCCACAATTCTTGCAGTTTACATCAACCTTAAATAAACTTTGTTGTTTTTCTTCCTCAACCTTGACAGAATATTTCTTATGACTCTCGCTATCTTTTCTACAATCACTTATCAGACATGGCTTGTTGCAAAGATATTTTAAGTCAACTTATGTCCTATCTTCCAGATCAAATCCTCACTTAACACCTATCTTACCTAGAAAACATTTCATCATGTCAGGTATCCTGAAGAAAAGGTAAAAATGTTCAGGTATCTCTCAAAATACCTTGCTTGATATTTTCTGTATCAAATATCTTGCAATACACCATATTTCTGCCAATTCTGGCACAAATCTGTATCAAATATCTTGCAATACACCATATTACTGCCAATTCTGGCACAAATCTTTTGTAATAAGCATGCATCACATTCTTGTTTTTGATATTTTCACATAAACTATTCTTTGTTATTGTAAATTTTCTATCATTACTTTTGATGTATCTCCTCATATAGTATTTAATAATCATTTTTCATTTTAAAAAACTTCCAACAGTCATTTAATATTAAGCATATAAAATTGAAAGTTTAAATTCTAGCTAGGACAGTTTGCATTCACTCTGCACTAATGACCTTGCAGAAGTATGAATCTGTTTCCTACTTCAGTTATTGGTAAATAGCAACACCATAGTTAATAAAGCCTTTTAGACTTGTAAGACAGTCCATCTTTGGCTACCATAAACATTCACTTGCTACTGAAACTTCAGTAGAATTGCTTTGTGTCCCTCTCCCCCTATGTTCTAAAAAGGATCCAACAGGAATAAACAAAAAAAGAAACAAACAAATGACTGTAGTGTAGTGTTTCTCAGCTGGTGCACCTGGGGGCACTAATGTTCCCTGGAAGGTAGTCAGGTGTGCCCCAAGTTAACAGAAGAGTAATTTATTAATTATTTTTATATCTAAAAAAAAAAAAAAAACGTTTTTATTTTTAAAAAGCTAGAGAAACCAAACATGGCTTCCATGTATAGGTCAGGTCTTTGTCATTTGTTGTTTTGAACTGGATGCTAAATTCCTTAATGATGGAGTGGATAATCCTTTCCCTTTTGCCTTCCTCGATGGATTTAAATCAATAATTATCAGCCTCTCTAAAAAGAAAAATAACAGATTCTTCATAAATCCATTTAAATGAAAGCACAACTGCTTAAACATACAATGTATTGTCCTAAAAATAAATACTTATTTTAGGAGACATCTTTTTTATTTTCAAATTTCATGACTTCTTTTTTCCTTATGAAAATATAAAGTGTGCTCCAGAGTTTTAGTTATTCTACAAATGCACTCTGGATTAAAAATGGTTGAGAAACACTTGTAGTGAAATGACTCCTTTCTTTGTCTTTTTTTTCTTCAATATTTACTGTATATGAATTCAGGATTTGTTTACAAGTTTCTCTTTCTCTCTCTTTTTTTTTTGGTGGGGAGGGGGGCTTTTCTTGGGTTAATTTTAATCCAAAACAAAACTGCTGTCCTTTAATCATATAAGTGAACTTTTTTTTCTTTTTTTTTTTTTTTTTTTTTTTTTTTTTTAACTTCCATCATCAATTCTAATGTTAACTTCCAGGAAATTAACTCAAGACACCTTCTCAGGTTTGCTATTTGTCCATGCATTAAATAATGCTGCCACATCTGGTTTGCTGCTTCTGCTATACATCTAGAGATTCTTGACAAAAACCAAAGAATCTGCAATATCATCAGTCCTGACCTGGCATCTCAGCTTCAGTCATTTCCCCACTTCTTAAATGTAACTTCATACTTTTATGGTAATTGTTCTGATGAGCTTTCTTCTTTGGTACCTCAACTTCATGAATTTAAATGCAGTATTAGTCAGCTGGTGTGTCTCATCATTTTACTGTTGAAATTGCTAAGTGTAAGTTCTATAGCAAATAGTTTCTTTTTTTTGCACATTTCACTAGTGGAACTCTCTTCACGTTCTTTCTTTCCTGTCAGATACAATCCTCAGAAATTTAAATGCAACATCAATCGTCTTTTTCTAACATTTTCTCAGTTTCTTTCACTGACTAACTCCTTGTATCTTAGTGGCTTTATCACCTTTTAAAATGATTTTTTTTAAAAATTGCCACCTTATATTTCTTCTTCTCTGCTGCAAAAACATCTTTACACCTCTTATTTATTTATGTTAATAAAAAATATTTTTGTATATTACCTTGAGAGGAAGCCTCTTTTTTAACAGTTTCATTTTCATTTTGTGTGTGTGTATTTTGATTGTTTTGTGTATATACATGTACTTTTACTTTTTTTAAATTTTAATTATAAAATTTTCAGTTTCGCTCGCTTTAAGACACTTGATTCAAAAACCCAGACTTAATCCTTTACGGCGTGACATACAAAGGATAAAAACTTTCAAGTCCTCCTTTTTTCCCAACTTGTCAGATAAAAAATAATTTCCTTTTATCTTTTTGTAATTTAAAAAAAATAAAAAGCTTACATTTTGTTGAGGCACCTTACATACGAATAATACTTTTGGCAAGTTTTTGCATCTAAAAAACAGAACTCAATTTGAAGATTACAGTCTTAGTGCCATTATTGTCTACCTCCATTTCTCCTGCTTCCTTAATGGCAGGTGTTAACGTCTCGACAGATAAAACCAATCCCAAATCACAAGTATAACTAAATAGACAATCATGGAGGAAGTTGGTTGTTCAGGGTAGGGCATAGACTTTCAACCCAAGGAAGTTGATAATTAAAAAAAAAATAAAACTATAGGGATCTATGCTCTTCATGAGATGATAGACTAAAGTTTTTCTATCTATAAATTTGTGAACTGTGAATGGCTTTTTGTTTACTGACTTGTTTTCTTTGGGAAGAAAGCCAATCCTGTGATGCCAAGGTTAACAACTTGATTAACTCCGGAGCATTTGATTATAGAATGCATTGGTGAATTGCAGGTTTGAGAAAATTTTCTCTTCTAATTAGTGGAAAAACCACAATAACGCTTCAACTGATAATTCTAAAAACAGTTTTCAGTTTTATTTTGTTTAGAAGTGATGAAAAGCCAAACCTACAAGAAGAAATAAGAAAAGGAATTTTTTTCTTGTTTTTTTTTGGGGTGGGGGTGCAGTAAGAATCTTTAAGAAGATCCATATAATCTAATAGATTTTTATGATCAGATCTTCAGTGACTGGCTACAGTATACACAGATAAATATTTTCTAGAGGGTTTAAAATTCAGGTAACAAAGTTCAAGGGTTACACTATACATGAAGTAGACTTATATACAGTATTATCACTTCCTGCCAGATTTTTATCTGAAAAGAATTTATTTAACCCATTGGTCACTTTTTTATTTTTATGGATTTCTGTTATCATCGAGTCATTCTATTATTTATGTTCCACAATAGTTAGTACATTTGCAGATACCTTTCATACACAAAATGTAACAACTATTATGGGACAAGCAGTATTTTGATGTATGCACTCACTCTCACACACACACACGCACACACATAGTAAGGGTGTGAAAATTAATTGTGCCTCTGCAATGAGAGAAACTATTGTTAGTCATGACAAGTGCCAATGACCTTTTTATTTAACTGTGAAGCAATTGGCTATAGTTAAGTGTAATTGACTAAGTTTGTAGAAAACAATGAGAAAAACAATGAGACAAAATAATACGAAGCAAACAATATATATGCAAGTCAAACGTAGGCAAAACAAGAGTAATAAAGCAAAAAGTTCACAAAGTAAGAATTGTATTCACACATCGAGTGATTTTAGTATTCTGACTTCAAGACAAAAAAGAATAAAAATATGAGGGACATTGCCAAGAATTGTTAGAATTATTCATTTTTATTGGTTAGGAAGAAATCCCAGCATGCATCTGTAGGATTTGTCTATAAATTTGGGGAGAAGATAGTCTTAGTGGTCCTGCCCCTAGAATTGAAACCAACAATTTGTATAAGCTAATTTTGATTTGATATTTGACATATTTGATTATTAGGGGTGGAATAATAATTGAGTGAATAATGTGGTGGTGGTGATGGTAAAAGTCCGAGTAATGTATTGTAGCTCGGTTTGAGAAATCGGGGAGCTGAGTTTGGATTCCAGTCAAGTTCATTTTCTTACATGCTAACTACCCTTAAGAAAGGTATGAATCCAACACTACTCCCTCCATTTATGGATAAATAATAGGACAACCAGTCTTGGAGAAGGAAAACTCTGTAGCCAAAACTGCATGTAGCGTTGACAAATTATATACTATGCAGCTAAGAAAAGGCTCGATTGCATTGACACGATGATCCCGACTACAGTTGACTCCTTAACAGACTGGGTTCTATAGCCTTGGGTGGAAACCAGTCTAGGAGAAGGAAAACTCTAAATTCAAAATTGCATGTAACCATGGCAAGGTATATACTATGCAGCTAAGGAAAAGGTTGTTCACACTGACTCAATAATCCTGACTACAGTCAACTCTTTATTGCTACTAATCAACCGAGTATAACAATCAGGGAGTCATCTGCATAGAATTTCTGCCAAAGGGATTGACATTTCAATAAGGTATTGCAAGACCTTAGTGTTTCCTCAGAATAATGCTTGTAAACAGACCTTTTTTTTTTCTTTTTTGCATCATGACTATCCAAGATAATATTGTAGTTAACACATGGCAGAAATAGTGAGAAGAGATTTCCATTTTCTGTTCAAGTCCAATTTGAATTGTTTCTGAAATTGAAGAGAGGAATTTGAAATTTTCATCCAATGTCAGTTGAAGATGCTGGAGCAAAAGTAAACCGGAAACTTTTTCATCAATTGAATGAAAGTACTGGACAGAATATTTGGGAAAAGCATAACATTAAATGATGAAAATATATTGAAAAATGTTTGAATTTTGAAAAGAAAGAAATTGACTTCATTTTGATACCAATTTCATTATACCATTTTATCTGGAAAGTCTTTTATAGGATTGAGGATCTTATTTCACCAATCAAATAAATATTGAAAGACAAGATTTCTGAAATTTTTCATTATTTCTTCATTTACTACTTTTCTCTATCTTTCTGTAATTTCTATCTTTTTAAATCCAAAACTCACAGTTGTCTGTGAAATATGGGCTGTTGGTGTCGGATGCAAGTTCAAGGTTTATTGAAAGCTAATTCTTTTTCTGGTTTCACACCGCTTCCTTTATAGATTGAAGTTGGTATTGCTCATAAAATGGGAGTAAAACAAGCAATAATATTGATAGGCATTTTTGTTGTATACATTGATGGTGGGAAAGAAATAAGACATGAATACTTTGATCTAACAACAAAATCAAGCCATGGCTTCAGTTTACATATAAACTTGAAGACAAATTGATATTGCAAAGAAATGACTCTACCAGCCTGATGGTAAGGATTAGGGATAAAGGAGGAGAAGGTCATTTGAAACTTGTGAAATATTTAGTGAAAGAGCAAGTAGGTCAGTTTGAAAATTTACCCTTGTTGACAATCTAAGACGTTAAAGAGGATTTTATTTGAAACTAAGACCCTGCTTCATCTCCTTCCCCACCTCTGCTACCTTAATGGGTTTTTATTTTCTTCAGAAAGGCTCTCTCAAGATGAAAGAATGTTCCCAATGCCACTCCTTCAGGATAGAGATGATCACTTATCTTCTTTTTTTTTCCTCTCTCTTATTTTTGTGCATGTGTGTACAAAATATATGTATATAAGTTTATCCCCTTTCAACTCATCTTCAACATGTTTTTGATTTCAAAAAGGAAGTGAAGATTTTCAAGAATGGAACAAAGTCTTTAAGACTTCCCTATAAAATTCGAAACCCCAATGGAATTTGGAATATTATTATCACTTGCAATTAATACAAAGAAAAACATTAAAAACATTTAATTTAGTTTCAACACTACAATTTCCTCTTCATTGTTTTATTCAGTATAAATTTCAAGTTAATCAGGTTCTGAAATCTTTCAAAAAATAAATTGATATTTTTTTGTTTTCCCATGAAATTTGTTTAAAATTTCTATTTTTGACACTTAAAACTTTCTCTAATAGTGTTCTTTGTCAATCAACCGTAACATCTGAAACAATTTTGGTTCCACCCCCACCCCCCAAAAAAAACATAATTTATACATAAAAGATTAAGTTTTTATTATTCCTTTGAAAAAGAAATGCTATGAGATAGAATTTAATTTTTTATAAAATATTATTAAACTTATTTAGTTTGTCATCACTATGAAATATTTTATTCCCAAATACTTTTTGCTAACTTTCAGTTGTGTTTTCTTCCTTTTCACCATTTTATCAAGTCTAACTCAATGTGAGGGATGTTTTTGTTGGTTTTACTTTTTAGTCTTTTTTATTTATTTATTTTATTTGGGATGGGGGGTATCTGTAGAAGGGGAAAATCCTAGATTGAAAATAAGAACTTAAAATACAGGTAAATTTTTATAAAAATTAATTTTTTTTATAAGATGGTTTCACAAAAAGGATTTTCAGAAAATGGTGTTATAAATTTTTTTTTTTTTTTTTTACTAAAGTTGCTATTTTAAGTAGAAAACCAAAATGATTTTTTATTTATTACCCTGCTAGATGTTACAAATTTTGTTAAATTTTATCTCCCACAACTGATTTGTTGACTTAGTGATTGGTTGGATTATATTACTACATTTTAAGTATTTGCTTTTTATTTTATTATTAAGATAGAAGCATCTGAAAAAAGGAAAACCTGTGCTTTGTTTATAATAAATTCTGCAGGGAAAGTTTAAACTGCACAAACGTATAGCAGTACAAAGGGTTGGGGGGGTGATAAGAAAAAAATCAGAAAGTTGGTGGGGTGGGAGAATGTAAAGAATCTTGGCTGCTAAAATTTCTACCATCTTTGAAAACATGAAAAGTTCCTCTCTTATTCTTTGATGAAACTTTTCATTTCTCTCTTTTGGTTTTTCTTTCTTAAATTCTCATCTTTGTTATTATTTTCGTTTTTCTGATTTCCAAACTGCAATCAAAATTTCAAAGCAGTGTCATTAAATTCACATGCTTGATCAATTGGAAAGCATTGGAGTAGCTAAGGAGAATTAGTTGAATCTGCCACCCCAGATATACCTGCTTGGATTGGAGCCACAGGAGGGTGCTACTATTTCTGAAGAGAGAGAGAGAGAGTGAGTGAGTAACTAACTGTAGTTTGACTTGATATTGCTGCCCTGACCTATCATATAGATGAGGGTAAGGGTGGGGTATCTTTTAGATAACTCTTTCCTTCTGTCTCCATGGCATATGATACTCCCCCCCCCCCCACACACACACACATACACACATATGCCAGTGGGGGTGTAACACTGATGTTTATTGGTAATTTAGTGGTGAGGAGAAGGTAAGTGTGTTGAAATCCCCCCCATCCTTCTCCTTCCTCGTCCCACACATCTGTTCAGGGTGGGGGTTAATTCTTATTGCACGTCCAACTACTTAAGAAAAGCTCCTGCTACTTTCCAAGAGAGAGAAAGAGAGACACACAGGCATGTCTATTCCCATTTCCTCAATTATCTTTCTCTTCATCCATTTTGTTTTCCTGATTATTCCTTTCTCTACTTTTGACAACCATTTCTCCTTGGATTATTTCAAGCAGAATGAAGGGAACATCAAATGGACCACATAACTGGTCAACTTTCTGGTCAAAGTTTCTACCTTTGGATATCTTTTGACAGCTCTCTCATCGCATGACCCCCTAAGGAACATTCTTAGACACTTAGCTCCCTATTTCTTCCTCTTTCTTTGGGCTGAAGGCAACAATTTAAAAAATTTGTATATTTTATATTTCTTAAAAAAAAAAAAAAAAAAAAATTAATGTTACTCTTTTGATATTGAACATTTTTTGCCAGTGTTTCTTTCCACCTTACCATTAAAAAAAAAATGGAATAATTCAGATTTGATTTTTGTTAACACAAAGAAAAACCAAAATAGTTTCAGTAAAAGTGAATTTGTTTCTATAAACTGGAAAAAAAGGATCACTGAATTGTTAGATTTTTTTTTCTTTAATTTTTATTAGGACTGAAAACTTTGTAAAAGTTCCCTCCCCCCATCTTCAAAAGAAAAAAAAACAATCAAAAATAGGAGATAATTTATAAATTTCTAGATTTTTTTTTTTTTAATTTCCAAAATAAATTCCCAAATCAGTTCATACAAAATAAGATTTTTTTTTTTTTTTTCAAAAATAAGAAAATAATTTTTGGATTGGTATTTTTTACAACTTAAAAATATTCAAATCAAGACTGAAAAATTTGAATTTCACTTATTTTCAAAACTTATTTCTCTCATCTCTTAAATTTATTCAACAGCAGTAAGCTATTCTTCCCTCCCCCATTAAAATACTTTATCTTGATATTTGCTAAAATAGTTTTCCATATTTAATATTCCTCCCTTGTTGTATTTAACTAATATTACCTGAAAGCACACATCTTGTATTACTGATATCATTTTGAAACGTACAAGTGACCGTGATAAAATAAATGTTTGATAATTAGAAAGTATCAGTGAATTTTGTACATCCTATTATTTCGAGGGTGAAACCATTTCTCTCTTCTTTCTGCGGCTTCTTTCTTCTATTTTAAATATTATACTGACTGCTTTAACCTATTTCTGATACTCCCCTCCCTATATCTCCTGGCTATTACTCCTTTGCAACAACCTTCACATGTTTTTTTAACTTCTACCCTTTTCCAGCATCACCTATCAAAACAAACAAACAAACAAATTTTATGCCAACTATTTGCTTCTCAACAGTCAAGTCCACACCTGAATTGACTGAATTGGCTTTAGCAAGAGAAATCCATGAACTGTTGCAGGCAATCAGTCCAAAACCCAACTGCCAAACTTCCTCTGGCATTCAAAGAGAAAGAGAGAGAGTGATAGAGTACAAACTCCCTGGTCTGAAGAAAGGTTTTTTGGGGGGTTTTTTTTTTTTCAGAAATATTAAACTTTCTATTTCTAAATTGGATTTTACAAAATGTACAACCAGTACACAACAATGGGTAAGAATTTCAGACAATATTTTGCTTATTTAATTTGTTTTTATTTAATGTTTTAACACTTTCCTCCCAAATTATATTTATATAGAAGCAGTATTTTTATTTTTACTTTAGTTGCTTTTTATCATGAAAATAAATAATTAAATACTTGTCAAAATTAACAATAATGTGTGTGCTTTGGTTGAAATGAGTTGAATTTTCAATTTCGGGATATTTTAAATGGACTAAAACATTTCTTTTAATATCTTCATGTTTTTCAAAAATGAACTAATTTTATTTTTTATGTTTGTAAAATTTATTTCCAACAGCACTTTTCTTCTTTTTAGGATTTGGCTAGAAGATAAAAAAAATTATTTACATACAAGGGCATTTATATGACATTTTTGGTAAAGATGTGCTTCTATAAACAAGAAACAATATTTTTGGTCTTATATAGATCAAACAACATTTTAATTTTTTTTTCATAAGTAAGAAAGTTTATGGAACTTTTTAATGTATAGATTTGAAGTATTTCTATTTTTTTTTTTATGCTGATAAATTCTTCTCCAAATACTGCATCCCATAATAATGCCAAATATAAATAAAATAATAATTATATTACTTAGCTGAAAGTTGTGGATACCTTTTCTATTATTAAAAACAAGAATTTTTAATTTTAGTAATAATTTTGAAGTGTTTTGTTTTCTAGTTGCTTATCTGTAAAAATTAAAACTTAATCTGCTTTCTTAAAATCATTGCTTTGAACATCTTCAAATGAAATGGAAAGAAATGAAAATATATTAATCTCAAGTATTTTCTTAGAAATTCTTAAGTACACTTTTAATGCCTTTATTTTTAATGCAGACTCTTTGAATTTGTTTGTATAAAAAAGTGACTTTTTTAATATAACAATAAAAAATGATCAATTTGCAAAACTGATAATTTTTCTTTGAAATTCAAAGTGTGAAAAAGACAGGATAATTTGTCAAAGAATATGACCAATGAATTCTGTACAAATCTATTATCAGTTTCTATGATTGTTAAGAGTTATTGAAACTAAATCTTCATTACTATTTTTACTAATAATTTTCAAGTATGTGAAAATTTTTATAACAATTTATAATTTTTTGTTTTACTTCAATAATATATTTCTTAATGGCAATCTAAAATAGACATTTTGCTCTGAAAAAAATTTAGTTCCCTTCAAATGTAAAATAATGCCAAATATAATTGTCACCTAATGAAAGCTAAGGAGTTGACCAGTTAAATTAGTTGAACTTGATAAAAATTTCAAAGACAGTTATTAAGTGACAACCATTTTGAATTTTTTTACTCCATTCCTTTCACTGCCATAATTTTTAAGTGCTTAACCATTTTATTTTTCTTTAGCATCAATGATTATACTTTCAAACTATCAGTAATATAACCTTCAATAAAAAATATAACCACTTTTTTATTTTTAATCATTTTTAAAATATATAACCATTTTTTTCTTTAACATCAATGATTTCAATTTGAAACTTTCAATAATATAAGCACTCTTAACATCACTCATAAGTAAATAACTTTTCTATCTGGTATCATTAATAAATTTTATTTAATTTCAATGATGTTGTTCTTTGACCAGCCCATTCTCCCACTTTCTTTATAGAATGAAAACCAGCTCAAATCTGAATGAAGTAGATCACTCATAAACTTCTTTCTTTTTTTTTACTCATGAGCAGTGTCATGCAAAGCTCATTCTGTGTTCATGTAAGATTGTAGAAATATCAGGGATGGGTTCATGTCAGTTCCTCTAAAACTGAATTCATAGGCTTCAACCAGCAAGGCTCAATACAAACAGTTTCAGGTGAATCAATAAAATCTATCGAATCTTTTACATACCTAGAAAGCAAAAGAAATTCTACTGAAAAGGATGTGAAAATCTGCAAAGCTAAATCCTGAGTTGCCTTGAATAAAATGGATGTCATCTGGAAATCTGATCTAGCAGACATCCTCAAGCGGAGATTCTTTCGAGCCACTGTAGAGACAATGTTAATGTATGGTGCCACTGCCTGGACATGAACTGAAACCCTACAGTCTAAGCTTGATGGAATCTACACTTGGATGCCAAGAGTTATATTTAACATCTCTTGGAGACAACATCTAGCTAAATTTGCATGTAACCTATACACATCATTTCATATATTTTAATTCATCTTAGCTTGCTTATAATTCCTAATATGGAGCAAAGGGGAGTTAAAAAAGCAAAAAACAAAGATTATTTACAAAGTCTTTAAAAACCTTGCTGTAGAATATTGTGTTATCCATGAGTAGCTCAAATGGCAAAATCTTCTTTTAAAAATATACAATAAATTTGATACACAACACTTAGAGTACAACACTTAGAGGTCACGAAATAGAGAACAATGCAGCTTCACAGTCAGTGTGTGTCAAGTCGTGTCTGTGGCCACAATACATGATATCCATTATCTGGTGTTTTGTTTCTAATTTCTCTTGATGTATTGGTGCTGGACCTATTGACTGAAATATCCTGAACAGCAACCCTTGATGCAGATAAGAAAACTTGCAAAATGCAATGTTCTTTTCACTCCAGAATGTCTCCTATTTTGAATTTCTATCATTTGACTTGGTCTCGGCTCTTCACTAACAGCAGTGCACAAATGTTTTATAGGCTCAGTTTTCTCATTCATCAAAACTCAACCATCAGTTCTACTTGCGCTTCACCAGAGTGACTCTACTACCTTTAATATTTGTACATTAAGTCATCATCCTATTTGATTCATCGGGACATTATCCAATGATTCCAAGAAGGAGGTCAAATCCAAAAGACTTTCTGTCTGCTTCAAAGATTTCAACCTGAATCAAATCTGAAGACTTTTTGTCTGATTCCAAAATTTCAGCCTAAATCAAGTCCGCATTGCACATGTCAACATTAATACTTCTCAGTTTACAGCATTAATCAGTTTACCTGTTAATAGTCAACATCCCCATATCCTTTCTTTTATGTAGATGACAAACTGATTTAGAACTGAGCAGGAACTGCCTGAATCTACCAAAGCCCTGCATCATGTTCCATCAGTCTGACCCCAAATACAGGTAGTACTGTTTTTACATTTTTCTTGGGTCGGAGATTGGTTCTGATGTGTCCCCCTACCCCAATTCTAATGAAATATGAACTAATGTTTGGCTCTGATAAAAATCCTGTTTTTTCTTTAATCTTTATACTCGACTGCTTCTCGTACTTCACTGTTGAAGCAAGCAATCTTTCATTACACACTTAGGTTCATAATACTTGTAGCATGTAAGCTTGGCAGTTTCAGGGTGTTGGTTCAGCCATTTTGTATACCGACCCAGTAGCTTCAGTGGCTAGGCCCAATACACCTTGTTTCTCCTTTCTATATCACTATGACTCAGGCCAGAAGTTGTTCAATATTCATAGGACCCATTTTTGTAGAGGTACAAAGAAACTGCTTTTCATTTTCTGTTAACCCAGCCACAAATGTGCAAGTCAAGCTGCAGACTGATACTCTGCCAAACAAAACTGTAAATCTGTATAGTTCTGCCAAATGCCCAAATTCTTCTCCTGAACACAACCATCCTAACCAGCTTGCTATAAATTGTTCCTGGTTTACAAATGAATCAGCTGGAATTGTTCTTCACACTGCTTCATTTGTTGTTGCAATGTGTTTCTTCTTTGACTCAATTTGTTATATGGCAAATGGTCTCTCAGAAAAACAAAATGTAAGGAGATACTTAATTTTCTTTATATCACAAAGATTACATACCAGTTCAATCAATTTTTTATCCATTCAATCACAGACTGGTTTGCATTAGAGCCATCAAACATGGATATCAATTTTAAATCAGAAAAACATCTTGAGTTGTTGAAATAGGTTGTGAATTTGGTTCAACTAAAAAAATTTTGTTTTCTCCTAAAATTCCAGCACTGCTTAATTACCTAACCAAAAGTTCCACTGAGCAAAGAAACACAAAAGTGATGACCTGAAGCCATTTTCTTTATATATCAAGAGTGGCCATTTTGAAGTGCTTTAATGAGAACACTCATTAGTAAGTGATGCAGTCTTTGTTCTTCTTCATCAACAAAAGTTGTTATATTTGCAGAGATGAATGAAAAAGTTTTAGTAGGACTTCAACAGAAAAAAAAAATTTTATGATATTAAACTTTATCAAAATCTTTGCAAAAAGAAAGATTGGGAAAATATTGTATCAAAATTGTGTACACTTTGAGTCATCGACATTTCTGAAAAGTGTTTTGTGTGAAAGAAACATTTACTTGTAAAGAGACAAAATCATAATTGAACATATTTTAAACAAATAATGACTTTGGATACATTTATAGATTTTTAAAAAAAGTCTGGTGAAAAAGAGATGATGATCTAAATATAAAAATGTCTCTCCACATGTTTATAAAGTTTCTCATTCTTATTGGTTAAGGAATTTTCTGTTGAGTTTTAAACAAAATTCTCTTCAACTATAAAAACTATTTTTTAAAAACTTCCTCTTTTAACACGTGCACAGCTGACCTCACTTGGTGTCACTTCAGTCCATCAAAATGATTCATGAGTCCCATAACACAGTAGGATTGTAGGGCCATCACATGTACTGCAGCCAAAGTAGCAGTGGTGTGTCTTTGGGCAAACCCAACTCTCTCCAGGCTGGTTTGAATTCAGAGTTTCCTTCTCTTAGACCAGTTGCCAATCAAGGCTATAGGACCCAGTCTGTCCTGCTATTTATCCATAACTAGTGGAGGAGGGGGAGATGAATTCATATGTTTTCTAAGAAAGTTAGCACACAAGTGAATGTAACAAACTCAACTGGAATTTGAACTCAGTTCTCTGATTCCTCAAATTTAGCCACTATCCATTACTCCACTGCCAAATAATTGGAAAGCATAAAAGGTAAAATGTGACTATGAAAAACCTGTTTGTAGATCATCAACATTTGATTAACAATCAAATGTCTTTATTAATCACTTACTATTCTTGTCTGTTAATCAAATATTGATTATTTACATGTTTTTTCTGTTCTTTTTGTTACAGTTCAATTTATCGTATGTAATAATTTCTCTCTCTATAAATATAACACACATGCACAACACATGCTTAAGTAGCAAAAAATAATCAAAAGTTATAAGTTTTATTAAAATTAAACGAGGTCCATCTGCTTGATTTTTCAATTACATTTTTCTAGTTTGTGTGTAAGTTGTCCCATGTCTGGATCAAATTTATCGACGAACTGTCCACAAAGTTAATGATTGAGTATTTATGGCAATCATTAATTAGGATAGTATGATAATTAGGAACGTTAATGTTATGAGTGATATAGTGAAATCTTTGTCCCCCACCTATCTTTTGTCTGTAAGTTAACTGGAAGACATAATAGCCTGTTAAAGGTATTATTGTCAAAATACTTGGTGCACCCTGTGTGTGTCTGTCTCTGTGTGTCTCATATATTTGAGAGAGAGATATCTATATAGATGTATATTTATACTAGTTAAATATCAAATGCAGATCAAATATTGATGGCTATCTGACAGGATGCTAAGATAAAGAACAAATAAGAAACATTTATCAATCTAACATGTCATTTTTATTACAGTTTTATCAGAGATTGAAAAAGTAGATTGATGTTTCGTATTTGTTCTTTATCTTGTGTGTCTATACATATATACACAGACACACTTGCTATGCATATATATCTAAGTCTAAGATTAATTGTACTTCACCCGTAAGCAATTGAACTCTAGTCTCCCAAGTTGCCTGTCACACAATTTACAACTCTAATTGTGATCTATGCCACAGTTTAAATCCTTTTGAAGATTTTTACTTATGTGAAGAAGAAAGCTGCTGAACTCCTGGAAAGTCACTAGTCTTGATGGAAAGGTCGGTTTTCATACGCTAACAAATCAAAGATATATCTAACAAAGAGGCCAGGTAGTTATGCTCCTAATTTATAGCCAGCAGATGACGATACAGATGTGTTGGATTTGGGAGTTAATAACTGGAGGCAGTGGGAACGTTGTCTATCAAGAGATAGGCTGAGAAAAGTTGGCAGATATTTTAAGGTACCTTGGGGAGAGGGAAAAAGTAGGATTGTTTTAGTGTTCTAAAAATAACTATTGACTGCACTTACCTTAGATACAAACCAACACAGAATCATGATACATATTCAATAGATTCACGTACTTAAAAAATGGTATATAGTTTGTTTTAGGACAAGCTGAACACAATGAATTGGAATGAGTAACTACATTTTATGGCAAGGTAATGGTGTGCGCACACACACACAGACAAGTTGCACCTGGTATTTGAAAAAAACATTTTTAATAGTGGGCCATTGACGAAACATGACCTAGTGTAATGGTATACAGGATATGTTAGTTTTTAACATTCTTGTTTCTCTCTCAAATATATTGAGAGAATTGAATTTACAGTTTCCATTTTCATACTGGAAAGGAAAAGGCATGCTATGTTTATGCTACTAACCACCAAACACTGCTATTTGATAATAATCCCCTTCTTGAAAGTAGACAGGTGACTTTGTATGAATCTCACAGAGGAAACCCACAATGATCCAAACATATCATTGTGGGATTTGTGTGCAACAATGAGCATGTCCTGCCACCTGA
Organism: Acanthosepion esculentum; assembly: GCA_964036315.1. NCBI lineage: Eukaryota > Metazoa > Mollusca > Cephalopoda > Sepiida > Sepiidae > Acanthosepion > Acanthosepion esculentum. The sequence continues at coordinate 100,832,262 of OZ038501.1, read as the reverse complement.
CCTCTTCTTGCAGGACTTTGAAGATCAAAATGCTGCACATTGATCGTAATGGGGAGCTGTATGTGTTCCTCTATCAGGACTCTACTTCCTGTGGCCCAGTAGTGGCTGGCCAAGACGTTTCATGATCATGTCAAACCCTCACACTACCACCACCAAACATGAGCCATCCTAATCTCTTAGACTATTATATCTGGGTTAATGTAAAGGGACCAGCTGACCAGTATCCTTATAATACCAAGGACACTTTCAACGCTACCACTGAAGCCAACATAACTGAAAACCACTTGATCTGATATACACTTATTTCCATATCGGCATTGGGACCACCCTTGAGACTGATTACAATTTTATTGAATAATCTTTTTTTTCTAAATTAAACATGGATGGGTACAATGTAAACAAAACAAAACAAAAAAGTAAAAGCTAAAGGGTTTGTTTTTTTTTCTACTGAATATATTTTTTCTTTTCTATACAATTTTTCAATTACCTGGCACATGTAATACACTTTTCTTTTTCTTTTTTAATATTAGGCTTATAAGAATGATAAAACTCAAATTAGTTAAAAAATGAAGCCTATTTTAAGTATGAGGCAAGACTAAGATATTTTTAATGCATCTTGCAGAAAATAACTGAAATTTTTCTCATTTTAAAAGTATAAAATAAAGAATCAAACTTGCTAAACATGACCAGGTTTAGGTAAAATTATCCAATGCTAATAAGAAAAAGTGTGTCGTTAATTTTTCCCTTTCTCTTGATAAAGTTCAAAAGCAAATATTGAATGAGGAGAAATCATTTCCATGTTTGTTTCATGATGTCAGTTTATTTGCCCTAGATGTCTGACTGTTTAATGATGAATGGAAACAATCCCAATAGTTAGGAACAAACTGGAAAAGATAGTTACTATGTGAAAAAGAATGTGTATGTGTGTGCATGCACACACACACACACAGTTTATTCACTGCCAAGTATATTTTTTAATGTTGTTAGAATAACACTTATATGATGATTTACCTTTTCTACTCTCAGTTTGCGATTGTTCCTCCACCAGATCCTCTTTTGGTTTCTTTTTCATAAGACTCACTGTCTTTACTGAACAATATTAAGAAAGGTCTTATTAAATAAATAAAAAAAACAATTTTTCAGATATTGCTTGGTTTTCATCTGATTACAATGTATATTAATTTTGAATATTAAGCTTTTTCTTTTCTTATATATATATATATATATATAATGTGTGTGTGTGTTTAAAGAATTTTTTATAACCCTTATATTTTACTGCTACAAGACAATTGTGATATAGACTTTGAAGTTCTTCACTCAAGATATTAAATCTTGCTAACAACCCTTTTTATTTCCATGGACATGAGTCTAATTTGGTCAACTTTGAAAAGTCATATTTTCACCATTTTTTTAATGTAGTCCTTTCCTTACATTAAGTACTTTTGAATTGTTTGAAATATATTAAGTCCTTGTCTGGTGTAATGTCTGTAAGTAGCGTCGTGGTGTGGAACTGATAGGAAAAAGCGGTAAATCTCAGCCAAAAGAGGAAACCACGTGGCCCCATAAAGTCAGATTTGAGGAAAATATAAACAAAACATGGCTAAAGATTTGAAAAATCTGGGATGGCAGACTATATCTTGAATTAGACATGTACACATTATTCTTTTTGGGATGAGTCCTAGATAATTGGTAGCTTGAAATCACCTGGGTGATATGTTTACATCTTTACGTGGCACTGTTGAAATGGACTGATCTGTTTGCTATATTAAGGTCCATCCTATTTTTTTTTCCTTTATTTTGTCTCATCATCGTCTTCACACACACACACACACACACACACACACACACACACACACACACACATTTTCTTTGCAAATATTGTTAACTAGTAGTGTCTATTTCTAAGATGAAATGTCATCATTAATTTACAAATTATTCAAACTAGTATTATCTTTGTTTTAATTGCACATTACCCAAATTTTTCAAACTAAGCCTGGAACAGTGAGTTCAGTCCTCTCATTCAGTCAGTTATATGCCATCGTGATACACGCTTAGGCAAATTTTTTCACGCAGTAGGTTGCCATTTCTTTCTGCAGTAGACCATCCATGGCTATAGAACCCAGTCTGTCCTGCTATTTACCTATAGCTGGGGGAAGAAGAGGAGGATTCATACCTTTCCCAAGGGTATTAGCATGTAAGTGAATGTAATGGATTTGACTGGAATTCAAACCCAGCTCTCCAATTCCTCAATCCGAGCTGCTATCCATTACTCCACCATGCTTCCTCCTCATTAGAGGTTCAATTCAAAACTTACTTTATATTTTTATTTTTTTTCATCCAATTTGGCTGGAAAATTAACCAGAATTAAAATTCTGAATACAATTCAATTTGGTGATAGCTATCATTTCTTGTTTGTGTGTTTGTCATTTATAAGTTTAAACTAATTTGGGGTAATCAAATTTTGCCAGTACATGATTGTAGTTAATAAATCTAAAACAGTTTTCCTTTGTATAAATCCATTTATTCAGACTAATATTTTCATTCTTTTTGTTTTAATCCTTGTTTCTGCTGATGCAATCTTCAGCCTTCTTTAAATGGTATAGGTTGTTAATTTCTTAATAAAATTCTTTTTCATCCATATTTTGTCTTTCTCAATCACACAGTTCAAGTGACAGCAATTTGATTGATACACTTTTGTTCTGTTTCATTTTTTTCCTAGCAGAATAGTTTTGTATCTTTCTTTTCTTTTCAAATAATTGTCCACCTGTCGAGGGATGAAAAATGAATTAGCCAAAATATTAACATCAAAGCGGTTCAATTAAAAAAAGAAAAAACAAATTTGAACTGTTTACGACTCACTTCAAAATGTTACCAGATGGTAAATATCCCCACTTGTAAGGGCCAAATATATCCCTTAAGATGTTTGACAACCGTTGCTGCCAGTTGTTTCGTAGCCTAGACAGCTGAGAAGAATGAAAAATAATTTCACTGATAAAAACGTGCAGCAGAAAATGAATTAACTAATTCAAAGGTTAATGAGGTTCATTAAGTGAAATTGGACTTGAGATTCATAAAAGATTTGAACATAAATTTAACTGAAGGGAATTAAGTTTAATGAGCAAACCCCCTCAATGACCTACTGCCCACAACAGGTGTGGGCTTTGACAGGTGGTTGATTTTGGGGAGACCTAAATTACTGATGACCCAAAATGATACTTTCTCAAGAAAAAGGATTATGAACAAATCCAGTTTTTATGGCAACTGCTCTGACAAGCTTTTTTTTTCCCCTGGTGCCCCAGCTACATGAATTTAAGAATGCTACTAGACTGGTATTTAGGTCCCACCCATTTACTGTTGAAATAGCTAAATTCAATTGCCACTTTTACTCCAACAGTTTCTTTCTCGCACTTCCCACCTGTGGAACTCCCTTCTGTTTACTTGCTTTCCTGATAACTACAATCTTCACAAATTTGAATGCAACGTCAATTGCCATCCTCTATTTTCTTGAATCCCATTCATCTTTTGTCTTTTCCTCAATCTTCCCTATATGCAATCTTTTCTCTCCCTTTCACTCTCTGTAACTCCCTACTTACTAGTGACATTCCCGCCTTGCTTGGTGTGAAATGATTAAAAGAAAAAGAAGAAAAAAAATGGTGAAAACACCAGTTCTTGTTTGATCACTGAAGTTAAGCAGTGTTGAGCCTGGTCAGTACTTAGGTGGGGGACCATTTAGAAACACCAGATATTGTAATCGACCTCCTGGAATCCAAAATATGTTTCACATTTAAATAACCCACAAAGGGTTGATAAGCCGTAAAAAACAAATCAATCAATCTGAAGAAACTATTTTCAAGAAGGAATTTTGAAACCCAGAAACTATGCTTGGAAGCAACATGTTTTTTAACAGTACTTGTGAGAATGAATGATTTAATTTTCCTAATTTATCATCTTAGTAATTTGGAATAGTTCATAAAAAGGCAGCCATTTTGATTAGAGAAGTAGTTGCTGATCTGATTTAGAAAGAGCTCAGTTGCTATTTCAATCTGGTGAAAAGGGACATAAACTGTTGATTACCTAAACATGTGACCAAACTAGAACGCACACGCAGATGCTGCCTTTTCTCTCATAGTGATCAAACTGCAAGGAATCTGACTGCTTTGACCAAGCCAACAGATTAGTAAAAAGGAATAATGGTTCATAATTTGAATTAAGCTCAAGGGAATCAAAACCATCTATTCTTGTGCAATATTACCTCAGGCTAGGGTGCCTCCAAGATTTTAACATATTAGTGTGCTGAGCAGGACTTCTAATCTGGAATAATGGAGTGACTAATGTTCAGGGTAGCAATTTTTCCTGTCTATTTGGTCATCCTTAAATTTGAGATAACCAATAGAGGGCCCAAATGTTACAGTTTTGACCAGGATTCTTGAACCTGTAGCATCACAAAAGTCATAGCTGCAGATTTCACCTGAAATTACTGTCATCATGTTTTTTTTAATGTAAGAATGTTAATTAGAATCTATTGATTAAATTTATCCTTAAAAATTAGTCATAAATTTGTATTTTCAATGCCAGTTCACTTATAAACTTGTCATTTCTGCAAAAAGCTTTAAATGTCACTTCAAGACAATTCCATGAATTTCAATCCATTTGAGTAACTTGATTCTTGGTACTCGGTCACAATTCCTTTCTTGATCTTTTATTCTTTAATTTCTGTGACTTTTATTTCATCAGCCACTGAATAATAATTGTTTATTCACTGCCAATTATATTTTTTTTAATGTTATCAGGATAACATTTATAATATATGATGATTTACCTTTCCCTTAGCAAATTAAACTCCCTATAACTACTTTCAGTCTATGACAGGTTCCACCTCCAGGACTTCGGTACAGTCCCACTTTTTCATAAAACTTTCACTGTCTTTACTGAACAATATTAAGAAAGGCCCTATTTAAAGAATAAAAAAAAAAAGATTTTCAGATATTGTTTTTCATCTGACTACACTCGCTTAATATTATTGAAATAACTATTCAATAATAATTCCAGAATTATTGAGCTTGAGCTTAATTTCTGTGTCTTTCACACTGGTTGTCAACTTAGGATTTTGTAAATGAAAAATGTCTTCTTAAATGGTATTAATGTTGTGAGAGAATGATGCTGTGCAAGTTTCCTCACTATAATCTGCATCCAAACCTCTCTCTCCTTCTCAACACAGGTTATTGAGAAATGAGTGACAAGTGTTATGATGATGATGCTTACATTGAGTTGAAAAGAAGGAGAGGCTAATGTTTCTATATTTAGATAGAAATAGGATACTGGCCAGAAATATGATGAAAGTAATTGGCCATCGGTGATGGTGAGTAGGCAGAGGATGTTCTTAGGAGGATGGGAAATAAGTCGCAATTGTTGGCAATACTTCAAATTGCAACAAATATATATATTTTTAACCTATCTTTATAAATGACATTACACTTTTTATGCTAATGATATGTTACTTTGCTTGTCTTTTGTGGTAAAGCTGAATTATTTATCTGATCACTAAAAGCTGTCAAATTGCATTTTTATATCCACTTCCTTTCAGCCTCTAATTAAAATTTATTTTCTTTCGTTAAAACTCAATTATAGAAATATTGGTCAATTTGATTTATTGCTTTTTGATTTAATCTGATTTTGAGTCTATTAGCTCCTTAAGTTAGACCCTGTGTGTGTGTGTGTGTGTAGGATGTATAATAATATCCAAAACAAAAGTACAGATGATTAGACAAAGTGAATAATTTATTAACACATTTTATCAGACTATCTGCTCTCTTTGGCTTCCTCAGGTTAGAATAAAAGAAAGACAAAATTGTGTGCGAGAGAAAATACCTTGAGATCTCTGAAGATAAGTAGTAATCATAAATCAAATTAGATTACATTATCACCTACAATGTCCAGAAACTCAAGAGAGTGTCTGACCATTTGTTTGTTTTATCAGAGGTGTTTTGTGTTGATAGATTTTAAATCAGTCTACCAAAAGCTAAGCCTGGAACAGTGAGTCCAGTCCTCTCATTCAGTCAGTTATATGCCATCGTGATACACGCTTAGGCAATCATGTATCTTTCAATACATGACTGACGAGACAGATTTTTTCCCGCAGTAGGTTGCCATTTCTTTCTGCAGTAGACCAGTTGCCATCCATGGCTATAGAACCCAGTCTGTCCTGCTATTTACCCATAGCATGAGAAGAGGATTCATACCTTTCCCAAGGGTATTAGCATGTAAGTGAATGTAATGGATTTGACTGGAATTCAAACCCAGCTCTCCAATTCCTCAATCCGAGTTGTTATCCATTACTCCACCATGCTTCCTCCTCATTAGAGGTTCAATTCAAAACTTACTTTATATTTTTATTTTTTTCATCGAATTTGGCTGGAAAATTAACCAAAATTAAAATTCTGAATACAATTCAATTTGGTGATAGCTATTATTTCTTGCTTGTTTGTTTGTCATTTATAAGTTTAAATTAATTTGGGGTAATCAAATTTTGCCAGTACATGATTGTAGTTAATAAATCTAAAACAGTTTTCCTTTGTATAAATCCATTTATTCAGACTAATATTTTCATTCTTTTTGTTTTAATCATTGTTTCTGCTGATGCAATCTTTGGCGTATTTTCTTTTTTTTCTTTTAGTGTAGGTGATTCCATTCAAGGATTCGTATATAAAATCCATTTGAGGACAGTTGGTGAATGCAGCAGACAAAACATAATGACTTAAGAAAAAAAAAAAATTGATCCAAACATGAAATAGTGATGAATGCCACAGACCATATTAGATAAAATATATTGACAAAAATAAAGATACTAATTCTTGAAATAATTCCTTCATAACATTTGTGCAATCAACAAACACTTGGTCAAAATTAGTAAATATCTCCAATTTACATAACATTTAATAGAATAACCAACTTATCAAATCAAATGCCCCAGTATTTTGAACAAATATGTTGAATGATAGACAATAAAACAGAATCCTCACAAACCTTTTTTACTTGGGTTTATGGCGATTTCTCTTTTAACTCCTTTATTTTTGTCTTTTATAATTGAAATTGGAATAAGGAAAGAAAATGCCTGAAATTTTATTCCCAATTCCTTGGAAATTATCATCTAAAAATAGATAAAAGAAAATTAGTCAAAATGTTCATCTGAGTATATTTCATGTCAGAATCTGAAAACTGCTTAAAGATTTTGTAGTTGCCTTATTCAGGGGTCAATTATAACCTTAATTTCTACTGGAATTATTTCTCTTTCAAAGCAAAAGATTAAGTAACAAAATGCCAAAACTAGTGACGAATTTCATCATCTTTATTTTAATTATTTAACAAAGATCTAGTTATATTTAATAATAATAGATATTGATAATAAAAACCAATTTCCCTGAAGTCTTTAAATATCTTTCAATTCTTTGGTCATCCCAAGCCAATAACATTGCACTTTGATAATAGGCAAAGTTTTAAATAAATCTTTGTCACCCCATGATACAATCCTGACTACATTAATAAAAGCATTTTTGCCTTTCATAGTACACAGGAATATTTCATTAAATCTTTGATTAAAAATGGCTATGAATATTGAATCTTTTCTTTTACTTTGTTTTAATGCTCAGCTGAGATAATAAAAACTGTCTTTTCACATCTCAGATGAAAAATATTCTTGGCATCCATGTTTTCCTGCACTCAGCAAATTATTTTCCTATTTCCAATCTTCTACTGATTGGTATCTCTTGATTTTAAATGATTGACAGATTTTGCTTTCTTGAAAGAATCACTTGTAAAATCTTTTAAGCTCACTGACTTTAGGCAATTCTAATTGCCTGTCGAATCTCATTCTCCCAACCAACCAACCACCCTATTGAGAATGTTTACTCACCATACAGACTTCCTTTTGGTTGGTCAATCTTAAATCTCATTTCTCCCCACTCCCCCCACTGTTCCTCAAGATTTCCCTGGTGATTTTAAAGAATGCATGAAGCTGATTTGATTAACGAATTCTGTTTCTCTTGATCATAGCTTTCATCTTTCTCGTCATCATGATTAGGTACCTTGAATACAAAAGCGACCTAATTTGTCAGACTGGTTTGACAATTCTACCAGTTATTCAGACTAATAGCCTCACAATAGTTGAAATGTGAATATAACAAATAAAACGAGGACACTGACCTCAATAAATCAGTGTATCATCATCATCATCATCATCATCAATAATAATAATAACAATAACAATAATAATAATAATAATTCCTCAGCTTAAAAGAAACAAAATCACATAATCTCTACATCAGTTTTATTTTTATTCTATTTTTTTTATAATAATATTTTGGCAAATACATTTTCAATCTCTCTCAGGTGAAAAGTTCATCTGATGAATCTTGTTTCTCTTTCTCCTCTTCTTATGGAAAATATTTGTATAAGCAAAAAGGAGTAGGTAGGTTTGCCTATCATCGAGTTCACATTCCTCCCTGGTCTTTTGGACAAGAGTAGAGGTTTATCACTTGCACCCTGTTTAGGATTGAGTTTCAAGTTCCTTCTAAAGTCTTTTTTTTTTTATTATTCTCTTTCACTCCCAGTAGCTCCTTGCATCTTAGTGGCATTATTGCCTTGCTTGGGATGAATTGATTAAAAGAAAGAAAGAAAATACACTTCAGTGCTTGTAAGATTAGAGGGGAGAGAGCTCTATTCTATTGGACAAAAAGTGAGAAACCGTTAGGATCTTCGACAGTTAAGGAAGGACATTGTGAGTGTCTTGTGCTAAAAAATCAAACATGTCTTGTTTGATTGATGGATTTGGAAAGCCTGTAAGAATCAAAAACAATGACGACTCTTTTATTTTACTCAAAGACTAGACAACACTTTACAGTTTAATGTGAAATTTTTCTCTCCTTCAGCATGATACTTGACTATGTGATTTTGTAAAATAGTGTTTGCCATCTTGAATGAATAAGCAGGAAAATGTACGAGGTAACTGCTGAAGATTACAAGGTGCAACAAACCTGTGGAAGGCTAGAGAATGCATCAGCCAAGATGTAGTAAAAACAAAAGTGTGAAGATTTCAATATAAAATGTTGGGGGGGGGGATAATGAGGCTATATTATATTCACTTCAGTACTTTTTTTTTTAATCATTTCACCCCAAGCAAGGCAATAAAACCACTAAAATACAAGAGGTTACTGAATGTGAGAGAATATGAGAAAAGCAAAAGAATTATTAAGTAGGGAGAACCATAGAAGAATAATTAAGAAAACAGAAGATAATTATTGACATTGCATTTTTTTTAATTCTTGAAGATCAAAGTCGACTGAAAAGTAAGAAGCAGGAAGAGAGTTCCACAAGTGAGAAGTGTAAGAGAAGGAACAGTTAACATAGAATTTGCTGGTAACATCTAGCAGCCATTTCAACTGTAAATTGATAAAACCAAGCCAACAATCTAGTAGTAAGCTTAAATTCTTAAACTCTAGATACCAAAAAGGAAAGCTTGTCAGGACAATTACCATGAAAATATTTATAGAAAAGTCACAGAAGTTATGTTATGTTGGTGGGAAAGTGATTGAAGCTGAGATGCCAGATTGTGACCAACAACATTGCCGATTCTTTTTTGTATTTTATCAGGAATCTCTAAATACATAGCAGAAACACCAAACCAGATGTGGCCGCAATATTCAATGCATGGCTAAATGGTAGACTTGTAAATATGTATGGTCCCATGAAAAATGAAATCTCAAGATATTTTACTATTTCAGTTATTTTGATCATATTTACTTACTAAGTCTTCTGAAAAATACTTCAGAAGACATTTTATCAGAATGTTTTGACTTTTCAAAATGTCAGCCTGACATTTTCACACTTAGTGATAAACTTTTGGATGCTTGCAAATTTTGAAAAAGGCAAATTAATTTTCAAAATACTCTATTGTTTGGTTTCATTTGTATGATTAATGGTTGTGAATAAAAAAAGAAAAAAAAGAAAAATAGGAAATCTCTTTGATTTCCTGTTGTAGCAGTTTTCATTACTTTTGTATTTACAGAAGTCATAAGCTCAACTCTCTTTGTGCTCCATCCTGTCACTGTCTCATTCATTGTATGCTTTTGGCAAGCTACTGTCAGATCAGGGAGTTATCCTTCCTATAGAGGAGACTAGCAGGGATACGCAGTGTTGCTCGCAAGATCTCTGAATAATAGTTTATTATTGACAATTTATTGATATTTTTCAGTCATCTTATGGAAAATAATTTTTTATTCAATCTTTAAAAAATAAACTTCATTGTTTTTTGGTTTGTTACAAAATAACTAAATTTAGGAAAATACCACACTTGGGGTGAGGGGATTAGGGGGCTGATTATCCCCATATTTTTATTCAAAAAGACACTTTATTTTTTGATTTAAATACTAAAATAAATACTCTGTTAATGTTGTTTTCAAACAAATTGAACTTAGATAAAAGTTCATTAACCTTTTTTCAAATTATTACTAATAGAAAAGTTAATAAACTTAAATTTACTTAAACATATTTAATTTAATCATTTTTTCAAGTAAAAACTATAGCGAGCCTTACTTTGAAAAATAATTATTTACTATTTATTTTGGAGGGGAATTTATATTTTTTTAAGTAAATAAAGTTTTACTTTTAAACATTAATTACTATTTGTAAAGAGAGTAGAAGCAAGATACATTGAGAATTTAGTTTTGAAAAGTGATTATTTAAATTTCAAGTTATATTTGTATTTGAAAAGAAAAGAAAAAACTTTAGTTAAATAAAAATTAGCAGAGACAGACATGAGTTATGGTCAACATTTGTTGCGTTGAATATTTGTTTTCCAAATTTAACTATATTTTATTTAAATTAATTTTTGAATAAATAAGGCTTGCTATAGTTTTTTGCTTCAATAAAACTTAATTGAAAATTATTTACTTTTTGTTAGTTACAAACCAAAAAAACAATGAAGTTTATTTTTTAAAGATTGAATAAAAAAATTATTTTCCATAAGATGTCTGAAAAATATTAATAAGTCAATTATACACACACATACATATATACACACACACACACACAGATATTTGAATAAATAAATATTAAACTTTTTGTCAAATAATTGTATTTAATATTCTTCTTCTTTTAAAATTACTTTGTTGTTTTAATATTCATTTTTTTTAAATTACGCTTTTATTTACTATAGATGTGAAAATAAATTCAGGAGAATAAAAATTTTAAAAATACATACATTTATAGCATTTAGCAGAATAAAAAAAAAGTAAAAAAAATAAATGGTAATCCTAATCTGGAATAAGAATTATTACCATTCATTTTTACTTTTTAATTCTGAGAATTTCGAATGCATTTTAATTTTAAAATATGATCATAAATACAAATCGTACAATAATAATTTTTTTTACAGAAAGCAGGCTTGGATGATAATGAGTCTGTATACATATTTACCTTGTCATAACTATTGTAGTTTTTTGGTTTTAGCTGGACTCACACACACACACACACACACACACGGACAACTACCCTTTACATATGTATAGATGGTTGTTACCAAATAACTGCTCTTATTTAAAATATCAAGAAGAGAATTATTTGATTGTTTTTTTTTTTGTTTTATTTTTTCTTGTTTTTTGTCTCCTGCAGTTCATGACTTTGGCCTGAGAGGATATCATATCATGAGTGGAATTCTACCTCAACCAGATACCGACAGCGTTTTGAGGGACAATGATTTTCAGAACCAAAACCAAGAGACCTCCTTAGATTCTCTTCCTTATTATCACAAAGACATCAAATCTTCCGATGAGGTCAGTGGATTTTTATTTTTGCTAACAATTTTTCCTTCTTTTATTTGTGGCTACAACTTTAAGTTTTCATTTGTATATCATTTAAGCATGATGCAAAAATTGAAATATTCAGCTTTGTAAAAGACATTAACAGAGCACTGTGTTGGATATGCAATGTTGTCTCTTTTTTTTTTGCTTCTCTTGTTGCTAGCAAATTGAGGAAATTGCAAGTGAAAAATAAGCATAAATTTTTATGAGGCTTAGGAATTCCTTCTCAATATTAAATATTTATATAATCATTATTGGTCACCGTTTATCAATTATAGAACAATGAACGGAAATAGGAAAAACCTGTTCTTAGATAATTAATATTTGCATAGCATTAACATAATTAGGTAATTGAATTCAGAACACAAAATTATACTAACATTGTTTTAAAAAGAGCCAAATGCCCGTAATCCATGACTGACTAATGAATATCAAACACAAAAGTAAAAATACCAGAATTTCTTTCTTCTTTTTCTGCATATCTCAGTTTCTGATGGAGTTTAATAAAAGTGCTAAAAGTGAAACATTTTAGATTGATAAACGCTTCCTATTTGTTATCTGTCTAATTGAGAAAAGCGATAATAACAACAACAAAAAAATTGCAATATCAGTACTAGTAAAAAAAATGTTTGCTGAAGACATTAGGTTGATAATACCCAGAAATTCATACACAGATGTCCTCAAGGACACATGGCACACTGGATAAAGGTGTTGGTTAGATCCAGTGACAGGACCCAAAGAGTGTGAGTTCAATACCCAGTTAAGGCTGTGAAGAACTTGGAGTGGGGAATTAACAGAAGATAACTGATAACTGACATCCATTAAATATGGCACGTGGAGCAAAATCAAGGGTTCAGTTCGACATTCCAACCACCTGAAACGGTGTAATAAATATGGCGACAAATAATGTAAATAGTGTTCTTATTTGTTCTTTATCATAATTAAATAACATTAATATTTGATTCTTATTTTTCTCTACTTATCAATTGACTTACTGCTTTTCTTATATTAAACAGTAAATATGAGGATTTAGTCATGAAACTTGCATTATTCAGTCATTAGAAAGACATTTTGCTTTTATGATCTAGAATTTTATTCATTTTAAAAACAATTTTTATGTATTTTGTACATAAAAAAGAAATCTGATAAATTTCAATTAACAAGTCACATGCCTTTACTCATTTTCCTTCTCTATGAATTATCCTCTTAAAGCAATCACTTTCCTTATAAGTTGGTTCAGATCTGTAGAGTAGATCAGGATGTCTCATTATAAAAACAGGGCACCCAAAAGGATATCACCGCATCCAATCGGAAGCACCAGTTACAACATGAACATTATAAAAGAGAACCATTGAAGCACTGAGATAGTTGTACATTTTCTTTCTTCTGTTTGACACTTACAAATCAAATATATTCGTGATCCAATTGAGTTTCGTTGATTATGTTTTACAAGATCAAAGGTACAGACAATGTACTTGTGACATAAGGGAAAAAAGTACTGGGTGAGCAATAGACAGAACTTTTCTCTCATTAAGGAAAATATTCTACAGCATAAAAAAACTGATTCATTGCCAAACTTATAAATCAGATTTATAGGCACCTCGGCATGGTGTAATGGTTAGCAAGCTTGTTTCGCTAAAACAGTTATGACTGAAGAGTGATTTCGATCCTCACTGGGTGCCCCATACTTTCGGCCTTGTGCCATGTCTAAATTACGCTTGGAAAATCACTATAAATCAGATTTATTTTTAATTTGATTGAATGACTTGTTAAAATTACAAGCAGTTGTAGATATTAGAAATCTTTAACAGGATCAGTTTCTAAAATTAGGTGTGTGTGTTTTTTTTGTTTTTTTTTTTTTTGCTTTATCACAATTGGATATTTAATCTAGCTGTCTAGGAGCATTTATGTGTGAGATATATATAAGTGAACATTGAAGTCAGCACTTAGAGGTGGCAGTGTTTCATGCTAAACCCAATCTTCAGGCCATATACATTGTTTTTTTCTCAACTGTACATACAAGTCAATGATGCATTGTGGATAGTCTATTCTAATGGTTATTTTGGTGGGAGTGGTTTGTTAATTTGTTTATTATTTATTTGAATTAATTTATTTTACTTGTTTTTATTTTTGTTCTATTTATTTTTATTCTTTTCAGTTTTTGATTTTTAAGTAACATAGTAAAAATTTCTTTTTGTCTCTGCATTTTGAGATGAGTTCTGATCGTTTATTTAGTGGTTTGTTTTGGTCTGGGAAAGTAATTATAGCTATTTTCTCCTCCAGGCAGAGTTTGCAGTTTTTGGATTGATTGTTGTAGGCTGATGTTCTTTTCCTTCTTTTCCATTATAGTTTTGGTGTAATTTGCTTTTTGTTTTTAATTTCCCAGATATACGCTCTATCTCTGATATTGAGCACTTTATCCCATAAATATAGCATACCTTAAAACTATATTTCTTTATATATTTATATATATATATATATATATATATATACATACCTGTATTTATACATTCATATATCTATTACATTACATACATATATGTACACTGACATGACAAAAGCAATAAATAAAGATAATGGGAGATGGTACCATCATACCTTGACATCTTGGACATGCCCAGAACTTTATCAGTCAAGCTCTGGTGTATGGGGAATCAGTATTAACATTGCCTTGCCATGAGCAACCTAGCCAATGTGAATTATTGGAGTTCAAATGGGGAATAACCATGAGTGCTAGATGATAGGACATCCCATTTCTGAAATGGTGGGGACAGTTGACATCCCTCAGTCTACAGTGTCATGTGTATGTAGTGAGATTACCTAAATGAACACATTATCAGTCATCACTGTCTGATTACAGATCCTTCATTGTGACCAGAGACATCTGGCTAGAATTATCAGACAAGGCAACACTAGTTCAAATCATGACTATATGCAATGCAGTAGCTATTGGATGCATAGTTGGTAGGTCAGTTGAGTGTTCTTTAGCTTCTGTTGGATATGGGAATAGAAGACCCACTATTGTGTCCATTGGCACAGCACCTCACCTGGGCTTGTGATGTTGCTAATTGGATCTTGGATAACTCTGGAAATGTGTTGCAGGGTCATGGGGAGTTAGTTTCTATTTTGGGCTGTGATGGTAAAATGTTCAGTTCTAGTGCAGACCCCAAAATGCCATAAACTCCAGTTTTCAACAAGGCACTGTAAAGGCTAATGGTGGTTCCATATTGGACTGAAGATGTGTTCATATGCCATGGGTGAGGTCGACGGGTTCACCTAAAAACTCCTCATAATAATCAAGGGTATTGCAGTCTGGGGAGTTAGATGGCCAGATGTAAGGGGTGATGGGATTGCAGAAATTGTCTGGCAGCCATGACTGGGTTCTGCTTGTGTGGCATGGTGCAGAGTTCTGTTGTCAGACACAGTCTTCCAGCAGCCACCCTCTTGACCCAGGGCAGCACTACCTCCTCAGGGCACTTGATTAGGCCTCGGTGTTGAGTCTGAGGCCCTCACCAACAAATTTGGAAGTTCTTATCGGAATGATCAAAGTGAGTTTTCCAAGTTGTCGTACGTACCTTTGTAACCACCATTAGACTCATCCAACTATCCTCAGATTGATACCCAAACACTCTGAAATGTTTGTATTGGAGCTTCCAGTGTGAATGCCAAGCAGTACAACATGCTGTTTCCAAATTTCTGGCAGAGTGAATTTCGTCATGATGCTCTTTCTTTTTTTTTTTTTTTTTTTTTTTTTGCACAGAGGATGCCCAACAGACCCTCCTATACTGTACAGTCAAAGAATCAAAAACAAACAATGTGTGTGCACAAAATGAAAAATATAAAATAGCGACAATTTACCCATCGCACCCTGTATACAATAAAATATACTTTTAAGGTATAGTATATTTATGAGTGGAAGTGGTCAATATCCAGAATAGAGCGTATGTATAATCAAAATTGTCCAATTGTTAGATTAAGCTTTGGACCATTGTATCTTAGAAATGATTAAAGATATCTTACTGGAATTCTCCAAAGTTTTTATATCCCTATTGGACTCTATATTGAACAATAAGAATGTATAATTAATTAGCGTAACAGAAGAATTGTGATGAAATCGATCATAAACAAAAATTACATGTTCATCATTAAGTAATCATAGCTAAGGATCAGAAGCTCATGAAGGATTGAAATATATATTCCAGGATCATTTTCCAACTTATTCAAGATGATCTTCACCCTCTCTAACCTTCTAACTTTCTGTCCTGGAGTAACAAGGTGCCTCACATGTTTCACATATGATTTCATTTTCAAGTGTTTTTTCACTGCTCTTTGGACTGTCATAGCTGAGACTCCTCTCTCACATGCTAAACATCATATGCATTGAGTTGGATCTTTTCTAATTGATCTCTTTAGTTCTAAGTTGAAATGATGATCCCTCTTCCACTTGTGACCTCCTAATCGAGTTTTCCTCTCTACTGTTCCCTCTTTTTTAAACTTATTTACCATTCTCTTGATGGTTATTGAATGGACTTTGAAGATGAAAGCCATAGTATGAATGTCAGTACCTTTTAATGAAGAACTGAATGATCTTTTTCCTCTCACCATTGCTCAGTTGAGAAGACAGTGGGGCTGACACAAAATGATTTTAACCTGTTCTCTTTCTAGCTGAATAACTCAAAGGGTTTTTCAGTGATTCTTATGGCTAAATGTCTTATCTGAAAACCTGGAAAAAAGAAACTCAGTTTAGTAGTTTTTTAGATATTAAACATTTTGTGGGATGGACGGTTATGCTGTAACACAATTTGGACAATTTTGCTGTTACAATTGGTATATGATAAAATATAGTTTTAAGGTATGTTATATTTGT
>OZ038501.1:100790543-100810543 GCA_964036315.1 Acanthosepion esculentum | reverse complement strand
GAAACTCGAACCCTGCCACTGGAAAAACTTGATGAAACTGTATAGCCCACATCTGTTACCACCTTGGCTTCTAAAGAAGAGGCCAATCTGTACACAGCAGGACGAAGTCTAAAATCTGTGATAATCTGTGTGTTCAAAGAAAGAAATGGTTGCAAAGCATTGGCACTTTCCATTTTGTCTTTTGGACTTAGGAATTATTATTATTGGTAAAAAGCAACATTTGAGTTTTCTTTGCTTGGATGGCTGTTAATACAAAAAGGACACTACTGTTGCCATATTTTTTATTTCTGGCTGACAGCTACAATGTGAAAATATCAGGGATTTTAGAAGTAGAATTGTGCAGCATTGTGTGTTGTTGGAATGTCCATCTTGGCATACAAGTCTCCAATTTTAACATTCTGTTTTCCTTTGACTTCTACTTGCTGTGACGATGCCACATTTTGTGAGAGTTTGGTTGCTTGGCCAATTGACTCAGTCCAAGGCCTTGGAAAAACAGACATTATTTTCAAAAAGAAAATTTTGATGGCAATTTGACTGTTTATGCTTCGCTACACAAAGAAAATGTTGTATTGAAATGTAAAGTAGAAGAAATAATTTAAATTAAGGACTTCAACTGGATTTGCTAAGTGGACTGTGACTAATATATATATATATATATATATATATATATATATATATAATCACACACATACACACATCTTCATCATCAGTTTTATCATTTTCCAGGAAATTAGTTTGATGAATGATAAAGTATTGATCTATTTGAAGAAATTATTTATTCAAACCACAGGTGTAAGAAATTTTCTTTTCTTTTGGGAGAAAAAGAAATGAAACATTCTGTAAATGTTGCCAAAAAACAAGTTTCTGCTGTTTTTAGCCAAAATTAGTGGCTCTCGTTAACAAGTTAATGACAAACATTTTAATGCAGGAACTGAAATAGCAATGACTATTATTAAAAAGAAATGTTAGTTTTCATCTCTTAAGCATTCAACTTAAAACTGTGCTTCAGTTTCCTGAAATAAAAAAACCCTAATAAGAATTTGAAAAATATTGCATGTTATTTAGAATCATTTCCATTTGATTCAGTCAAAGAAACAAAAATGGTGGGTGTGGTTAAAATCTTGCTAATTTCATTCATAGTTTGAGTGCCTTGTTCAAATTGTAGATTTCTCTCTAAATGCCACAGAATTCCTTCGCCTTAAACACCCATAGATAAATGTCAAATGTTTTAAATATCTATTCTTGTTGAAGATAACATGCTTTGGATTCTGAAATCATGTGGAACTGAAAGAATTCATAAGAGAAACTCTGTTGTTCAAATTACTTCAAACTGAAAATTCAATAGTGTCTCCACCATATTAAAAACTTGGGCATATCACAAGAAATTTCATTTGAATTATGTTCCTGATGTGTTGAACATAGAATTATATCACTTGTGTCTGTTGAACAGACCAACAATTAAGATTTATTTTGACTGAATTGAATTCTGTGTCTATAAACAAAAAGATCTTGGTAGGCTTTTCTGGGTTTAATATTATACAAATTGATGTTGTCACCATTGTGTTATTTGTCGCTCAATTTGAAATTTAATCTGCACGTTGATTGAATCAAAGAAAAGATAATCCAAATTTCTTTGACTTCAAAGAAACATAACCTACATTCTGTTTTACATGCAGAAAAATCAAGATAAGCAGAATGAGGATTTTCTTTTCGTTTTGGTCCTAATTTAATTTACCTTATATATATATATATATATATAAATAAAAGAAAACAAAACCCTGATTGATAGAAGACATGACTCCTCTCAGTTCTTGACCTTTGCTGTTTCAGGTGTCAAAACACTTAATTTTCATATCAGGTGCAACTCCTCCACCCAATATTTTAAATGCTTCTTGCACACCTGTAAGAAATTACATACCGAAAGATATGGTACACAAAGAGGCAGATAAAAAAGGCTATAGTAGAATTAGTGGAAAAAAGGCCAAAATGGTTGTTGTAAGTAGCTTCGTTTTGTTTTTAATGAGTTAACTTTTTCTACCTTTTTTGTTTGTCATAAAATATGTTAATTTTTAAAATGTAAACATTTACTTGCATATAAACTTGACTTGAAAAATGTTTTTGTTCCTTTTTCTTTATTTACCTATGAATGATCTCTATTATAGACGGTGAATAAAACACTTTGCCAGTATTTCTTATATAATTTCTTAAGTCTTTTTTTTTTTTTTTGCAACAAATAGTTTTTTTGGTAAAAACTTCATTAGAAACAATCCAATAATAAATAGTAATTAATTTTCTTATGCAAAAACAATTCTCTTAATTCTAATAAATGAAAATTGTTAATTTCAAAATTTGATTACTTAAATCTTTCTGTTAAAATGACATTTGAAGACGCAAACCTACTATAGTGTTTTTTTTTAATCGTTTGTGTTTGTCTTGTCTGGTCGAGAGCATCTCTCTCAACTGAGAAAAACACTGGTGTTATTATATAGCTCTTCCAGTCTCAGAGCCATGCTGACTATTGGCTAATACCTGCCCAGTATTGTTCATATGCAAATGGTCTGTGCCACCTACTCTAAGTAGAAGGACTTCTCTCAACAGCCCATTGTTGAAGGGGACGCAACTCCTGTTGCTTACAGCACCATGGACAACCAACTCAGAGTCTTTTATTCTCTGTTACATCATTTTAACCCAAGCAAGGTGATAAAAGCTACTAAGATGCAAGAGATGACTGTGGATGAAAGAAACAAAGGACAATGAAATCATTGGATTCAAGGAGACAGAAGACAACGATTGACATTGAATTTAAATTCTTGAAGATCACAATTAACAGGAGAATTGGAAGAGAGTTCTAGAAGCGAGAAGAGTGGAAGAAACTATTAGCATGGAATTATGGTTACAACTAACAGTTTCAACAGTGAAATTACATGACCTAGCTGTCACTTTAGTACTGTGTTTAAATTTGTAAAGTCTAGGTACCAAATAAGAAAACTCATCCAAACAATTACTGTGAAAATATTTATAGACAAGGCACAGGGAAGCTACGTTATAGCAGTGGGAAAGCAACTGAAGGCGAAATGTAAAGTCAGGATTAATAAGGTTGCAGATTCTTTGGATTTTGTCAAGAATCTCTAGATATATAACAAGCACCATATCACATTGGTGCCTCTGCATCATAAAACAGAAAAAATCTCCCAACAGAGTAAAGACTGAAGAAAATGCAGCTGCAGAAGTAAACCTCTTATATAGCTCAATACTGGTGATTATCAGTTTGATAAGGTTAAATTGGCTGACGATCTAAGAATTACCTACAGTCTGTTGTTAACTGGGGCAAAGAATGGCTTGTTAACTTTAATGCCTCCAAAATGAAGCCTCTCTATCAATCACCTGAATGCCCTCTTCCTGCCTACCATCAGCATGGCTGATACTAAATACCATGAGAGTGACTTGTTGCACCTTTTTGGACTTACATTCTTGGCTGACATGAAGTGGAAAGATTATATTGAATCCATTTCTAGGTCAGCTGCTAAGAAAGTTGGTCTACTATGTCATGCTAGACAATTTTTCTCTCTTGAATCTATCTTACATATTTATAAGTCTACCATTTATCCATGCTTAGAATATTACTGCCACAAATGGTCCGGTGTATATCTAGAGATTCTTGATAAAATCCAAAGAAGAATCTGCAGTATTATTGGTCTTGACCTGACATCTCAGTTTCAGTCATTTTCTCACTGCCATAATGTAGCTTCCCTGTACCTTTTCTATAAATACTTTCATGGTAATTGTTCAGATGAGCTCTTTGCTATGATACCTAGACTTTATAAGCGCAGTACTAGATTGGCAGCAAGGTTTCGTCAATTCATAGATGAATTGGCAAGATGGAACCATTAGTTCTATGCTAACAGTTTCTTCTATCACTTGTAGAACTCTCTTCCGGTTTTTTGCTTCCCAGCCAACTTTGATCTTCAAAATTTTTAATGCAATATCAATCATTATCTACTGTCTTCTTGACTACTCTTCATTTGTTCTCACTCCTTAATAATGTTTTTCTTTTTTCTTAGTCTTTCACATTTGGTAACCCCCTTGTGTTTTAGTGGCTTTATTGCCTTGCTCGGGGGTGAAATGATTATTTAAAAAAAATAGAAAATAAAGTGATCCTCCTGCAGCTTGGAAAATAATTAGTCTTGAACATGTATTGAGAGATTTTGCAGGTTAAACCTAATCAATGGCAGGGTATTTTTTCCCTCCTCTATTTGGCAAACACAATTGTTTGTGTGAATCTTTGATGCCCAGATCTAGATTCATCCATCCAGAAATGGTACCTCCTGACTAAGCAACTCTTGGTGGAGGATAAGAACAAGAATCTTAAATGTCTCCTGATAAATGGCTCATCTTTGAACTTCAATCAAGATGGGAAAAACATTTTGGACAAAACAATCATTCAAATATCTTTGGATGTTGTTATGATTATCTTCTATTTTATATATATTTTTCTATAATTCAATAAATAAATGATAATTAATTGCATGATAGAAATGGTTAGATTCACAATTGCCATCTTTTATTGGCCCATGAATTTTGATAGCTTCTTGTATGGACAAATGGTATTACCATCACCTCTCTCTCTTTCTCTCTCTCCCCCATTTGCAGTAAAAATGCTGGGGATTCTGAAAAGGCAACATAAAAAAAAATTTGATAGTTTTTCTGCTGCAAACATTTCTGTTGAACTGATGAGGTGAATATTGTTTATTTGTTATGCACTCTTCCATGTTGTAATGAGACTCTTAGTTATTCAGTGCAAGATTTTAAGCATCATTCCTAATAAAAGTATTTATATTTTACAGCTTTCTTAGGTGAAAAAGATAGAATTTGTTACTTAATGAAAGGTTATATAGATTGCCATCAGGTGTATTGCTATGTTTTGCTGAATTAAACCTAAGAAATAAATTTGGGTTTTACTACAATTTATTTGACAAAGAACTTTAACTACCTTTGAACAACTGGACCATGGATAAATTCTGGCAAGCTGAGAGACTTGAAACCAGCCTGAATTCAATTTCTGTTGCTAAAGAGTAGGAGAATTGGTCTACTACATTCAACAATTCTGTGTTATTAAGCAACTTTCTCTCTCTTGATAAATTAAATTGGCTCATTAATTACATTACTCCTTTTGTCTCTTCAGTTGATTTCTGATTGCGGAACTTCTTAAGATGTTACAATATTTTGCAGAACTTTTCTGATGTGAAGCCTAAATATGATGTGTGTGGAAGATATTAATTAGACACGTGTCAGCAACGACAGGAGACAAAACATTCAATGAATATCTGCAGGCATTTCAGTGGCAATTTTGTAATTACAAAACATTAAATGATAAAAAGTGTAAAGAGGAGGCAATGTCATGATGTTTTTATAAGTGTGTGTGTGGTGGTGGTGGGGTCTAAAATGACATCAGTTGGTGGCTGGTTGAGAACAAAACATTTGCAACTTCCTTTGACCAACCAAAAGCGCTCACTGCACCACAGACAACATTTAGAGAAGCAGATGCAGGTACTTCCAATGATAATGTGGAAACATTTACTGGTACTGACAGATTGTCTGAAAATCAGACATCTCTAAGGGTGAGAAATGTTTCTTCTGTTGGATTAATAAGCACCTTTTCAGGAATTGTCTAGCATGCAAAGCTACATGGAGTAGATGTTACAATGAGTGACATTTTATAAAATTGTAGTTCAGCCTGGATTATTTGCTGCTCCTCGGTCTCAATCTGTTGCTGTAATCAAAGCAATATTAAAATGTCCCTTCCTACAACTTGGGTTATATTAAATAGGAAGGTGGAATAACATTATTGTAGCCACTTTGTCTTTAACTGTCAATGGATCTAACTAACACTTCATGTGTCCTTGAGGTATTATGTACACTATTTACACTAGGTGTTGGTTAGATCCAGTAACAGAACCCAAAGACTGTGAGTTCAATACCCAGTTAAGGCAGTGGATAACTTGGAGAGGGGAATTAACAGGAGATAACTGATAACTGACATCCATTAAAAATATGGCACGTGGAACTAGAACAGTCTACTCCAGTGAGCGAAATAAAGGGTTCAGTTTGACATTCCAACCACCTGAAGAAGGCCGGAGCGTACAACGGCCAAAACATTGTAATAAATATGGCGACAAAGATGAGGACAATAGTCCGAATAATGTAAATAATATACATAATACCTCATCTCAGAAATATTGACTACTGATAGCCTAAATGAATCAGATAACAATAGCAATTATGATGAGGAGTCCAACCTAAACACAGTAGAATAATGTTGAATCTATTGCTCTTGTGAGAGTGAAATTGATTCTTCACACAAGAAATACTCATTGTCTTGATAACCAAATTCCATTATACCAATTTCAGTATATCCATGAGCCACATAACCATCTGATCTTATAATTTTAGAATTGTACTTGGTTTAATCTTTTGCTGATACGTTGAGGTTTCATATGCTGATAGTATAACAAGACAGGGTGTGATGAGTTATTTGTTGTGCCCTATTTATTGCAGTGAGGCACACTACCGGTGATCCAGGTGGACATACAAGACGACCCTCACTCAATGACTGCTCTGCATTCCAATTCTCAATCTCATTGGTGTGCAGGAGAAGGGCGTGCTGCATGCTCACAAGGTAACATGATGAAAGGCAAACGCCACATCGAGAAATAATGCAAACTCTGTTTCCCCCATTTTTATATGTAGATGTTTTATTGAAGGCTTTGTCTGCTCGTTCAAGATGGAGAGTAGGGTGGGATAGGACAGGACAATTTCTCCTATATCAGCCCCCCCCTCTAGCAATTCCCCGCCCATCTATTCATCCCAACATAGTGGCTGGCTATATGAATAAAGACTTTACAACTGCCCATCTTGCAACAAGAGAAGATGTGAATCCTCTCCAATTGCAAGCCTGGTTTTGATCTCCAAAAATTCCTCCTCTATCTCTTTACTTTCCATTCTCCTTTGGTTAGTGGATACTGCTTAGAAGACCAGACTTCAAAAGGAACCATCCATCAGAAACACTTGAGACCAGCATAAAACCATCTTTTCCATTTTTACATAGGTATCCATTACAATCACAGTCATTCAGTGCAGCATTGGTTGACAGAATGTTGTACATGTACTTTGCTTCTTTTTGGTGCAAGGTTAGTGTATTTTGTTTCTTACTTGAAAATCTACATAGATTGTTATCATTTGTATTGCCATGTTCTTTGTTGAATTAACCCTAAGAAAAAAGAAATGTGGGTTCTACTGCAGCTGATAAGTTTTAAGGTTTTTATTTCTTGAAAGAAAGATGTCATTTATGTTTCTGTTACACATACTTTCAAAAATTGAAATGTAGAAACAGAACACCAATTCTTTTTTTTTTTTTTACTCACTAAAATTAGTTATATAATCATTGACTTTAAGTTCAGCTCTTAACATTAGTGTTCTATTATGCACCCCCCTCCCAAGTACAGAACCTGTATTGTTTTACTCCCCCACTTTGTTTGTCCCCTTTTTAGTTTAGGTACATTTTAGATTAGACACCGTTTTTGACCATTTCCTGTTCAGCCTTTAGTTATCACTGGAACCAGCACTATAAAGTACATCTCATCCTGCTAAATGTTACCCCAAATGATAGAATGGCCATTTTATCCTATATAATAAACCTATTGATAAACAGGACTTCATCTTCAGATTTTTAATTGTCATAAGACATTTATCTGGATGTCTTGAGGTACACATGCGTGCGAGACGGATACATATACAGGATGCAGAACAGATTTACTGGTTTTTACTTTAAACTTCTTTGTCTAGACAAAGTAAAAATAAAAACAATTCAGATACTGTATTTTTTTAAAAATCCAGATTTCATTGTTCTTGCTCCATTCGGTGTAAATGAATTTATCTTCCCATGTATGCAAAACATGGAAGTCTCAACATACAAATTTGTCACTTTTTTCAATCTAAAAGTAAATTTATCTTGTAAAACACATTGATCAGTTTATGATTCTTTTGATACTAATATCGATTACATTGTTTGAATTTTTGACTGAGGACACTTGTTATAGAACAATTATTAGCATACTTATCTCACAGGCCATTGCTAGTAAATTTAGGGACATCTTTAAACTTCATATCAATATATATTTTTAAAATTTTAGTTGTCTTCATCACTTTTCTCAATAATTGATTTATTTTAGTCATTAGCAACAGATGAGACTATTAACTTAAATCTTTCACAGTAAAATAATTTTTGTAGTGTTTTCTATATTAAAATTTGGAAATGTCAATTGATTATAATTGTTGCGCCATTCTGGGGCCCTCGTAATCTTAAACAAGGGAGATAATCCAACACGTAGTATTTCCCCTTAGTTCATTTTTTTAACAACTTGCTTTCAAAAACAGTTTTGAAACTAATCATTTTATTTATGTATTACATTTTTTTCTGTCATCTCATAAAAGAAAAAATATGCTTTGTTTTTTTTTTATCATTAAAGCTCAATCCACAAGTCTTGACGTTTTAATCTCTCAAAAAAAAAAAGAAAATAACGAAAAAGGAATGAAAATATTTAAATGTTCACAATGCACAAATGATTTCTCTTTGCATTTAAAAATGTTTCTTAAAAATTCTGAAGGCTTCATTTTAAGCATGCTGCCTTCCCACACAAATAAATTAGGACAGCAGCGCCAAATTAAGACTGTCAAGTTCAGAAGATATATAAATCGATTGTGCGAAATGGCGTTTTTATTCTTTTTGAAACCTCGGGGTTACCATTTGTAAAATACTGTTAGTTTATATATCCTCTCAATTTACATTTAACGCAAAATATCACAAAATATGAAACAATAATTATAAACACAAAACGGTTTTATAACAACAACGAGATTTATATTTACATTTGATGTACAAGCGAAGAGGTTACTATTTTTGCTGGTGTTATGTCCCTTTGACTGAATTAAAGTTTTACGAATTAAATATTTTTATCCGAGCTCACAAAAGTTGAATGAACTTGTCACTCAAAATGTTCACTATTAGAGAGTTGAAAGAATTATAAGGCTGAGAATATGTTGAGTAAACTTTTAGCTTTAGAAGAGATGAAGGAGTAAATGTTCCATAATGTTTGTAATTAAGTGTCCGTTGCTTGTCATTAAATTTGTAATGTTCATAATGAAGTTTGAAAAGTTTTGTATGTTTGTAATGTAGTTTGGAAAATTTCGTACATACGTGTGTGTGTGAATGTTTTCAGAGTCTGTCCGAACTGGGAATGAGAACGCAGTTTCCTTTAAGGCTACATTTTTTTAAGTGAATGAAATCAAGAAGGAGAGAGAGAGAACGAACTCATAACTGGTAATATAATTAATTTAATCATGTGGTAGGCTCGAAAAAGGCATTGACAGATTTTGGTAGAATTATTTTTTGTCAGGTCAAGAACTAGGTCGATGTTATTCGGACATGATTTAAATCTTAAGTGACCAATCAGAAGTTGAGTTGAGATTTCCTGAAAATATGTATGAATCTTATTGAGCTCTGTGATCCCCTTTTTGCAAAGATTTGTACAAAATTCAACAATGATAAGAAAGTGGTAGCAGGATGCTAAAATTGTATGACTTCTTTTAAATCAAATTTGTTTACCTATTCACAACATCTGTATCATCCTGAATTAAGAAGAATCATTTGGTACTTCCAAGAATTATCCATTATCTGCAGAATTAAACAGTTTTCCTTATTGGCATAATAGATCAAAACTCTATAGAAAGTCTTTACAATAAAAATTCCCATTCTGTATTTTCCACTCATTTTGGTCAAATCTTTCAATAACCAAATTCAATGAATTTCTGAAACTTCAAATTTTTGCAGAATATTTTTGTCATTTTTAGAGTTTTTCACAGAATCAAATAAAACAGATTTTCTAAAAAAAAAAATTTCCAAGGACATAAATAAAAAATAAAATTAATGTACAATGCTGTTGTTTAAATTCAAACTGTTTGCTATTTTTAATTTTTATGGCAATCACTTTGCATCTTCCACAACACACACACACACACACACACACACACAACTTTCAAGCCTCCCCCCCCCACTACAGAATTTGAAATAGATAATTGTGAGGCCAAAATCATCTTTGATCTGTAATTAATATGTATTCTCCAGTTTTTGAATTTACAAGCAATGACTTTGCATACAAGCAATTATTCTATGATAGTTGCATAGAATTATCATTTAGTGTGCATCATGAGCCTGATTTTATCTTGTAAATAACGATTCACAACATCTGTATCTGAATGCAGAACCACCTTTGAAAATCTGCATTTAAATTTTTTTTTCTTTTTTTCACTTGAACTCCCAACTACAAATGATGAATCTCCAACCATCTGCCAAGTCATACATTAAGTTCTTTGATATTAATGTGTATTGTGTTATTGATTAGATATGAATATTTACAAAGTTGAAGTGTACAGAATGATAACAGAGTGAGGTCAATATGGTAGGTGAGGCTTTTTTGTACAGGTCATTGGATAAAATTTATTAAAAGAAAGCAAGAGATAATAATATTAAATGCAAACAAAAGCAGGTTGTCTGATGACATGGTAAAATGAAGTTTCTTTATTTGTGCTAATTTTATTGAATGACTTCACTGTAATGTATCTTTTATTTAGAATTTTGGCAAAGGAATACAACTCTATGACCATCAAATAAGGAAAAGTAATAAAAAATGTTAATTTGTGGAATGCTCCTTTAAAAATCTACGCTCACGAATGGTGTCTACGCAACAGTAATGGCTGAAATGATTACAAACAAAATTAATCAAAGTTTTGTTAGCCTCCACCTTTGGAGACGTATCTTTACGCACGGTAATGTGACAAAATATTGAAAACGCTTTTTATTTACAACTGATCTCTCTTTACATGTTCTGCTTGGTACTCGTGGCAAGTTTGTAAACAAAACTTAATCATTAGCTACGTAAAACAGGTAAGTTATAATTTTCTTATCTGAATGGAAATGATTATTTGAGAGAATCAAAATACAAAAAATATTGTAGAACATTGATAAAAATGCAAATGTACAAGAGAAATATTGAATTTCTTTTAATTCAAAAAAGATTTCTGATTAAAATGAGTAAAACCTAGAATTACAGACATTCTTTCTACAGTAATTGAATTTTAAGATTATAATAATATTATAAGATTTAATATAAAATAATTTCAAAATTCTAAAAGCTAATTTTGTTGATTAAATATTTAATTAAAACATCTCTTCATTTAAAAATTTTATTAAGAATGACACATATTTTTATTTACAATAAAAAAGTTAATATAAAAAATATTGGATTGGCATGTAAATTTTCTTTTATCTTACTCTTTTGTTGTTCTTACTTAAATTAAGTTAGAAGGCATGAACCCTAATGTATTATTTAATGACTAAATGGCCATACATACAGCTTTTTAAGGAGCTGAGATTTCTGTGAATAAAATGTTATTTTCTTCAGTTAACACTTTAAAAAAATGGACACATTTAAGATTCTATGCAAATATTTTGTAAGCTTAAGTCTTGCAAAGTGGCATAAAATTGGAGTACCCAGTGAAATTCAAACTCTCAGGCTGGTAAATAATCTCTCAACTTTTCTGTGCTCTTTACCAATGTTTGTGTGTTTTTTTATTGTTTGTTTTTTTGTTTTATTTTATAAATGATGAATTTTTTTCTTTCATTTTCTAAATATAAATATTAACTTAAGTGATGTTAAGCTTAGATCAAAGAATAATTCATCTAAAAATATGGGGTGAATTTAAAATTTGAGTTTAAGCTTAAGGTTTAAGATTTTTTGTAACTATCAAGAGAGAAATACAAACTAAATGAGAAAAAAGTGTGTTGTATCAATCTTCCAAGTGAGAAAGACCTATCTGAAAAATCTGCATTCCAAATCTTGACTTAGCTAGGTTTGAACACAAATACTGCTGAAATATGCACAGTTTTCTTAACTACAAACCCTTATTAATTAAATTTTATTCTTTTGTTCAGATTTATTCTATTTATGATATTTGTGGCTGTTTGATCCACTTTAGGAATTTTCCTTCAGACATTACTTTTTAAATCTTCATCAAAATTTGAATTACCTTTTTTTTTTTTAGTCTAATTCCATTTTTATAACAGGAAAAATAAATCCTTTTCTAGCATTTTTTTTAAATATCATGCAAAATTGAAAACTACAAAAGTGCTCAAAATGCTATCTATCTATCTATTCTTGCATCTTTAACTGACACTTTTTTTCCTATCTGGCTCTCAACAGATTTCTCCCCACACAGAGTAAAAAAAGTAAGTATTGTATTATAGCAACAAAGATGGGTCATAATGACAGTTAAGGTGTTTGATAATCAGTTTTTATTCTATTGTTTCTTGGGGAAATAAGTCAGGAGACAGCTTATGAACCAGTCACAAGAAAAACTTTTACCTTTTGAGTGTGACCTTTCAAAACAGTTCTTATATAAATATAATTTCAGTTAACACTCACAGGCATATTAGAATTTGTTTTGTAAATTATATATATATATATATATTTAAAGACATTTATGATATGTTTAACGTTCTTTTTATAGATACAAGTATTTAAGCAAATGCTCTGTTTTATAATAAATACTTGTATCTATAAAAAGAACGTTAAACATATCATAAATGTCTTTAAATAAATTGTCGGACTTTGTCCAATTCAAAAATATATATATATATATATATATATATATATATATATATTACTATTATTACTGTATTATTTTGAATCACTCGATTTTAATAATTTTCCCTACAAGAAACATTTTCAGAAATCGAGCATGTTCATTTTTCCATGAATTTTTCTAACATTTTTTTTTCTTAACACAGTAAAATATTTTCCATTTTGTCTTCCTATATATAATACATTATAAGAAAGTAAAACTAGTTCATTGACAAAAGGTAGAATTTTAAAAAAACCTTAAAACCGAAGAAATATCCACACAAATATCTATAAAAACTGATACCAACAACAGGTTCTAAAATTATCACTCAGATCAAGCTGTGCTTTTCATTCATAAACAAGTCTTTTTAAATCGATTGATAAGGTGAAGTCAGTAAATTAAATAACATTACAATCCAACAAGTAAAATATTTTCTACTTGACCTACAATAAAAAGAGTCTTAAGTGCTTGAGCAAATACTATCTGCATTATTTTAGCGAGTATTTACTGAGAGTCCTGTTACCATGACAACTAGTAACTTTGTTGCCAAAGCAACTTGCAGTCTGTTTTTAAAGTTCCTTGTCTTTTAAATGCAACATAGAAAGGGAACTTTTCCCTCTTAAGTAACCTAACAACAGTGGAGTTTATCTACATTAATCAACACTAATAAAAAGAAGAGACATTCAACAAGGTAAACTCTTGAAAAATATAGGGTCGTATTGGACAGAGGACGTGTCAATTTGTTTCTGTTTGTTTAGACTTCATGTTTTTTGTGTCAAGTAGACTTTGATCCTTTTGGAATTATGAGTTTTCCTGATATTTCTGACCAAAGCTGCTGATTATTGATTTTCTGAGCTTGACAAATGATAAATCTTGATTACCGTTTCTGTTGAAGCAGATGAAGATGAATAAAAGATTCAAAGATTTTTCTGTCTGCTGAAAGAATTACAATTTATCTTTAATCTTCCTAATGTCTGGGGTCTTTCTTGAATATCAAACACCTTGAATATGAAATTATCAGAGAAAAAAAAAATTAATTTCCTGATGTCTAACAGACAACACTCCTTGTAGTGCTTTTTAAAAACAAATATCTCTTAAAACATGGCCTTATGCCAACTTGGCTTTTTAGGATAAATTTTTTAATTAGATTTTAATTAAAGCACAAAATTTTAAAATTCTTAAAGTTAAAGTTAATTTGAGATTAACAAAGTTGTATTTTTACAAAATTGTTGTAGAGTAGGATTCAGTGTACTTCCTGCTCTCCCCTACTACTGTGACAATGGACTGCACCTACTTATAAATATGGCAAGTAGCCACATTAGGGTGGGATTTTTTAACAAATAATGGACACAATGCTGTCAGGTCTTCATTAGATTTTGCTTGTGCATATTTAGACAATATTTTCATAAAAATTGAGAAAAGCCAACAACATTTTGAATATATACGAAAAGTCTTCAAATGAATTGATGACTTTGGATTCAGATTGATGACAAAAAATGCAAGTTTTTAATGACTAGTATAAAATATTTGGGACAGATTATTGATTTGAATGGATGCAGACCAGATCCCCAAAGATTCAGTGTTATAAAAAAAATATGCCTTCTCTGACAAACGTTCAAGAACTACAATCTTTTTCGGGCCTCATAAATTGCTACAATTCTTAAATACCCAACATGTATGAATTGTGTATAGTTCATTAAATACATTATTAAAAAAAGATACTGGTTGGAATTGGTCTTCAGAATGTCAAAAAAAATAAAAAATATATTAACATCCAATGCATCACTGACACATTTTTACCCTAAGTTAGATATAAAGTAACTAATAATAACAAAACAAAAGTCAGTGAAACAAAGCAAGTTCAGTCGACCAATGTTGACAATTCCAGAACAATGTAATTATAAACAATTTTTTCTATCCTCTGCCAGCCGCTATGATAGAGAAAGCATTACCTCGAACCGTCGCCAGTGAGACATGCTGCAAGAGCCACTCCGTTTCGCGAGGCTTGTTCCTTAATCGAGACGCAATCGCGCCAATCCTCCGAAGGAACGCCATCGAACAAGGGCCAATAATCCCTGAAGTCTCCACTGCCACAGGAGTAAAAAAAAATCTATCAGCAAGAGAAGAATATTTAGCTATTTTTTGTATCTCTACGATGAACCCCGGCTCAACCGCGTTAGATATTATTTTTACATCAGATGCTAGGGACTACAGAATTGGTGTGCACAAATTAAAGAATGGAAGAAAACAATGAATTGTCCATATTTCAGTCAAGGATGCTAATCACAGATGAAAAAAAGCTATAGGTGGTGTAAGGATGTATTAGCAATTATCTTTTCCTTGAAAAAAATTGCATAAATTTATTCATAGAAGTTTTTTGCTAGAAGCAGAACATCATCCACACCTAATGATTTTCTGATCCAAAAAAGGAATTCCAGTGCACTCTGCTAGTTGACTACAATATTGGTCTACCATTTTATCAAATTATAACTTCAAAATGGAATTTGTAACTTCAAAAAAAATTAATATATGCAGATGTTTTGTTAAGATTAATACTAAAATTCAAAACCCACCTCAAGGAGACAGTGATTGCTGAAACGAAATTTGAGGCAACACCGTCAAAGAATTACCAATCAGGTTAAGCAAAATAAAAGAAAAACCAAATACAATGAGTATATTGAAAACATGAAAGGCTACTTAATTAAAAAGAATAAAGAAAATAAGGTTTTGCCAAATGGTGCAAATAAGAACGTTTTTGGTTTTTTTTTCCTTCTATTTGTGATGGTGTATTAATGTACACAGACTGCATAGTAATTCCTAAATCATTACAGAAACCTGATATTAAACCAACTCCACAAGGGCTATCCAGGAATTTCCAAATTGAAATCTGTGGTGAACAATTATATAGAAGCAAACAAGTCAGAGTGGCTTGCATCTGGTGCAAAGGAAAATAAGTTCCTTATCTCAATACATGACACGTAGCAGCAGCATTTTGTTCCTTGAAAGTGACATGAATCTCCCCTCCCCACTTTAGATTATTCCAGAAGAGTGTATTCTGTAATGGTGGCTTTTGTAGAGCTTAGTGTGGTTCAACCAATAGCAAGTCATGTGCTGATTAGTTTAACTGGAGGATACCATTTGACTGGGTAACTGAGGACAAAGGAAAGAACGCTAATTGGTCAGTTGCCTGTCGTGTTGGTATAATAAGAGGGCTGAAGCAGTGAGAAGCAGAGCGATTTTTTTTATTTTGGTGACATGAGTGAGAAATCAAGAATGGCATATTGAAACAGAAGAATTTAGTGTTGTACAAGTAACGTCAGAGGAACACAAGAACATTTACACTGCAAAATCCCTAATGCAAAAAAAAGTTCCACTTTGTTTTTGAAGCAAACTTGTTTTCAATTCTTTTGAAAAAGTTTATTGCAGAAGAAAACAAAAAAGGCATTTGATAAAGAAAAAATCTGTCGTCAGTTATTTCATGAATTATTTAGGCCGCTATTCTTATCTTCATTATTTTGACTGGTATATTCTCCATCCTTCTTCAGGCATCGACTAAGTCAGCCTGTATAGACAGGATCAAATTTGTTGCAGTACTGATGGTTTGGAAAATGAGCTGCTAACCATTATCTTCATTGGCTCCATCACCTTCATAAAGATTAAAAGATTTAGGATTCTACAAACTGATAAGTTCTTGCCAACTGTCTCACCAAGATATTGAACATGAAGACCAGGCTGTTTTATTATTTTGGCCAGTATTTTTTTTGAGAAAATATTCCCAGAAATAATAAATTTGTCATCTTTTTGATTTGCAAAGTTCCTTGTATTATTTATATTATTTTTTTATTGTCTGCTTTTTTTAATTTTTAATTTTTATTATTTCTTCTTTTATTAAACACTGACTCTTTCTATTTTCAGCCGCCATTATGAGTTGTAACACCAAAAAAAAAGGTTTGCTAAAATTTTATTGATTATAAGCAAATGATTTTGTTCATTTTTCTCTCTTGTCTATTGTTTGGTATATTGAAAAATTTCTTGCAAACTTGTTTTATCTTCTGCAATTCCGCTACAGAGAGAAAGCAAATATTTAAACTGCAATTTTTACCTTTTTTGTTTGAAGAGTAACAATCAATTGACAAGATTCTGACTTAGCCAAGAAAAATGAAAGGAAATAGAAATTATGAAGATTGTGTTGCACCAATCTTACCTACCTTGGAAATCAAATTTTACCTGTGTTAAAACGCTACTGAAAAATATATTGTTGGGGTGAGGGTTAAAATCTCAACTATTGATCTCATTAACTTGTTTTTACTTTCTTTCCCCTCAGGTGTTACACTCCAACCCTCCCTCTGCCCACTAGTCACTTACTTGACTCTCTTGTTTCATGCCTTATTACTTATTATACAGCTAAGCTTGACCATTTCCTTATGTTTGCAAGGATTTGTGCTATGGCAATGAACGTATGTATTACATGAGGAGACATGTGATAAAGTAGATATCCAAGAACCATCCCCAAGGGGTATTGAACGTCTTGGGAACCCCCTTAAAATCATTTAGGAGCCCCATGACAGATTATTTGTGAAAATAATGTGAACTAATTTTAGTGTACAAGTTCTTACTTGGATTGCCCAGACTTAAAGGCCACCTCTGCAAACACAGCCCAAGCTAGCACACACCATTCTATCTGTATTTTAAAAATTTTATTAGCTGTTTGGTTCTTAGTTCCAAAGATGTTGGTCTTGACATTGTCTGTTGGGAATCAATGATTGTGAGGCAAGATTTTAGAAGCAAATTATTATTTTTTTCTCTTGTAATTGCTAATGCAGAAGTGAAAATGGTTAAACTTAAATGCTGAATGTTTTTCAGTAGATATTAAATTGGCCTTTTATTCATTGCTCATGAAATATATAAAAGATTATTAATTATATGGCTATGACATAACTTCTTGTTAGGTGGGTTACATTAAGGTTATCAAAAGAGCTATTTGCCTGCCTGTTTGGCACCTTAAGGCCCCCACAAAAAATGTTTCCACTCTGCCCTGTCCACAACTGCCATTTGCACCTCACTCCAGGATTGTATGCCCTAACATATGTGTAACGGGGCCATAGGGCCTAGTACTGAGAAATGTGAGAAAGGAAGACATTTTAAATGTATAAAAATAGGTGAAACATGAAATAAACACTTTTACTCAAATTAAATATAAACTAAATTTTTATTTGATTGGATGGCCTCCCAATATGGATGCCTGGGGCTGTTGCACCCTCTGCATCCCCCTTATGCACCCCCTTTATCACCCCCTTCTGCCACCCCCCTTCTGCATGGTATTGTTCCAGGATCACTAGGAACGATCACTAAAAACATCCTTTCTCTAAATTTATAGACAAATCTTACACATTGCTGGGATTTCTTCCTGACTCATAAAAATAGACCAATTCTGGTCTTCATTTGCCATATTTTTTTGATTTTGTTCTTTCTTGTCTTGAAGTTAGAATGTTACAATCACTTGACTGTATTCCTTTTATGTGTTAACACCACTCTTGCTTTGGGAACTTTGTGCCTTATTACTGTTGCTTTGCATAGATTTGACTTGCATATATATATATATATATATATATATATATATATATATATATATATATATATATCATTTGCTTAGTATTATTTTACCCTGTTCTTTTTCTTCCTTTTCTTATTGTCTATTGGTAAACTTTGTCAATTCCATTTCTTGAGTATTTTAACTAACTTCACTTAAACATGGCCAGTTATTCAACACCATTGTTTCCCTTACCTTCTCTACAGTACTTTGCTATGCTACTCTTGGTCTTCACTTTTTCCCCTTGGGAGCCCAAGTCAGTGCTACATTGCAGTAGTTTTTTAGGTTTTGTCTTCAAGTGTAGTCAATGAACCGCCATTTTGTTCACTGTGCCTTGACACCAAGAAGTTCAATGGTGTCCCACTGGAACAGTTCTGCTGTTTTCTCATGGTTTTGGTCTTGCTATTTAATCTTGACAATCCTTTTCAAGCTGTTGTTATGAAATAGGTTGATAAGCTTGTCATCTCCCTGATTCATTTTACAGTGGCACACATGATAGCGGCTGCTTTGTATGGAACACGTCCATTATCCAGGTTGGCTGGTGGAAGTGAGACTGTATGGAGAAATGGATAAGTGTTACTGATTGCACCAACAGCTGTAGTTTGTTGCACTAAGGGTTGTGATAGCCACCTTAATCCCAAATCAGCAACTGTCATCTACTGAACTGCACATCTCAAATATATTGAGAGTGTTTGTTTGACTTTGAAGAAGGAAAGACCAGAGGACATGTTGAAAACTGGATCAAGTGAACATTAATTCTTTTTTCATCTAATTGCCCCTAAAATATTCTATCGTTTTTAGCATTAAAGTCATATATGAAAACTAAAAATTGACTTTTCTTCCTGTCAAAGTTAAGCAACATATATTATCACCAATTTATATATGTGTGCACTTTTAGGATGTATTTAATCTGCACTACCAGAGCGTTCATTAAAAGGATGCACATTCCTTTTGAAATGATGACCAACATTTTTAAAGATATTTCTAAATTCGTTACAATTCTCTGGGGAGAAGTCTGTGGCTTGTAAAATCTTAAACTTTGTTAATTCTCCTTTCTTTTTTCATTGATTTTCTTTTTGTCCTGAGCCCATTGTATTTTTTAATTTTTAATCAGTTCATCTGAAGCAAAGCAACAATTCTACTGGGACACAAGGGGCTCCTGGAAGTGAAAGAGAAGGAAAATAATTTCGAAGGAACCAGGAAGCCAATAATAGTATAAATTTCAGAGTTTAGGTGGAGAAGTATAGCATTGAAGTAGAATTTAGAAGGAAACAGAAATCAAATCGTAAACATGCTACTCCTGTATAAAAGATGAGGGAGGAGTCTGAACCGGTCGATAGGTAAACCTATCTATTCCTATTAATCCTGCTTCTTTTTTTGAGGGGGGGGAATGCTTAAAGCTGCAGAGAATTCTTTTTCAAATGTCATCTAAATTTAAAAAATGGTAAATATAAATAAAATGTTTTTTTTCTGTGTTCACATTCGGTGATGTGATAATTCACTCTAGGATTGAGAAGAAGAGAGAAAAATCTATTAAAAATTGAACTTACGGTTACATCTAGCTAGTTCAATAGTATAACAGTGAAACCTAATTGCCAGTCTAGTAGTACGCTTAAATTCATGGGGTTGAAGTACCAAGGATAAAAACTTATCAGAACAATTGCTATGAAAATCT
>OZ038501.1:100733043-100780543 GCA_964036315.1 Acanthosepion esculentum | reverse complement strand
GAAAGAAAAACTAGTTTCTTTTTGTCCTTTTTGTCCTTTTTTTTGGAATTTTTTTGTTTGCTTGATCCAGTGAAGTGAATCAATCAAAGAGTGCTTATTTTATTTATTCAAAAGTTTATTCACTTATTTATCATCAAAATACTAATAAACTTACTCAAGTCTGGCAAAGGGTCACGGCAATGGGGTGCACAATGAGAATCAAGCAAACAATACACATTTTATACAGTAGTTTGAGAGACTAGTCTATTTACCACACATAATACTTTCTAAGCTAACCTTAGACCAGAATACACAACAGCTAAAATGTGATAGTAACAACAAAGATGAGGATATTAGTCTGACTGTAAATAATGTAAATATGTATGTTTGAACATTTTTTCAAACTATTTTTTAATTTAGTTCACTCAATACAGGGCCCATGAGCCACTCTAGGCAGATGATTATTGAGTGAGATGGTTGTAAGTGAGGGTGAAGGAGAAACTAAGAAGTTCCTATTATGAGGATAAGTAGGATAGAAATCAGTTGACCCTGAACTTGAAGAGATTAAGATTGTAGTGATTATTGAAGCATCCTCTCAGGAGTTCATTCCACAAAGTAACAGTTCTGGGGAAGAAAATGTCTGAGAAGAACTTACTCTTTATCAAAGGAAAACGAAGGGGATAGGGATGATCTGCCATTGTGAACATGGCATGGTGGTGGGGGGTCCTAGATGTGAAGGTCTGAGCTGGTGAGGGACTAAGGAACATAATTTGTACAAACATTTGCCATAGTAATAGCAATAGAGTAGTGAGGAGTTAGGAATGTTTTGTCTGTGGGATAAGGGGTTGCAGAGTAGGGAATAAGGGGTTGTAGGGTGGAGACTAATTAATCAGTGACAAGGCTGTGGATTGGAAAGTCCTCTTGCATTTGAAGATAGAAAACAAATGAATACTTCTTTGGTCTAAATTGATATATTTAATCATAATTCCCCTCATTATGGATAACATAATCCTATCTATTTGACAAATTGTTGATCTCTCAGGTATAAAATTCTTCAGGTTTCAATGCAAAAAAATCATTCAATATCAGTTTTAACCTCTTTACAATTAGTGAAGGGTTTTCCCACTAAAAATGTGGTAATGATCTGAAAAAATGATAGTCAGATGGAGCAAGGTCAGAAGAGTAAGGAGGATGAGTTAAAACGTCCATATTTAGAGCCAGAATCTTTTTCTGTGTCACTCAGATAATATGTGGTCTTGTATTACACCTTGATGATTAAACAGTTGTGGACATTTTTACTGTAAATGTTTTTGTAAATGCTTCCAATTAACAAAAATATTTCTCCATATTAACTGTTTTCTTTTAGTTTAACATGTCATGATAGCTGATACCTTTCATATCCCATCAAACACGGCATAACTTTGTTTCCAGTGTAGCCCTAGTTTGAGGATGGCTTCTCCTTTTTACACTGGGTGTTAACCATTATCATTTTTATTGATTATGATTGTAGAGAACTCACTTTTCCTCATTGATGATGGTTCTACTCAGCAAAAGTTCAGCATCCATGTTTACTCTTCAATGATAAGCAAATGGCAAGCAGTCAAATGATAAGAGACCTATTGACCAAGTTTGATGGTGTTTTATGACCAAAGTACATTGAACTCTCTTGCTAATTTGCATGCAGTTTGCTTAGGATTTTTCCTCAGTTACAGTTTGCAAAATCTCAATATTGACAGAACTTGGTCATATATCAAGGGGAATCTTCAAGAGAAAAATTTCACAATTGAAACTGGTCAAACCACCGACATATCTGAAATCTTAAAGCTTTATTTCCGTAGACCTAATAAACATTTCTTGCTGTTTCCATTGCTAATTCATACAGCATACAAGGTCTGATCCGGGTCTGATCTAAATTCATTTTAAAATGGAATATCAATACAAAATTTATTCATTCTGATATTATTTGAAATCTCTTTAATAATCTTTTTTTTCTCATGTTCTCTCACACTCAGTAACCCCTTGTATCTTAATGGCTTTATTGCCTTACTTGGGATGAAATGATTAAAAACAAAAAATTAGCAAAGAAACAAAAAACATCAGAGCATAAAAATTAATGATTATCTTATAGGTGTTGTAATAATAACGATTGATAGCCCTTGAGGAACACCCTGGTGAATGAAGGTTATTGGCCTTGAAGGAACTCTCTAGGTCTGACACACTCCTTGTATGCCATGGGGAAACAAAGGTGGATTTTTTAAGTCACTAAAAGTATCCTGTAAAATTAGTTTATTAAAGCTTCTTAAGTTGTAATAATTGTTGGTTATTTTCATTACAGGTATTGAAAAATTCTCCTCAAAGTTATGTCAAAAATTCAACAGAACTTTCTTTTCAGCCTGATATATTGTAATAAATATGGCTTCTAGAAATAATGACAGGGAATCAAATGAATGAAATCAAGTCTGTAGTCAAAAACCATTCCCAGCTACACTTGTGCTTACATAAACAAACCGGGGTAGATAGGTAGGTAGATATAAATGGATTTTCCAACTTAATAGCAGAAAATCTACACTGATTCCCCATAATTGATTTTGCCTTCATTCACATCTGTAACTGATCATCTGTTCAACCAAAATATCCAAAATGGCTACCGCAACAGAAGTGGCAGTGTGAGAAGAAGTAGAATTTAAAATTCTTTCTTTTAAATTCCCTCAATCAAATATCCAATTTACACTATGAAAGTTCCGTCATAAATTTTGGAAATCCTAAGAATAACTTTCAAGGTTTCAGTTTATTTATAATCCCTGAATCTGTGAGGGAAATCTATACAAGGATTATCTAAATAATTAATTTCAAATAATCAAGTACAATATTGTCCATTGAGACAATAAGTTTGGATTTGTTTCTTATTTGTAGAATCTATTTTATCCTTCAATCTTTAACATATTTTGTTAAATTAAATAAAAATAGAATAATTATATGAATGACAGTAGAAACATTTATATGTAAAGAATTCTTGTGGGCATATTTTATTTTATCAATATTTAATATAAATTTATAAAACATGCAATCAAGAACTTCCTAATATCAGAAATTCATTCTTATACATTGATATGTTTGGATTGTTTTGTTATAGTCACAACATTGGGACCTTTGTACTCTCCATTTTGACCTTTGTACTCTCCATTTTAACTGTTGTACTCTCCATTTTGACCTTTGTACTCTCCATTGTGACTATAACAATCAAGGTGAAAACAACAGTTTGAATTAATCTGTGTCTAAAAATGCAATATGTTTACTTATTTATTCTGACAACATATAATTTTGCTGCCAAATAAATTCCATGACACAACGTTGTCCATATTTGATATACTTTGTTTTTTCAGGTACAAGATTTTTTTAGAAATGGGTTAGTTTTACATCCAATCAGTAAACCAGGTGAGTAGAATTTAACCAAAAATGCTGCTTATTATTTTGATAACATGATTCTGTAATGTAAAAAACAGGAAGCAATGACAGTTATTATTCTAGAAGTCATTCAGCATGGGTTTTTTTATCACGACATTTCAAAAATAGAATAATTCTCTGGCTTTAAGTGTATAGATTATCTACTTGTATTTTTTCTCTTTTATAAGTGGTTCAGGAGCAAAGCATCAATGACTCCTGTAGACAAACGCAATCCAGTAGTAAATCTAAAAAGCTACACGTACTGATTAAGTCAATATTTCTGCTAATTTTTACTGCACACACACAAAATTACCAATAGCAATATTTGTTAGGGAGGTACTTGTAATGCTAAAATGCCTGGTTTAGGATTATTATCTTATAAACATTATAATAGACCAGGTTATAGAGATCAGTATGATATATGCATAGTTAGTGACTTGATGCTGTGTGTCAAGATGCTCCCTTGGAAATATAGTAGCAGGTTAAATAGACACTGAGTTGTGTTGTGTATTGATTTGCCAAACATATAGTGAATATTTGAATTGTTTTATTGAGTGAATTGTTTTATGCAATGTTGAAAGCTTTGGGAGTAATGTCAATGTGTGTATGAGAAATGTAGACGTGCCATAGATACAGATAATCTTAAGGACCATTCTTCTCAGTAATGAGTGTCTTTATATTGTGGCCATCCAGACCCTGGTCTATGGATGAAGGAATGTTCATTAGACGACTGTTGTCAACATGGATGCACCACTAATGCATCATGTGCAACATGTGTAGCAATTTCCCAAAATTACCATCCATCTTCTCAAAAGTTTACATTCTAATCTCACTCCTGTGTTTAATTATAAAAAGGTACATACGTTCATCTCCATGGCATGATACTTGCTTATAATAAACTTTTTAATTGTCATGAAAATTATCTCTGCATGTATCACTGTTTAAGATCAGGTACAGAGAATAAAAAACAGCACGTTAAACTTAAAAATGACCACAAAATGATATAACATTTGTCTGAGAGGAAAAAAACAGATAGCAATAATTACCCTTCCAAAAGTCCTAAACAAAACGTCAAAACTAATTTCCAAATGCAGACACAAAAACAAATTCCTTCTATGCTACCTACCACCACATCATAATCCCCCAAACTTAATTCTAATAAATTTTATTCCTATTACCAAAACAAAGAAGAATGTTTTAAAAAATATACAAAACAAATAATATAAACAAATAAAATAATTATATATATATATATATATATATATATATATATATATATATTTATAAACAATCTAGATGTCATGAGCCTAAATAATCCTAGTCTATTTACATACACACTTCCTCCAACCACCCAACCAGCATAAAAACAATCTAAAAAGAAGAAAGCAAATAAAGTGTAAACCCAAATTTTTTATATTCCAGAAATTGTTGAGTTATTTGACAAAAATTATTTTTCTCTCTTTTTTTTTTTTTTAGTCTAGTTTCTTTTTATGAAGACAGTTTCTCATACAACAGGAAAATACTAGGCTTGATATTTAAATGAGTCTAACTTTTACTCCAACTGTTGTCTATCCTGCCAAGTGACTATCCAATATGTTGTCATTTTATTTATGCATTCAGATTTAGACACTAAATATGTTTAACAGAAAAATGCTTGAAAAATATAGAATTTCTAACTTAATAAGCTGAAACTTTACAGATTAGTAATGTGATATAAATTTTAGATGTTGTGTAATTTTTATCTTTATAAATGTTTTTTTTAATCATTTCACACCAAGCAAGGCAATAAAGCCACTAAGACATAAGGTGTTACTGAGTGTAAAAGAATCTAAGAAAAAAAACATTATAAAGAAGAAGGGATAATAAACAAACAGGAATTAAAGCAGCAGACTGAAAATGATTAACATTTTACATCGTATTTAAATTTGGGAAGATTGAAAGCAAAATAAATTTTATTTTAAGTTGGTTTCCATTGGCATATAGGGTTATCATATCTTATGAATAATTTTCAATAAAAAGATATTTTCATTTTGTCTGAAACTGATTGATTTGTAAAATAAGTTCTATGTGCCTGCTTTTATTTGAATTTAATTTGTTCATTTTACTAAATCTTAATTTATATAGATTTTTACAGTTTTTCTTCATTAACATTACAAATCCTTAAATAAAGAAACTAGGAGGGGCTGTAAATCTTTTATGTTCAAATGATTCACAATTAAACTTAGATACATGAGAAGGAGAATTGTCATACATAAATACACACTTCACTTTGAAACACTGAGA
Source organism: Acanthosepion esculentum (assembly GCA_964036315.1). Lineage (NCBI taxonomy): Eukaryota > Metazoa > Mollusca > Cephalopoda > Sepiida > Sepiidae > Acanthosepion > Acanthosepion esculentum. The sequence goes on along the minus strand of OZ038501.1, from coordinate 100,774,837 downwards.
CTGGTACAATGCAAAGAAAGTCTTGTTCATAAAATCACAATAGTTACCACTGTTCAGTTTAACTGCTTCATTGACTTTCAATGGTCCAATAATAGTTTGGTCAACAATTCCAGCCCATATCATAACACTATCGTCTCCTTGTTGCCTTCTTTTAGCCACAGGCATGTCTGAATTGGATAAAATCGATCCTTTGGTCCATCAGTTAGGTCCATCAAATGTCACTTGAGATTTATCTGTGATAATTACTTTAGAAAAGTCAATTTTCATCTATTTCTTGGCCCAATTTTGTAAGAGGACGTTGCCTAGATTTTTTTACAGATCCCAATTCACAAACTATTCTACACCTTTTGTCCTTCTTGACCCCCTCAATTTCAGCCATTTCAAACATCTGAGTTCTGGTCAAAAGTGGTTGTTTTGCTATAATTCGCTTTAGTTTACATTCATCTCAAGGAAGCAAATTCTTAAAGCCTTTTTCTTTTGCTTAGAGTTCTCAGCTTACATTTTCATCAGCCTTCTTTATCATTCAATGATCTCTGCAAAGCTCCTTTGATATCTCCAATGTGGACATTCCCTCCTCACTCAATAACTTTGTTATTTTCTGTTTTTCAGCAGTTGTTAGATCTTTCCCTTTTACCAATGTTTCAAAAGAAAAAATAGTTTTTATTAGATTTCAGAGGTTTTAATCTAATATTAGTTTAATCTGCGTAATAACTTCAGTCAATTTATTTTTGTAAATTCCAAATATCTCAAAAACTAGCTATTAAAAATGGCAGAAAATTTAATTAGATATTTTACTTAGGGTGGAAATGAATGAGTTTAAATTTGACAAATAATGGTTCAGAACTTTTTGAGTTATTGAGGTTTATTTGATTTGCATAATAACTTCAGACAGGCTATATACTGTCAGAAGATAATAGGTGAAGTGATTATTAATTTCAAATACGTCAACAGTCATTTACTATCAGTTTTTATGTGAGAAATGTCATTATTACAGTTTTTTATTTTTTATTTCTGTAGGTTGTGTACTTACGCAACAGAGCTCCACCTTCAGCATACCATCAGATACTAAAGACTTTACTTCATCTACCATACCATCAACTATTAAAAACTTTACTTCATCCACCTTATCATCAACTACTAAAGATTTTATTTTGTCCCCCATACCATCAACCACCAAGAATTATTTTTGGTCCAACATGCCATTAGCCAGTAAAATTACAATTCTGAGTTCTGTCACTTTCCTACTACTGATTGCAATGCTTCTATGCACCTGTTATTTCTTCCATGGTAAGTTTATTTTATTTTCAGATGAAAATTATTTGCATTTTGTATGACTGCAAATGGAAAATGCAGGACCTGAATATTTTGTTTAATCAGTTTCATAGCACAAATTAAATTTAATTCATTTTCTACAATATGCAAGAATTATTCACTATGTCCATCTCTCTTAGATAATTCCTAAACTTTGCCTGGTACTAGGCTACAAGAATGAAATAATTGATAAAGATTGAACTTTGCAAAGGTCATATATTTTTCCCATATATAAAAGTGAAATGATTTTGGAATATTTAAACTTGATTCATTTTTATTTGTTAAATTTTACAGAATTGATATTTTTATTGTGCATGATGTTATTACTTTTAGTGAGGAGGGTTGTCTTTCTAAGTGAGGGGTGGTGTCTTTCTAAGCGAGGCGGAGTGTCTTTTTAAATGAGGGGGGTGTCTTTTTAAAAGGTTTCTACAAAATTCACTCAAAATAAAAAGAAAAACTAAAATGAACAAAAAAGAGTTTTGCATGAAAAATTTGGAAAATAATAGACAAAAAGCTGAAGAAGATTCTTGAACAGAATAAATTTTCTTCAAAAGTTAAGCAGAATAAAATTCATTGATTAGGAAATTGATCAGAATGGTTTCTGTAGAATGGATTCTTTTGTTTAGAAAAGTGAGAAGAAAGGTTTGAGAAAGTCAGCAGAAATCTCTTTATGAAGTATTTACTGTCAGTCTAATATCCCAGATTCTGTATTTCACTTCAGACATTGATAAATACAAAACACTTTTCTTTTTTTCAGTGTTAATTTTATTGACATCATGTGAATTTTTCTTATTTCAGTTAAAAGAAAGCAGAAAAATATGTTTTTCTCACCAAGTAAGTGTTTTTTGATATCTTTTGTAAAAAAAACAAAAACATTTTCTGCATTTATTAATGCCAAATCATAACATGTTCTAAGTTTTACTGGCTATAATTCATAACTATTGCAAGATAACTAAAAATTTGCAGTTGAATATTAATAAAAGATAATTTTGAGAATATGTTTCTGAATCTTGGAATAAAGTCTTTTCTTTAAGATGGTTTTATGATGTAAAGTTGAAGTTAACTTCAAATTGTGTGATAAAAAAGTTTTTAAAAATAAATATTCATAACCTACAGGTATGTTTTTTTTTTTTTTAGACTTACATTTTCCCTTTATGCCTACAAATAATATTTTGGGATTTATGTCCCTTTTGGTTTTGATGTATATGTAATATTTAAAAAAAAATGATCTAAGGGCTAGGATGTGATTTATGGAAAAAAGAATGAATATGGCCTTTTAATACGTGCCATCTTCAAACTTTCCAGCCAACTTTGATCTTCAAAAATTTAAATACAATGTCATTTGTTATCTATTGTTTTCTTGGTTCATCTTTTATTGTTCTCACTCCTTAATAATGTTTCTCTTTTTCGTATTCTTTCACAATTAGTAACCCCCTTGTGTCTTAGTGGTGTTATTGCCTTGCTTGGGGTAAAATGATTAAAAAAAAACATGCATTTCAAGATACACATATGAATATACAATGTTCTTCTTGCTGCAGCCTTGATGTCAAGCTTGGCCTCCTCTGCTGCTGTTTTTCTTTCATTTGCATTGCCTTCTTTTTGCCATTGCAGAATATTTTTTTGCCATGCCCCAGTGTTATTAGCTGCTTATATTTCTGATGCATGATATACATTCTTTCTCCCATGTCAGATTTAAATGCCATATGGAAGCCATTAGTTATTTAAATACTAATAAAAAATAATATAAATAATGATAACTCTTCAATCCAGAAATTCAGTTAGGCATGTTTAGTTTTTAATTAAATTCATTCAAAAAAGATAATTGATTTTTTATTGTTTTGTGACACTTATATCTGGTTGCATATTTTTTAAATATTTTGTCAAGATTGCATCTTGCATATTGATTCTAATATTAATTCAAATATTGATTCTAATATTAAAAATGGGTAAAAAAAGAAACATTTTTGGTATAATGTGCTTTTTATTTTAAGAAAGGTAAAAATCTAACAAATTTGCCTTACTGAGAATGTTATATGTCAATAAGAACGGTTGAAGTCTGGCCTTGCTAGTTTATTATGATTACTGTTTTTTTGCAATGTCGCGGTGCATAGCATGATGCTTTCAAGGAGGCGGCCTGACTCGTCTAGAATCAGGTCGGGATTGCTGTTGGAGCTGATATGATGCAAAACCCAAAATCGACGATGAGAACAGTGCATCACGGAAGACCATCCTTGATGCATCTAAAATGTATGATTTAACTAAAACATAACTATACTCTAAAATATTCAAATCAAGCATTAAAAAATAATTTACATAAACTTTATGTTAGTTATTTTGATGTTTCGCTTCCACATAAGAAAAAAATGATTGTGTTATTGAACACCATTTCCATGTATGATTTCATATTTAAACCTATCAGCACTCAAGAGATTTCAATTATTAAATCCTGATGTCTTGACTAAACTGTTGAAAAATGTGAATATGTGATGTTAGTGCAATTGATATATCTCAAAACCTGTTGAAAGTCAAGCCTTACAGATTTGATTTAAGATGAAAAAAACTGATTTCTCTTATAAAAGAAACCAAATTTCAACTCCTTGTTATTAATGGTTATGGAATAGAAATCTATAACTTTGTAAAAGTTGTAGATTTCTGATAACTTTAGTTGATCATGGGATGCACGTTAAATGTGATGTCTGGAAATGCAATGCTACCTGACTGTAGACACTGTAAGCATGTGAATCTTGTTGCATACTTGGGCACTTCCAGCCTTGAAGGGTTAAACATTACAAAAGTTACAGGCAATGAAAAGTGGATAGTTTACAATAATTTGGAATGCAAAATCTCATGGGGTAAGTGAGATGAACTATGCTCAGCTATGCCAAAAAAACGGTATATATGGTGGAATTGGAAGCGATTTTCCAAATATAAGCTCTTTTAGAGAATCAAACATTTGATTTAAATAAGTATTACTCAAAATTAGGTACCGCCACAGAAAACACAATACCTAAGGTTTAAAATGAATTTTTAAAAAAGAAAAATCTTTCTTGAAGCTTTTTAGTTTTAATTTCAAGCTAAGAGATTAAATTTAATAAAATACTTTGCTGTATTTAAAAAAAAACTAATTTAAATTGGCTGGAAGGTGTTATTTTTTTTTTTTTTGCTAAAATAGCTGATTAGCGCCCTTTTCAATGCAATTGTCTTTATTAAAAAAAATCTTCCAAAAATAAAATATACTTTTCTAAAATTTTATTTGAGGAATATTAGCTGATTCGAAGTATAATTAATCTGATTTGAAACAAATATTATTAACTTTAAGTTTAAAATATCACAGAAAGGCATTTTTTTAACACAGTGGTAACTGTTTATTTAAGCTGTTGACATGTATGACAGCTTGATGTTTATCCAGTGTTGTTCTATGGAGGATTTAACCATAAAAAATAATTGAATATAATGGTGCGCCTTTCATATATAATTTTTAAGTACTCAGTAATCTTAAAAATTTAAGAAAATATTCTCTATAATCTAATGTTTTATTGAATTTTACAAACTTTCTGTCTTTACTGTTATTGCTCTTATTTTTTAATGTTGTTTATACACATTTACACACATACAAAAAACTTTAAAAAATATTGATGTTCAATGATTTGTACAAAGCTTTTCCATTAATGATTAATAAATATAATTTTACTTAATAATAATATCTAAAAGGGTGAAATTAATACAGAATTTTAAAAGATTTAAAACTTAATAAATTATTCTAATTAAAATTTTTTTTAAATGAAAACAATTCTTGTAAAAATTCATACTTTTACCAAGATTTTCTAAAAAAAATTATTTTTAATAATATATTCATTTGTGAGTAAGTTCTGAAAACTTTTATTAAAATTTGACAATTGATTTTTGCAAGAATTTTCAAAACAATGTATTTTTTACCAAAAACTATGCTAAATTTCCTATGCTAATTTTTGGCCCACCTGCTGACACAAGAAAAACAAGATTTTTAACCAAAAGTATTAAAACATTTAATAAAATAATAAAAAATACTTTGGTCTTTCCTTTTAATAATAATATAAACATTTTGATGATAAAACTTTGTTTTTTATCATGATGTGGTCTTTTTAGTGGTACCTACTCAAAATTAAACTATTTTGAAGGCAGAAGCTAATGAAAGAGAAAATATATAAAAGATATTCTTTTCATGATAACTAAAGACTGCTTAATGTTTCTATGGTGACCAGAAATAAAATTTTCTAAAATTCTTCCAGGTTGACTAAAAAAGTTTCTCTTTCAGAATCACCAAATATTGCAGTTTTTGATTTCAGTGTTACATAATTCTCTTAATGAAAAATAATCTAGAATCCCTGAAAGACTGCAAAGGGACTTGGAATAATTTGCTGAAAAACATAAAAGGTTTTAAGAAACTAGAGTTATGAAACTCCTTGAAAGATTGCAAAAAAGAATAGAAATAAAGTGCACATATGCTATTCAGTAAAGAGAACATTGAAAATAAACTTGTTTTTTCATATCAAAAAAGATCAAATTTTTCATAAGTAAAAAACTTATGAAAAATTTGATCTTTTTTGGCTATTTAGGAGTTTGATTATGGAACATCTGGATTGCCAAGACGAACTGTGAAATGTGAAACATTTTATAAACCAACAATTATGATGTGTGTGTGTTTTCATATTCTATCTTCCTGAAACTATCTCATTATTTTTCCTCCCCAAGAATTACACTTATAATGAAATACTTGTATTCATTATCTGACAACATTTTAACCTTTTCTCTTTTTTCCTTAAATTTAAATTGGAGCCTCAATTTGAATCAAGACAACAGATTTGTGCTTCAAAGAGGCTGATTTAACTTTGCAATTTTTCTTTTTCTTCTTAGGTAATGGAAAACTAAGATCATCTAATGTTCAAGGATTGGTTATTTGTTGTCCTTGTAGTGAAATTCATCGACAGGCTACCAAAGAATTTTTGTCCCTTATAAACAACTTCACAGATCTCCATGCCACTACATATCTTGACTTGAGGCTTTGTAATGAAAATACTATTCCTATGCTTGTCCAACAGATCTGTAGCAGTGTCAGTTGGATTGTCATTATTGAATCTGCTAACTTTTACTATCATAGCAAAGAACAAGAACAGCATGCATTTCACTTTTGTAATCTGATGGCTTATTTTAGCATTCAGCTTCTGAAACATTCTATAAAAGTTAAGAGTAAGAATCTGAAAATGATTTACCGAATCAGCTTTGATTTGGAATTTAAAGAATTTGAACTATCACAGGTGTTTCCAGAAATTAATGGTCACACTTATTGCTTGTTAAAACAGAGCACAAATTTTGGTTTCTGTCTGAACTTTGATGAGATTGAGAGATTTTTTTGCAACCTTACTTACGAACAGCTTGGTACATCAGACAATGACACAAGACGTTGGATGAAGAACAACTGGAAAGATAGTTCAGAAGCTAAAAACTTGGAAAAAGCTCTTTTGAACAGAATCGATGAAATGTGGAATTCTTCTGGCTGTTATTCTCTTGATAAAAAGTATTTTGCTGCTGGAAAATCTGTCAGCAATTCTCATTCAAAGACAATTTACCATTTTCTTTCAAATGTGGACATTGATAATCAGCCAGAAAGATTTCATAAAGAGGAACTTGAAAAATATTATCAAAGAACTGGAAAGGATATTGATTCCATTGAAACTTCCAGGAATAATTTCTTGTTTGAAAACTCTGATTTATTAACAGACACTCAATCTGGAATCAACCAATACTCTTATGTTGGCACTCTGCAAAGCATATCTTCAGATATTAACTCTGACATGTCTTTGCAACTTCAACAAATCAATTTCAAAACAGATGCTGAAATCAAGAATAATTCTTTAAAAGTAATTCAAGAACCATTCGATGAATTAGATCAGCTTTCTGTATAATTGGTGTATATTAAATTTCAATCTGAAATAATTCAGATCTGATATTTACGTTTTTTTTATTTTAAGTGTTCTTTTACAACTTCAGTCAGACATGCAAAATCAGAATATCATTGTATTTTGAAGTCATACAAAACAGCTTTGATCAGTTGAAGAAATTGTTGTATCTATATATTTTTTTAGTAGACATCCATTTATCTCGCAAGATAAATGTAAAGTCCTGTTTGGTCAAAATTCAGTCCTTTGGTGAGGAAACCGGAGTGACCTCTCCAGGGCACAGGCCTGGGCAATGGTATATGGAGGCCATGTAATGGCCAGACATCATGCCACACTTGGCCATACTGACAAGATTCATAGGAAGGCCGGGCATTACATTTGGGGACAGCTTGGCTGCAGGAGTTGTCAGAAAGTTGTCACTGTTGACTGCAAACTGCCTTCAGGGCTCCACTCTGGATTTTCTGTTTGGATTTACTTCCATAACCTTTTCCATGTTTGGATTTGACTGCAAGGCAGCAGAAGTTTAAAATCAGAGTTTACCTTCCCCTAGATCACTGGTTCTCAACCGAGATCCATATGGATCCTGAGGGCCCATGTAATATTACTGAGGGCCCACACAAAAAATATAGCAAATTGGGAGTCTGCAGTAATAATTTAGGTGTTCATAAAGCAATTTAACTTTGGAATGGTTGTAACAATTGAGAATTGGAATTTCTACAGTAATCTATGTCATACTGAAATAGTAAAAATAGAAAAACAATTCTAAAACTAGCAGAAAATGAGACCACGCGATGTTCATTAGCGTTCCTTTTACTCTTTCCAATGTTTTGATTGTAAAAGTTGAATAAAAACTGAGAAGAATATATAAAGGAAGGATTATATATATATATATATATATATATATATATATATAAAGAAAGGATTATATATATATAAAGGAGCATTATATGAAGAAATATAGTCTTAAGGTGTGCTATATTTATGAGATAAAGTGCTCAATATCAGAGATAGAGCGTATGTAAATATAAAAGTGAACATAGAAGTCAACACTTAGAGGCGACAATCTGTTTCATGCTAGATGCAATCGTCAGGCCACGAGTGCCTGACGATTGCATCTAACATGAAACAGACTGTGGCCTCTAAGTGTTGACTTCTATGTTCACTTTTATATTTACACACGCTCTAAAGGAACATTATATAAAGATTATAATTTATTATATAAATTAATTTAATATACTGATAAGAAATAATAATATTATTTTAAATATTAATAAAATATTAATATAATATAAATTAATTAGTATAAAATATTAACAATATAAATTATTTAGTATAAAATATAAAAAATATTAACAATATAAATTAATTAGTATAAAATATAAAAAATATTAATATAAATTAGTATAAAATATAAAAAATATTAACAATATAAATTAATTAGTATAAAATATAAAAAATATTAATATAAATTAGTATAAAATATAAAAAATATTAACAATATAAATTAATTAGTATAAAATATAAAAAAATATTAACAATATAAATTAATTAGTATAAAATATAAAAAAATATTAACAATATAAATTAGTATAAAATATAAAAAAATATTAACAATATAAATTAGTATAAAATATAAAAAAATATTAACAATATAAATTAGTATAAAATATAAAAAAATATTAACAATATAAATTAGTATAAAATATAAAAAAATATTAACAATATAAATTAGTATAAAATATAAAAAATATTAACAATATAAATTAGTATAAAATATAAAAAAATATTAACAATATAAATTAGTATAAAATATAAAAAAATATTAACAATATAAATTAATTAGTATAAAATATAAAAAAATATTAACAATATAAATTAATTAGTATAAAATATAAAAAAATATTAACAATATAAATTAATTAGTATAAAATATAAAAAAATATTAACAATATAAATTAATTAGTATAAAATATAAAAAAATATTAACAATATAAATTAATTAGTATAAAATATAAAAAAATATTAACAATATAAATTAATTAGTATAAAATATAAAAAAATATTAACAATATAAATTAATTAGTATAAAATATAAAAAAATATTAACAATATAAATTAATTAGTATAAAATATAAAAAAATATTAACAATATAAATTAATTAGTATAAAATATAAAAAAATATTAACAATATAAATTAATTAGTATAAAATATAAAAAAATATTAACAATATAAATTAATTAGTATAAAATATAAAAAAATATTAACAATATAAATTAATTAGTATAAAATATAAAAAAATATTAACAATATAAATTATAAAAAATATTAATAATAAAATTAATTTACTATAAAAATTCCATAAGGATTAACTATAAAGGAAGGATGAACAGTATTAATCTCTTCAACAGCATGAACCCCACGGATTTCATTGAATAAATCTGCATGGTTTTTTTTTTAATTTTTTAATTACTCACATATTTTAAAATGGTTTATTATGAGTTATTTTACCCATGTACATAAATGTTCCATTGAATTTAGTTGTTACATATAAAAGTTTATTTTCACTAAATTAGTTTTACATTAAAATAAAGTATATACAGGGTGCGATGAGTAAATTGTCATCTAAATGAGGTAAAAATGAAAATAACACTGACATCTCATTTTAACAGATATATTTACCAAAATGACATAAAAATATCTTGAAATGCTAAGGAGTAAATTTATTTAATAAAATCACCATTGGCTTCAGCTGTAGCCTTCATACAGCTTCGGAATGTCAGGCAATTCTTCTGGATGGTCTCTTTGTTTAAGTTGGTGAATGCTGCTATATTCCTTGCCTTCAGTTCATCTTTGCTGTTATAAGGAGTTTTGTTGGTCTCTCGCTCAACTGCGCCCCACACATAATAATCAAGGGGGTATCACTCTGGGGAGTTAGATATCCAGATGTAAGGGGTGATGTTGTCATAGAAATTGCCAGACAGCCATGTCTGTGTTTTACTTCTTGTGTGGCATGGTGCAGAGCCCCGTTACCAGACACAGGGTCTTCCAGTAGCCACCCCCTTGATCCAGGGCAGCACTTGATGTAGAACTCTGTATTTAGTTTGAAGCCCTCACCAACAAATTCAGGAATTCCTTTCTTATCAGAATGATTAGAGTGAGTTTTCTTCATAATCACCATTAGACTCATCCAACTCTTTCTGAATCCTCTGCATTGTCCTAAGATTGACACCCAAATATTCTGAAATGTTTGTATTGGAGCTTTCAGGGAGAATGCCAAGCAGCACAGCATGCCATTTCCAAATTACTGGCAGAGTGAATTGCTTCATGGTGCACTTTTTCGCACAGACTGTACCCAACTGAACTTAGTATACTGTACAGTTGACAAAAACAAACAATGCACATATGCAAAATTAAAAACATAAAATGGTGACTCATTGCACCGATGTACATTTACTATTTCTATAATACAATTCCTAAACTTATCTATTAGTAAAAAATAAAATAAGCTTTTTTTCATCGAATGGTTATGGAGGTCCACCAAAAAGAATTAACAGTAAAAGTGGTCCATAGGTAAAAAATAGTTTGAGAACCATTGTCATAGATAGACTGCCTTCCTGGGCTGCTAAGCTCCATCTATCCTAAAGTACAGTGTAACCCGGATATAAGAGACCCGGATATAAGATAAACCCGGATATAAGAGAGGTGGTTATGAGGCATCAGTTTTCTGTCTTTGCCCAATCTTTGGCTTGGAGCTTAGTTGCTAGTGATTATTTGAGAATCATGCCACAGAAGCATTTTATAGACAGTAGAAGCTTGTCCCCACTATCACTCTAGCTGGCTGTGACAACCTTTGGAACATAATGTAGTATGTATAGAAATATTACATCTTTTAGAAGCTCAAAAAAATTAACATTTTTTTTTATACAAAATAAAAAAGCATTAGGTAACGAAAAACATGAAAAAGCAAGACAAATTATAAAATGGTATATAAATAAACATGTACGTTTGAAAAAAAAACTGTATTTTTCTGCCAGACAGGTTGTAAAAAGAAATTGTTAAAGTTGTCTGAAAAACTGGATGGAGCCTTCTGTGATCCTCCTTTGTTGAATAAAAGGACTGCTGTTAATGGATGGCTTTGTGAAAGCAATTAATTGTTGAGGAGGAAGTATTAGTGCCCACAGGTCAAAGCCAGAGGATTAGTCCAGTCAAAGAGGTCATAAATCATCAGGGAAAGAAAGAAGATCCGACAGCTATGGCAGATTCAAGTCCCAAGACAGAAGATTCTTTTGGTGTCTTCCAAAGAAGAATTTGAATGAAACAAACACTCAAGTTTAACTTTACAGTAAAGGACTACGTAAAGCCCTTGAGATAATGACCTGTGGCAAACATGAAACCCCTTTATGCTGAGACATTCCTATTCAGTATTCAGTTGAAGAAATTAGGTGGGTGCACTCTTGTATTTACTGCTTTGTGCAATTTTTTCCTTCCTCAAAATTTTTCCCATTTTTTCATTTTTAAAATGTGTAATCTTTTCTGTCATTGAATCCTTACCTATTCCTAAAAAACTGCAACCCTTTTTTAGCCACCTTTTTTTGGTGGTAATTCTTTTTTGAACCCTCTGAAATTTGTTATCCTGCCTCACTAGGTGCACAAAAGGAAATTTTTGTGCAAATTTTGTATTTGTACCTTTTTTTTTTTTTTGCTTTTACTTGGCTATTAAATGTTTTTCCTTTAAAATTTTACACAGTGGTTGAGTCTTATTTTGTTATTGGCACCTATTTTGACCTCAAGGAGAAGACAAGGATGTGTTATCTTTTTCTTTTTTATTCCTACCAACTAGGTCTTTGTGCTTCGCACAAGAATTTAGATTTTGTAGGGAATTAAAATTTTTATATTTTGCACAAAAAAAGGCAAATGTGGTGTTTGTGTAATTTAAAAAATGTTTTTAAATGCATCTACTTTTTATTCTTCTTTCTATCTGGACATTCTTTTGCTCAACTCGTTTTCTCTCTGTATTCAGACAAAACCAAAATAAAATGAACTCATATTTGAAGGAAAATGTCTGATTCCAATTTCATATCAAATACATTCACATTTCCTTTCCAAGTTTGAATAGGAATAAAAAATGGGTTTGACATATTTAATGACAGTGTGTAATGGAAAGTGCATGACACCTTCCTTTGAAAATTATGTCACCTTCCTTTGGAAATCATGTCTTACTGGTATTAAAACACTTTCTTGATTTGCTAATCAATCAGTAATTATTATAAAACATGTTTATTACCATTTCTCAAATAAAGTGCTTACCACAACCAAATCAGAAAGCATCATTACGTAATATTAAGAAGCAGGTTCTGAACCCTGTCGGAATTAACAGATCCAAGCTGAAAGTCAATGTACAAATCCCCAGAATCACTTTTGAACATTGTTAATCCTACTTGTTCAGACAATAGTCTGAATAATGTAAATAGTGTAAACACTATTTACATTATTCAGACTATTGTCCTCATCTCTGTCGCCATATTTATTACAACGTTTCGGCCTTTCAGTATCTGTCTATATTTCTGAGATGAGGTATTATGTACACTATTTACATTATTCGGACTATTGTCCTCATCTCTGTCGCCATATTTATTACAACGTTTCGGCCCTTCAGTATCTGTCTATATTTCTGAGATGAGGTATTATGTACACTATTTACATTATTCGGACTATTGTCCTCATCTCTGTCGCCATATTTATTACAACGTTTCGGCCTTTCAGTATCTGTCTATATTTCTGAGATGAGGTATTATGTACACTATTTACATTATTCGGACTATTGTCCTCATCTCTGTCGCCATATTTATTACAACGTTTCGGCCCTTCAGTATCTGTCTATATTTCTGAGATGAGGTATTATGTACACTATTTACATTATTCGGACTATTGTCCTCATCTCTGTCGCCATATTTATTACAACGTTTCGCCTTTCAGTATCTGTCTATATTTCTGAGATGAGGTATTATGTACACTATTTACATTATTCGGACTATTGTCCTCATCTCTGTCGCCATATTTATTACAACGTTTCGGCCCTTCAGTATCTGTCTATATTTCTGAGATGAGGTATTATGTACACTATTTACATTATTCGGACTATTGTCCTCATCTCTGTCGCCATATTTATTACAACGTTTCGGCCTTTCAGTATCTGTCTATATTTCTGAGATGAGGTATTATGTACACTATTTACATTATTCGGACTATTGTCCTCATCTTTGTCACCATATTTATTACGTTTCGGCCGTTGTACCCTCCGGCCTTCTTCAGGTGGTTGGAATGTCAAACTGAACATTTATTTCGCTCACTGGGGTAGACTGTTCAAGGACACATGGCACAGTGGATAAAGGCGTTAGTTAGATCCAGTGACAGGACCCAAATAGTGTGAGTTCAATACCTGGTTAAGGCAGTGGAGAACTTAGAGAGGTGAATTAACAGGAGATAACTGATAACTGACATCCTTTAAACATGGCATGTGGACCTAGAACAGTCTACACCAGAGAGCGAAATAAAGGGTTAAGTTCGACATTCCAACCACCTGAAGAAGGCCAGACCATACAACGGCCGAAACATTGTAATAAATAAGGCAACAAAGATGAGGACAATAGTTCGAATAATGTAAATAGTGTACATCTCAGAAATATAGACAGCTACCTGTTTTAGTTTTTAGACTGCATAGAATTAAAAAGTTAAAAAATGTGTAGCTTTGAAGTACCATATTGTCTGTAATGTTGAATTTATATCTGATTTTATTAAGGAAGCCATTTAAAAAATATCTTAACTTTAAAAGAAATATGCTATAAGCATAAAAAGCATTTTTTAATAATATGTAATCTTTTCTTAACAATATGTAATAATCTTTTCTTAACAATGTAATAATCTTTTAGAGGAAATAAATATGACAAAGTGGAAAAAGGTTTTGTTTTGTTTTTTTGTGCAACATGTTTCGTCCTTTAGGACTTTATCAGACTAAGTAAGTTTATGTTTATGTGACGATACATATGCACAAATGGAAAAGAGACACTGAGAATTTAAATTTTTTTTTTTCCTTTTTATAATATGTGTTTTGGGTATAATCTAGACAATTTCATATTTAGGATTCTTTTTTTTTTTTTTTTTTGGTTTCCCAAAGATTTCAAGCAACCTAATTGAAAAATCAAGGGAAATAAATATGACTGACAAAGTCATAGCCATTCTAGATATAGAATCCCTTTTTTACACCAATGTTCTGGTTAATAAATGGTTAAATCTTTTAAAAAAGCATCTTCAACACTCTACGCATTGATTCCGGCTTTTACCCAAGAAGAAACCCCAGTGGCACAATTCTCAATCGAAAAGTTAGAAATTATACTCCAAGAGGAGTCACAAAGAAAATCACAAAATGAATCCCAAATATACTGGTAACAGAAAGAAGTCTTGTGAATAGGGGGTCTCCATGTCTTACAGACATGACAAAAGAAATATCAACAAATACAGCATGACCAAATTGCCAAGAGTGAAAAGAATTTTTTTAAGAAAATGCTCTCTAGAGAAAATTGAGTGATATTAAAATCGTGGATGCAAGTAGTTACATCAACTTCATTATTTGATTTTTGTGTATTCAATAAATTTTATTTTTCATTTTCATGAGAAATAAAATAATTTTCTTCATAATATTTGCTAATTGACCAAATCGGTCAATTCTGTTGTCAGTGATTTTATCCAAATAGTTATTAAAGAGTTCTCTCCCTTGCCACGCTAACAAATTCATTATTCATAACTGAATTTGTGGAAAATTAATGCAAACTTTTACAAAATTCTGAAAAATATTAGATCTTGGAAAGATTACTGAATTCTTGAATTATCAAAGTTACAACACAAGAATTATACTGTATGCAGCTAACGTTTCTACAGAGTTGGATTATGGTTAAAAGATGTATTATGAAATGCCAGTGTCCATTACATGAAAATCAAAGATAGGATGAAAATAAAATTGAGGAGCAAGATGATCAAGGAGAAAAGCAAAATAGCTCACTGTTGATGTGTTTTGTTTAATATACAATTATGTTTTTGATGAAAAAACTGAATAAAAAACACAAAATATTCTTTGTCCTTCATATTCAATAAAACATGCATAAAAGAAAGATTGCTACTCAAATATATTTATATATAATATAATTTCTGGCTAGTTTTCTAAAATTTCTAGAGAATTGTTCTGAATGGAAAGAAATTTGAAATAATTCTCATTCAATTGAACCTGATGAGCTAATCTGTAATTTAAAATCAACAAAAGTGGAATGTGATTTGGAATATTACCTCCTGCTAAGCTATTTTATGAATATTTTCATTATGTATTAAAATACTGAACTACAAAGACAAAATGATAAATAAATTCTCCTACAACTAACAATAGAGATAAAATCATGTTTAAGCATGTGTTTATAAGCGTATAAAGTCCTGTTCGAACATGTTTAGTGTTAGTCTGCTATGCGATAACATTCAGTTGGTATAAATTTTGCATAGGACATAAGGAAATTGAACATACAGTAGGCTGTGTGAGGGGTAGTTTTGTCCAAAATCAAAATATTAACTTAAAAACTAGGCCTGTTCTTAGTCTAAACTGTCATCTGTATACAACCACATTCTCATATTGATAGTTAAAAATGGTTTTGAATGAGTGAAGTAATTCACATTGTGGCCCATCTTTTTTCACACCTTGTGGACTGGCATCACAGAATCACAAAGAACTGTACCAAATTCCTTGAGAAATTTAAACAACAACTAAAATGGATAGCACATACATCTCGAAGAGAGAATGATAACATAATTGAGGTGGATATTCCACACTACTTCAAACAAAAGCTTAGCAAAGAAACTCTATCAATAGTGGAAAGAGTAACAACAGTTAGTGGACTTGAGAAACCTATTTTCCTGAAAAATTATTTTAATAGATTTTATAAATTTCAACCAACAGTAGCACTGACTGTTCAGTCAATGAATGCCAAATGTTTCCTTATAAGGAAATGGCTAATCCCACTATTACCATTATGGCTAATATTTCCATTACCCTTAGAGCTTATGAGAACAGATATTACACGTTGATCACAGCCCAATGGCCAGAAAGTGAAGAAAAGCATTACTCAAGTAGCACTGGCTTCTTGGTTAATGAATGCCGAATGTTTCCTTATAAGGAAATGGCTAATCCCATTATTACTGTTATGGCTAATATTACCATTATTATTATTATCATTAATAATGAAAAATCTTTTTTCTTTTTATAACTCTTAGGTGGATCATAAATAAGTTTTCTTTTTTTAATTTACATACACCCTTGTGCAAATTAATTGAAACAACTGCTTTAGTTTCCTTTCTTTCACCATACGATTAGTTTTAGATCCACTGGAGTGACAGTGTGGGTAATTCAGTTCGCCCGTCATTTGCAATGACTGAAATGGATTAAAGTGCTTGCTTTCGTCCAGTCTTCCAGTCTACCAACTGAGCTGTTGCTAGTGACCTCTTATTCTCTCAGTCTCGTTAGTACATGTGTCATCCCGCCAACAATGCATTCTCCCATCTTCCTCCCAGACTCGCTATTTATGCCCGCATCAGGGGCAACTAAAATTTGCATACGAGACTTATTTCTCGTTCACCCAAGACTTCTGATTTTATAAATTCAAGCTGGTTTGAATTCATAGTCTTTTTTATTTTTATTTTTTCCTTTGTATGTCTGTCTGCAATATGGGAATTTCAGAATAATCCATTTCTCTTTTAATGCTTGTTGCAATCTTTCAACAGGACCTGACACGCCAAGCAAATTTGCTTTACGGGAGATAAGTGTTCTCATTCTTCACAGACAGGGTGTAATCGATTTCTATTTTTCCTCAGATTAAGTCATTTGCAGTGGTGTGCAGTAATATGAATCTATTTTCAGAGTGTATAACAAAATTTGTTTGGCCTTGAAAAATATTGCATCATCTGTGATTGCATCAGATTTTCATCATGCCCAGACACTATTGTTTTGACTGTTGATTAGTTGTTCTACAGCTATTGTCTGCAAGGGATGTTATGCCAAGGAAGTGTATAAAAATTGTAACACTGCATGAACACACTGGCAAGCCTTGCCAGTGAGCAAATCAAAGTACTATCGACTGGCTGGGGAAATTCTTCTGATTTAAATCCAATCAGGAATTTGTGGTCAATCTGCAAAGAATGACTTTGTGGAATGGACATACAAAGTATTAACACTGGGGCATGTTTCATTGGAAAAAATATGAAAGAAAAAGTAAATAATAACGGAATTATTCATTTTGTTTCAATTAATTTGCACAAGGATGTAAAATCAACTGTGATTGGTTAAAAAATATTTTTAATATCAAGTGACCTATTCTCCATTAATTTTTTTTATTTTTAATGGCTTTCTCTGGATCTATGGATATACAGGTAGTTTAATGGTTAGCAGCTGGGAACATTAAATCAGGGAACCGAGTTCAAATTCAAGTCAAGTTTATTACATTCACTTTTGTACAAATAATCTTGGGAAAAGTATGAGTCCATATGGATTGAATAGCAGAGCAGATTGATCTCTCTAGCCATTGTTGGTAATCACCCTAAGACAATAAGTCTGGCTTCAAAACTTGGCCACTAAAAGCTGTACGAAAATGGTTAGACATGGAGTGCAGATACTATGTCTGTAAAACAAAAACTGAATAGATTTCAATGTTTATAGATAATCCCTTCATTATCCAGAATGCTATTGGCACCAACACCAAGGAAGGTGTCAGTCCTCTGGATCCTAGCAAATTTCCAGATCCTATTTTGAACCAACTGAAATGGCAGTTGAAACACATTGAAAACTCTGCATATCACCACACTGCCCACCCCCATTAAGCAGAATTTGATCATCTTTTATAAATTTATGTAAGGCACAAAGTTTTATCTTACATCAGTAGAACAAAACAGCCTAGCCTGTGTTACAAACACAATGAATTTGTTATCAGTCTTTTATATATTTATATATATATAGAGAGAGAGAGATTTATTAAGCTTAGCTTAGATGTGGCACAAGGCCGTAAGTACGGAGCACCAAATGAGGATTGAAGTCACTACTCAGTCATAATTGATCTAGTGACAGGCAAGCTTTGTTGTTGTTAACACAATCGTTCAGCAATTTAACAAAATTATACACACTGTTAGATTTTATTCTCTAACTCAATGTTTGCATAAAATTTAAATTAACCAATTATTATTTGTTAAATTTTCAGGCTATGATTATATTTTTATGATAAATATTTCATGTACATTTCAGCTTTATATAAAGATATTTATTTATTTTAATTTGAGATTTTCTTATGCAGCTCAACAGTTTGTTCATGATATGGTCTATAATAGTGTAGTTATTGTTATATTAATTTTTTAATTCCAGTTAAAGATTGCCATAGATGTTAAGAATGATATAAGCTCAAAAGAGAAACATAACATTGAGAAATTTGAAAGGACTGAACTGAGATTATAGAACAAACAAAAAAAGAAATTGAAAATATTGTCAATATAAAAAGAAATTAAATGTCACACAAAAAAGATTTGTGGAAATTTGAAAGGGTAATAAGAAAGAAAATTTTATTGACCAGCAAAAAAATATTTGAAGAATCTGAGATTGTGAATCCAAGCAGAGAAAATATGTAGAATATTAAGAACTTTGGCTAAAATTATGATAGCAACCAAAGGATTACCTTCAGGTAAACTTTACAAAGAGAGCTGTTTAAGTTGAATGAAAAAGTCCATGAAAATTGATTTTTCAATAGTAACTTTTAGTGGTGAATAGAAAGTTACATTTGATGAACCCGATGGGTGGGTTGGAAGTTGGTTCCTTCATGGAATTGTCAAACAATCTGATTTAGGAGATGACAGTGGGGAGGTGGAACAAGTTTGTGGTTAGTATTGTAGGTAGTAACAAAAAGTCCTATTGTATTGGTATTGTAGGTAATACAATACTAGATATTGTATTACCTACAATACTAGGTATTGTAGGTAGTAACAAAAAAGTCTTTTCATAGTTGATGTTGGTTCAAGATAAATGCTGAAGATTGTTGTAAATTGCTGGACAAGATATTTGTTGATTCATGACCAAGAAACTTTTAAACATTCAAACAAGAAAATGCTCTTTTGCATTATACAAAGCAGACTATTGCCCACCTTGCCAAGAGAAGGTTTTAAAGATACCCAATTAATAGAATGGTTCTTAACCTATCTAGATATTAAGCCTGTAGCAGAAAAACACAATTTACACATTAAAGATAACAAATTAAAGCCAAATTTATATAATTATTAGAAAACATAACTATACACTGATTTTCATTTAGCTAAGTCACACACATGCCACACTGTACTCAAAACAAATTTTAAAACAAACATAAATATACCAGACTGCCAGTAATTATTGACATGACTCTCACTAGTCACAGATGTCTACAACTATGTCCGTGCATTTCCCTTAAATAGGCACTGACATTCTCTGCTATCTTCTTTTTTTCTATTTTTCTCTTAGACAGTAAAATGTAGAGAAAAATGTGGAGAAAAGCGTTCCCCCACTGGGGCACGCACACACCTTTCACTTCACTTTCATTTACTTTTCTCTCAGACTTTCTCCTACACAAACTTCACACACACATTCACTAATTTAAATGTTTTCTTCACCCATATTCATACTTTTGTCATCTGAAAGAAAACGCCAATAGAAAACATGTCACATTAAGAGATATATATATGAATTGAAAGATTACTCAACCAAAGGTGTCTGAAAAGCAACTAAATCTGCTGCAATTAATTCTAAAATCAGAACAGTAGAAACACAAAGAAAATGCCTGAGAAAAAGCTTTATTCATGCAGATGAGATATTGTGTTAATAAAATATATTCTCTAGCTGACATGTTTTGGTTTTATTTATAAATAATAAATTATGTTGCATTGACAATCTCCCAAACAATTTATCAATATTTTTAATAAGGTCAGATATTATTGGAAATCGCATAATATATTTGTCATATAAGTATATCATGAGATTTTTATCGACATTGGTTGATTAATATGAATTTTATTGGGAAATAAAATTGGTTTGCATAATAAAATCTGACAGTGTAAAAAATATTAAAAATCATATAAATTTAAATTCGAACAAAGTGTCTTGTAATTGTTTGGCAAATCCAGCCACCTTTATTACAAATTAATTCCCAAATTATGAGTAACTTGTCCTATAATGAATCAGGTAAGATATTCCTGCCCAAGATACAATTTTAAATATTTTCATCCTGTAAGTATTAATTTTAGTGATTAAAATCTACCCTACAATTCAATTTCTGTTTGAATTTCTAGAATGAGTTGTTATCAGTATTTACACTGTTGTCCTCATCTTTTTTGTTATTATGACAGCCAGAGGACACAGTGGCTGAAATGTGATGATAATAACAACAAAGATGAGGACAATAGTCGGAATGTAAATACTACTACAGTTCAAGTTACTTAATTTTGACAAAAAGTTTGTAACTTTCATTCAAAGTTTTTTAACAATCATCCAGGACTTTAAGGACAAAGATATTTTACACTTTTTTTACCCACCCCCTCCCAACCATCTGATGAAAAAAAAGCATATTTTATTTTTTATATATAGTCCTTCAGATTGGATGGTTTTGCCAGAAATTGCTGCTGCTGCTGCTGCTGAAGAGGTTAATGTTGTTAATCCTTCCTTTATATATAATCCCTCTCGAATTTATATATTAAATTATATTTATTTATTTATTGGATCTGTGCCCAAAGAGTTATGCCTCAACTGCTAATGCTGGCACACCTTGTGAGGCAATGCTGGAGTAATATATATATATATATATATATATATATATATACACACACAAAAGACAAAAGGAAAACTCTTCTTTACCCACACATTTCATTCCTTGAGGGACTTTAAGGTAAATGTAGAGAATTTATTTTGCGAATTGTATTTATAAACAGAAATAAAGTGGAGGAAAATATTAAGTTTGCAAATTTAAATTTAAGAAGGCCCTAAAATATTCTTAAAGCCAACTGTGTAAGTCAAGGAGAATGCTAAGTGATGTAATTTATTGCCTAATAAATGAAAATGACAAAATTTTGTTGAATTTTTATTCATTTATTTATTTTTTAATGTAATTATTATTTTATTTTATTTTATTTTGATGAATTATTTATTTATTTATTTTAAATATTTAAAGGTTGTGTGGTCTGTTTTCTTATAATTTAAAAAAAATTATGCTCATTTATGTTGGCTTGGGAAAGGAGTATTTCTTTTAAGAAAAGAGATATTTGAAAAAATCCTGGGTATAACTTAATAAAGTACCTCAAGGGATGAAATGCAATGGTAAATAAATGTTTTCCTTTCGTTTTTTATTTTGATTATCTTTACAGATGTATTTTATTTATATCTGAATTTTTACATATATATATAAGTGTGCGTGCGTATGTGTGTGTGTGCGTGCGTATGTGTGTGAAAACTGAGATATAAATGAGTATATCTGAAAGACAATGTTAATAAATTGAACTGACAATATAGGAAAACTTATTTGCAATGCATTTCATTTCTTTAGGAATTTCATCAAAGATAAAATGACCCAGAGATTTATTACAAAAAACCTGGATTTGTACAAACAGAAAAAATATTGCTGAGAAAATGACATAATGAATTCAAATTCAAATCTGAAAACATTCAAAAAACTTTGAAGCTTGAATTATGGAAGATGCTAAGAGATGTAATTATTGTTATAATATTAGGTTGTTACATATATTTGCTTGATTTTTCTGATGTTCTGCAAGTGTTCTCAAAGAATAACCATTCTTATCATTTTTTGCTTTTTAGTAACTTTGGTCATCTTGTGAAAATGTTGTCTAACATTACTGAAATTTTATTTCAGATTAGACACACCTTTGAGATGGAATGCCAAGTAGACAAGAATGAACATGTTCAACATTTTCTCTTTAATTTTAATCAAGGTCACAAAGTTGTCAAAGCTGCTTGAAACATTTGTACTGCTGTATACGGAGACGACTTCATTACCAACAGAATGACATAAAATGCTTCAAAACAACCAAATGGTCAAATGAACAAGGCTCAAAGAGGTAATTCACCTGAAAAGATCTGATCAGTGATACAATGTGATTACTCACCATTAACATGAACAAACATGCAATGAAAGAACTCGATTGGGAAGTACTGCCACATCCACCATATTTTTCTGATTTAACCCTTTCTGTCTACTACCTTTTTCAGTTATTTCTAACAATTCTAAGGGTGTTTGGTTCAACAACAATATGGAGCTTAAAATGTGGCGTGGTGAATTTTGGAGTCAAAACCTAGTGATTTCTATTGTTGAAGAATTGAACAGTTAGTGGATTGTTTGCAGGCAGTCATAAACAATGAATTTGAATACATTGGTGAATGATTTATCAGAACTGTTAATAAATGACAAGTATTAAAATAAATTATAAAAAAGAACGAATTCATGTGTTGTGCATGAAACTCTGAGTCATGCTACTGGTGATGGATAATATGTATATTTATTTATTTATTAATATATATACATATATAATGTAATATACAATATATGATATAAAATAACCTACTGTAATGGGAGACTGAAAACAGCCACACCTCAAAGGTATAAACACTAAAAAGTGCTCAATGCAAAACTCCAAAATAGAAAATGCAGAGCAAAAATATTTACTAAAACACTAAAAAGCAGTCTACCTTGCAACCTGGGTTTTGACTGGGTAGCAAGGTAGACTGCTTTTTAGTGTTTTCATAAATAAATATATACATATATACAAGTAATAATTTTCAGTGCACAGCTACTACATTATGATCCTTGGCAGAGTGCTGAGAAACCACATTTTGATCCTAAGCAGATTCCATCATTATTTTATGTGGAATATTCTACTAATATATATATATATATATATATATATATGAAGAAATATACTCTTAAAGTGTGGTATATTTATGGGATAAAGTGCATGGAGGCAATCGAGCATTTGTTGATCACCCTTTTGTGGGGTGGTCACAAACATTGGATCCATAAAGAAACCTATTACCAGCGTCCGTGTCATGGGGGGCTGGAATTGCTCCACCTGGCGAGTCATCGCCATGCCTCAAGGTTGGCTTTTCCATACTGCATTTTGACAGAGGGCTTGATTTTGGCATAGAGTGTTAGGGACGCCTTCCCTAGCCTTACCATCACTCCTCCCATTTCTTGGGGTAAGCGACGTCTTGGTCATGGAAGGTTGTTGAGTTTCCTCAGCGATTTGTCGGTTGGCCTTGAAGGTCATTCCTTGGTCCAGTGACCTTTCTCAACCTCGGAGACTTTTGTATCATGAATTAGTGGAAAGGGTCACGAAGGATCCTCTGTGTAACTGGCTCAACTTGTCGGCATCAAAATTGCACTCCTTGTGGTCTTGGGCGCCAGTGGCAGATTATCTCAACAACTCTAAGTTTTCGCTTAGCTGGTGATTGATCTGGAACGTGCTACCTCTCAATGATGTACTCTTCAGATGGGGCAAGGCAGATTTGCCAGACTGTCATTGGTGTGACTTTAGCTTAGAAAAAACGGCTTTGCATGACTTCTACCATTGTCCTTGTGTGCGCCCCTTCTGGGATTATGTTGGTGAGTTGATGGCTCATATCGTTCTCAATCGGCTTGTGTCCATTGATCTTGTGTATGTGTGTGACAATGTGTCATCCCTTTTCTCCAGGGTAAAACGGATTGTGATTTTACATTGCTAGCCATGGCAAGAATGGTGGTGCGGATGTCGCAAAAGGAGGGAATCTTGCGAGATGAGCGTTATTAGCATCAGGATCTGATTGTTTTCTTGAAGCATCAGCTTAAGGTAAAAATCAGATCTGATTGAAAGCGTTTGATTTCGACAGATTTCAGCGAAAGGTGGGTGACTGAGGCAAGCATGGTTCGTGTGGACAGGGCTAGCCTTGATTTTCTCTTTTAAGTCCCCTTAATGCAACGGGGCAGTTTCCTGTGGACCCCACCCCTGGTTAAGTTAGACACTATTTTGTTTTCTAGTTAATGTGAATAAGTGTTGCTGTTGGCCTGTTCCCAGCATTTTCTTTTGTTATGATCCATGTCAAGATTCCAAATCTCCCCAGTTTGTTTTTGTCCCCTGTTTCCATCTTGGCTGGGTCAGCCTTTGTTATTTCCCATCACCACATTTATTTTTACTTTCCCTATTCAATTAGTGATTGTGCTGCTTGATTCTGTCAGTAGAATACAGTGGCCTCTCTTATTATTTTTGAGGGGTGGATGGGTCCTACTAACGTTTGTTTTGATTTTATCTTTGTGTTACATTTTAGTTTGTTTTCTGGGTTCCCCCCACCATCATCTCATGAATCATGAAATTTTTATATATTTTTAGAAAAAAAACAAAAAAGTGAAAAAAAAAAAAAAAAAAGGACATATTGAACTCTCATCAGATTTTTATCTCATGGGATGTTTTGTAGCCCCCCCCCCCCCCGTGAATATGAAGTATTTTGGTGTATGAAGGATCAAGAGGTGATGGACAAGTTCTTTTGGTGAATGAGCAAATTGTGATGAATAAATGGGTCATGAATCTGATTGACTAGAATAGCCAAAGAAGACCAGGTCCCCCACTATTTCTCCCCCCAGCCATGTGCTACAATTTCTGTATTTTCAGAAATAAATACCCCATTCACTATTCTCTATACTATTCACTATTTCTACACTATTTCTTTATACTGATCACTATATGGATTGCTATCTGGTGGTTACTTTTCGAGCTACTAATATTGAGCAAGTACTATTAGTGCAAGTGATATTTGAAAGCATCTGACACCAGTATTGTTCAATGGTGTTACTATAGTTGTATCTGCGATTACAAAGTCTCTACTACAACGAGCATTATGAAATTGACAATGAGTATTTGTTGACATCACAAAAGTGGCAATGAGTGTTCGTTCTTTGAAATTTTGATTCTATTTTGTTGCAAAAAAATGACTCAAACTCACTTTCGAAGACTTCTCACTATTCATCCTTAATTCAGAAATTTTCAAAATTCTTTAGAATTCAAACAAAACTTCAATATCTTTAATAACAGTTTCTAATTTTTGAAAAATTAGAATCTGCTTTGTAGCCAAAGTAATTGTATATTTTCAAATGGAATCAATGACCTTGTTCAGCTGAGTTAAAAGCCAGGATTTTCATACTAATTTTCAATGGAGGAATGTATAATAACTATCTCACTTGTTGGCTATTATGGCATGCGGGGACTTTCTTACTTTGCTTGATTCAGCAATAGTAGCAATGAAAATAATCAGCAGGGAACAACTGAAAGTCCCAGAACTCATAAAAAATGCTACCAAGCCCCATTCAGCCTCTTTTCCACTTTTCCTTTTCAGTAGTTGCTGCCTTCTTCAAGGCCCAGCTCAAAGGACTACTTGCTGTAGAAGATATGTAGCCTGTCCTGGCAGGCTGAGCTCAGATTTCTCATTCCTCATGGAAACAAGTGGAGAAATCCCTCTCTATGAAACATCTACTGAAGGGAAGAACTTTGTTAACTGGGAAAGACAATGTTTTTCCTTTAAAATACTACTATTTTGCACTCTCTTTTCAATCCTGAACAAAAGCTATTAAATAGTTATTTTAAGCCGAGTGCACACACATGTGCAACTGGGAAAAATTCCTACAAATGCTCTTGATAGAATCGTCCATATTTTCTACTCACCCCCGTGATAAAATACACTCTTTCATCAGAATCAGTTTTAACCAACCAACACCTCACATTACAAATCTTGACTTTTTATTGGTTGAGACAACACCAAAATGTGTAACAATTGTTGAAAACCTATTTTCGCGCCAAGTTCCCTGGAGCCTACTTTGGATTCCTAAAACAAATAAAAAGGTCCATTTCGACCCAATTCACCAGTCAGTCACTTAGTTTTAGAGAGATGCCACACGAATCCACGCGTGTCACTATTTTGACTTAAGAAACTTTTCGTGCATCAACTGCTGACTCAAACACCAACATTATTCTCTCAAAATTCACTTACAACTTTCTAAGAAAAGTGTTCTTACACACTACTAAAATAGAAATTGTATTTAACAAAAGATAAACACAGAACAATCCGAGGTAAACAACTCTAGAAAATTAAGACATTTATACTCTACTTTAATCACGCACACAAACTACACAAATTTCTGTATAAGTAATATTTTCCATTTTACTCTATTTGACCAGTTCTTTAACACATGAACAATTTTGAACTGTAAATCAATAAGATACCCAATTTGTACATGGTCAATTCTTGCATTATCAAACCACAAGTTTTCTAATTGTATATTAATTGTACATAAATGTCTGTTGTTTTTATTGAAACCTAAATTACCGTTGTTTCTTATTCAATTGCTTTGTGATTGATTTGTTTTGAATGCCTATATTCTATATTGTTGTGGATTAATATGGTGAACATGCCTGTAAACTAACCATCTTAATATTAAAACCTTCTGATAACAAATTCAAACTCATAGCAATCCCAACACTCAATACTTTGGAGATCAGTTCTATAAACACTTCTTGACTCTTTGTGACTTAATTTAAATCTCCCAATAAGATAGTGCTTTTTTTTTCATTTTTTTTCTTTAAATTATTTAAGTAGGTCTTTTGTGTATAATAATGTAATTTGTCAGTCACTGTCACAATTTTTAATATAAATGGAATCCTAGGCAGATATTTTTAGAGGTGTTGCAGGACAGGATGAACAATCACTTTTACAACTCTTGGTCTTAATTGTCCTGCAAACAATATTTTCACAGTCTCATGTGGGTCCAGGTAAATAACAACACAAGTCATAGATTTTAAATAAACAATAATCAATTAATATATTAATAAAAATTTTGTTTATGTAAAGGGAACTTCATCATTTGAAATTGTCGAAAGCTCAACACAAACTTCAAGATGATGTCTCTGAAGTACTTACATAATAGATGTGGTTGCAGGAGGTAGAAAAAGAAAGTGGTGTCACTCACAAAGTCGAAGGAAAAGAAAGCAAGACTTTCAAAAATACTTGATATTAAGTCAGAGTTATAAAGGACACACCCAAATTGGTTGTGTTACATCCGTAGAATTTCTCTATCTGTTCATCAACAGTGGAATAAATATAAAACGGGGGTTTTCAATCGGAAAAGAATCCCACTAAGGCTGAAATTTCAGGGTTTGGGGAAATCTTTTTCTTTTTTCTTGTTTTTATTTCTAGGATTTTGTTCAGTGAATTCCGATACCCTGGCTATTTTATTAAACTTTTTGTTTATTGAAGTCTGCTTCAGCTTATTTATTTAATAATTAGTTATGAATTAAAACAAATCACTCTACTTGTATTCAAGTTTAAAAATTCATCAACATTTTCCATTGCTATTAAGTTTGTAAAATTTCTCTATAAAAATAATCCATGTAAATATATATCTACAAATATGAAAAAGAATGAAGATTTTCAATATGTATATTATTTGGAATGCACCTTTTGAGCTGGACAATCTTGGAAAAGGCAGGAATGACATTCTGATTTATGGTGAAAAGGTTGCATTAGACAAAAAACATTGAGAACCAATATTATAAAAGATACAAAGAGAAATTATTACTGTGAATAACAAAAGATAGGAAGCTGTGGAGAGCTACTATCAGCCACATCCAGATGTTAACAACGGTCAAAGCATTGTGATAATAACGGCAAATATAAGGACA
This sequence comes from Acanthosepion esculentum, assembly GCA_964036315.1. NCBI lineage: Eukaryota > Metazoa > Mollusca > Cephalopoda > Sepiida > Sepiidae > Acanthosepion > Acanthosepion esculentum. The sequence continues at coordinate 100,746,783 of OZ038501.1, read as the reverse complement.
ACAATATGAGTTTAAATAATTTTAATAATTTAAAAAGTTTCTATAGTGCAGATTAATAAAGATATTTTATATCTTTCTATTTCATCATTTTACTCAGCGCCATTAAACTCCCCTGTGGCATAAAAGACCACAGCCTCACTATGCTAGACATTGCTACTGTGGTTTCTGTAGCTAATAGATTTTATAATGTTGAACTGCCAGCCCCATACCCAACAGATATTACATTCAGTTATCCTTCCCCTAGACTGGTTGCTAACCAAGGCTAGATTTATTTATTTATTTTTTTATTGCTTATCAACTCTTTGTGGGTTATTTAAAGCTATTTTTGGATTAACAATTTTTTTAAGAATAACAGTTGGTCTTCCAGATAAAACATTTACTATTTAATCCATAATTGGGGCAAAAGATGGCTTCATACCTTTCACAAGGTTATTTGCACATAAATGAATGCACCAAATCCAGACAGAATTTGAACTCAGCAAACTGATTCCAGTTTGTGTGACAGTAACCACTATGCTACTAGCACATGCTTTTAAATCTTTATTCTTCATTATGTCTGAGGACATTTAAACCCCGTCATTAATTTGAGCCCTTAATTTTATTACAAATGTAAACTTTTCAAATATTTTGGTCATTGTTGTTATGATGTCAGTAAATATGGCTTTTTCATTGTGGACTGGTAAGTAGTAAATTAGTTCAGTGCTATGTATAAACTATTGAGGAGATTTTATGAAATATTTACTCTATAAAATAGAAAAAATAAAAGTCTACGTATGGAAAAAGATCTGCTTCTTATTAACAGCAATAGGAGCTGAAATGTCTACATTTATGAAGAAAGAAATGTATTAATTACTGACCTGCTGGAAATGGGTGCTTACACATAGTTGAAGGGAAAGATAAGAAAGGATTTCTTTTTAAGAGCATGATGTTTTAAAGGTATTCATCAGCTGCTGTTGCTACTATGTATGTCCTTTACAGCCAATCATTTGTATTCTGGCCTAAATTCACTACACAGATTATTATCACAATGTTGAGTTTAATCCTTACAAGGAAACTCACATTTATGATGTTCTGTTAGTGTTAGTAAAACCTGCTTGGTGGGTCAGAAATTTGGTGATTCTAGCCGGTATCAAGTAAAACTATGATTTCAGATTCTAACTTTCAAGGCAAACAAAACTTCTGCATTCTGTCCCATTTACTATTGACCTTGTGTTTGACTAAAATAAGCTTATTTAATAAATAAATAAAGTCAATATTTATGAATAAAAAACAAAAGAAAATATTTTTTAAATACTAATTTGCAAATAATCTCATGAATAATGATGAAAAAAAAATCAGAAGTAGTGTTATTTTAGGATTATCACACTTTGTATGCCAGGGAACTTCATTCAATGCCTGCTACATGGCACTGTATAAGGCAGTATAGAAGGAAGGTCTCCAACCCTCCATCTCCCTCTCTTCAACCATAGGAAGCAGCTGCAGTGACATATGTTTGTTTCCTCTCCAGGGAGACTTCTTAGCCCCTAGATAAACTGACTTTTTAGTCCCAACTGAACACATCTATATTGACTAGAAGAAAATATCCCAGTTCAACAAATGAGACAATATCACTAAAAACCGATGATTCTCATCACAAACTGCTAATTTAATATCATCAAAAGTTTTTAAAAGAAACATATTGTCAAACACTTTCTCATTCACTGTAGAAAGTCAGTAGTTTGTCAAGGAATTATTTTTTCTCTTTTTTCTGAGCGATGTTATATCTCGTTCTGTATAGAAATATGTATAAGATCTATGTATACTATATTGGGGAAATTGGATGACAAAGTGGAAAAAGTTTACTTGTGATGTGTTTCATCTTTCAAGATTTCATTGGACTAAATTTTCTATGTTGATAGGACCATGCATGCATACTGCAAACAAGTACTGGGAATTTTAGGATTTATTTTTATCAGCCAAATTCATTTGGAGTCTTTTTCTTTCTATTACTTTTGCAACTGGGTATTCCACATTGTGATATTAGAAAAGCCAGGGTGCAAATTTACTGTAGATAGCCTTGTGGTTAAGGCACTCTCTAGACATTTACATTGTAGTAAATCATTTTCTCGTTTGGTCAGAGTAGCATTTTTTATGTCAAAGTTGTGGTCAGTCTAATTACGTTGGGCAACCAACACACTTGGTGTATTATTTCCAAAACTCCCAGCATTCCACTGCAATGTGCATGTGTAGTCCTACTAACATAACAAATTTAGTCCGGTGAAGTAAACTTTTTCTACTTTGTCATACAATTTCTCCAATACTGTTCTTGATATATAAAAATATATATCATTATTGGATACTATAGTCCAAAAGTTTGAAGCCACCTTCCAGATTTCAAAGAACTGGCTAAAAAATTGAAGGCTTCATGCCAATCGACTTTCTCTTCCTGAAGGCTTTTATCACATACTCAATAATGATAATAATAACAAAGTTAACCTATTACTAAATTATAAAGTTAACTGATTACTAAATTATAAAGTTAACCTATTACTAAATTATAAAGTTAACTGATTACTAAATTATAAAGTTAACCAATTACTGCATAAATTTTTCTTAAAATTTTAACTTTAATGGCTGATGGTAATCTTACTGTTGACAGATTTTACATTTTAGGTAACCTCCGCTCTAAAAAATTGGACACCAGGCACTAACAAGCTAAATAGTTTCAGCCTCTTAGCTTAATAGGAATTAAACCAAAGAAACATAGTAAGTTTTTTTTTAATCATTTCACTCCAAGCAAGGCAATAATGCCACTATGATGCAAGAGAATGAGAAGACTTTAGTGAGGAAAAAAAGGACAATAAAAGAACAGGTTTCAGGAAGACAGAAGATAGTGATTGACACTGTATTTAAATTTTTGAAGATTTTAGAGAAGCAAGAAACCGGAAGAGAGTTTCACAGGTCAGAAGTGTGAGAAATGGAACTATTAGAATAGAACTTACTAAATATTAAATCCAGAGAGTGACCCCAAATTTTTGGCCTATTGTGCGTGTGTTGAATTTCTTTTGAAAATGTTAATTATCTACTGACAGTTATTAGTAACTTTTTTTCTGTTACATTATAAAAGGTTGCGTGTTCACTTATCAAAGTTATCAGGACAGTAAGGTTAGAGAGTATTTGCATGTTAAACTTACTTTTTGTGTGGTGTGACTAATCGCTGATGTTGAATTATCAAAATCTCTAGGAAGGAAACTATTGTAATGTTGATGATGAAACTTTCATATTATCTATTAGTTTTGCCTTTTGAAAATCTTATCTACTAGTTTTGCCTTTTGAAATCTTATATGCAGACATCAAATGTAAAATTTATGTGGGCATATGGGTAGTACCTTTGCTGTCCGACATACTGCACCTTCGGTGGACGAGCATCACTGGTCCATAACCATATTCTAAATCTCTCATGTGATAGCCCCAAGTTGCCATGCCCTAATAAACAACTTCAGCTGATGGGCTAAACTTATATGAGGTGGTCACCAGTCATAGCAGAAGGATTCCTCAGATGAACTTTTCTGACTAAGATGGAGGACATCGGCTGTGGTCTAACCTGGAGAGAGATGGGCTCTGCTATGTTAAAATGCCCAAGACATGCCACATGATGAGCATACCAAGAAACCATTTGTGGAGACCCAGACTCTTGCACGCAACCGCAACAGATGGAGGAGAATGGTGGACAGCTCAGCATGTCAACACTCCAGTGACTCCTTCTGGGGTTAAGGGTGAAAGAAGAATGAAGAAAAACTAATGAAAGAAAGAGGTAAATTTAAGTAAGAAAACAGATTTCGTGACAATTAAAAGGAAGAAAGCAACTGAAAGGGAATAAACATCAAAATTACAAATACTTTAAAACAGAAAGAAAAAAATACAATCATTATTCGAACTATTGTCCTCATCTTTGTTGCCATATTTATTCCAACGTTTTGGCCGTTGTACACTCTGGCCTTCTTCAGATGGTTGGAATGTCAACCTGAACCCTTTATTTCGCTCACTGGGGTAGACTGTTCTAGTTCCACATGCCATGTTTAATGATGTCAGTTATCAGTTATCTCCTCTTAATTTCCCTCTGAAAGTTCTCCGCTGCAGTGGATAAAGGTGTTAGTTAGATCCAGTGACAGGACCCAAAGACTGTGAGTTCAATACCCGGTTAAGGCAGTGGAGAACTTTCAGAGGGAAATTAACAGGAGGTAACTGATAACTGACATCCATTAGACATGGCACATGGAACTAGAACAGTCTACCCCAGTGAGCGAAATAAAGGGTTCTGTTTGACATTCCAACCACCTGAAGAAGGCTGGAGCGTACAATGGCCAAAATGTTGTAATAAATATGGTGACAAAGATGACGACAATAGTCCGAATAATGTAAATAATGTACATAATACCTCATCTCAGAAATATAAACAGATACTAAAAAAATACAAACTCAGCTCTAAGGAGTGACTTGTTGAAGTAAGTGCATCTCAAAATCACATCCAAGTTGCTATAATACTGCAGGCACTACTTCTAGTCAGACTAAAATCAGTGGCAACAATATTTTGCACATGTAAATGATGGGTGTAAAGAAATGGAAGACAATTTCAACAAGGCGATATTTTATAGTTTTGTTTTTAGGTATAACCAAGTAAAAAAAAAAGAGAAAATACATGAGTAAGCATGCAAAAGAAGGAAAACATTACAAGTTAGGAATTGTGTGGGTGATACGTGTGTGTGTCTCTGAAAAAGTCCATTTACTAAGGGGGAAGATATTCCGATGCCTATGAAAGACCCGACTGGTGTTATAACTCCAGCATGTTTGGAGGAGGAGAAAGAGAAGAGAGTGAAAGACAGGAAGTGTCCTGTTTTTTTTTATAGCTGCCTGACAGTGGTGCCCTCTAACATCTTCTGTTCAAACCTGGTGAAGTTATGTAGGGATAACCTACAGATTTAATAAATACCAAGGCATAGAATTTGTTATACAATCCAACAATAAAAGGCAGAAAAAGAAACTTACTATTGACCACAAAGTTTTGCCTTGTAAAAAGGCCCAGAAAGAAATTGATCTTTATATCCAAATCTGCTAAGCAGAATTTTGAGAGATAAAATGTCAAGTCAGAAAGAAGATGCAAAAAATATTTCTTTTGAACACTTATATGCAAGGTAATTACATCTCACCATGTTTAAGTAAGAATGAGTAAAGATATTTCTATAAAATGTTGATGCTACTAGTATTTCATGGAGATAACACTTCAAACAAGAAACTTTAATCATAACATTTTTGTCAAAGTTTAACATACATTTCTGAAAAAAAATGGTGTGTTAAAAGGACAAATTTTACTCTTGACACTGCCATTACTGTAAACTCTTTTCACTTCCTTGTCAATTTTCATTGTTTTAAAAATCTATTTTTAGAATCTTAATATCTAAACATATTAAAATGGATTTTACATTGTTTTTCTCAAGAACTGACAACAAAAATGTTGCACTCTTTATTAAATATGTTAAACTTTACCAAATTTTTATCTAATTTGATAGAATAATTTTCTCAAAAATCAACATCAATTTGGACCTTGTTGAATAGTAACATTAAAAAGGCTCCTTCAATTAACCATTTCAAAAATCATCTGGATGATAACTATAGGATCCTGCATCATTCGTAAAAACCCCAAATCACAGGCTCCAAATTTAATAATACAACAAGGCATGCTGATTGGCTGAAAAATATCAATTATGTATCGTCAACTATGTCTGAATGTGCCGACCCTTATTTTGATCCAAGCAAAAATACATTTGTGCCAAAAATTCTGGAGCCTACCATGTGGCACATATTGTGTATATTAATGACACAAAATTCATAAACAATGAGGTGGAAAAATCCAACATGAAGCTATACTGCATGTGTCACTGTTCATTTCAGACTATATGTTAAAATTCTTTTAACACTAAAACAGTCTGCATCACTCTTTCAACACAAGCTAACTAAAAGTCAACAAATATCAAAGAAAGACAGCCCAATTAAAACACAAAGTAAGTCCACTTCATTCACACACAATTTTTGTAAACCTCAAGCTGTTTAATTTCAACATAGACCAAATTATACTGTATTATACTATCTCATGCTCACACATGTTATTCCACAACTCAAGATCTATCTAATCAGAACATTACTAAAACTCAAATCCAAACATACAAAGACATTTGAATGTTTTAAACAAATTTTTCAACAAATGTTTGTACCTTTTGTTATATGAAAATTTCTATTTATTGTTATGCAAACACTCTTGCCTTGAATATTATTGTTCTCTTGTTGTTCGTTATTTTGTTACATTTGCGATAATATAAATGCACAGGCAATTATTGACATCTACAGATAAGCATGCAAGATCTTCCACCAACATAACTGTAAAGTGTTGCCTATACACACACATATTCCCACACAACAATTGACCAATGACAGAAGACGACACTATAACCACACATATCCCCATACAACAATTGACCAATGACAGAAGACGACACTATAAACACACATATCCCCATACAACAATTGACCAATGACAGAAGACACTATAAACACACATATCCCCACACAACAGTTGACCAATGACATTATAAAGACACTATAAACAATTAACAACCAATCAAAGTACTCAAACAAAAATAGATATAACATTTGCAACTGATTTCTAAAAGAAAAAAAAATAGGCTTTACTTGAGCTGCTCTGATCTCAGCAGACATAGTAGTGACCACATCATGTGTTCATTTAGACAGTATGATTAACCAAGCAAGTGGTTCTATTAATTTTTTTTTTAAATACTTCAGTCATTCCAAAAACAAATAAAAAGCAAGTTACCAATTTTAAAAGTACTTATATTCACTTACCTCAAAAGGCCTACTTGGTACTGCAACAACATCAAAGAAACCTTCTACTCATAACTACTACAGATACAAACTTGAAAAAACTTCAGTTGCTTTTTGACTATTTTACTTTTCTTTTTTCTGAACTTATGCACATGAACAGATCTCTTCTCTCTTATCAGCATATACTTTCTCTTTCACACATACACACACACACATACATACAGAAACCTTTTAAGCTAAAGTTTAAACTCAAAATAACATTTCTCCCAAATCTTTTTATACAGTTTTATAAATACCTATTTGTGTATAATTTACTGTTTGATTGTTGATAAATAAAAGTTTCATTGTTATTTACCATATCTACAGTTTTGTTATCTTATTCATTCTTTGTATTGTTTGAAATTAAAAAATTGGTACAAAATTCTGTTTAGTAGACTTATGGTTAATAAAATATTTGTCATCACCCTAAATATTAATCTTGAGTCATTATACAAAAGTCATTATATATGAATAGTTTAAGTTAATAAAAAGTAACAAAATGACCTAAAATTACCTCTCATGACAAAAGAACCATTTTGAATACCAAGCTGTTGAATATTACTGTTTAGTTTTACTTTTTCTTTAAATTTATGACATATATATAATTTGTATCCATACTGATTTAGTTTTCATTAAATAATGTAAAAGTTATATGCAAAAAGTGCTATTGTATATCCAGGCTTGTTTATTCTATAAAATTTAGTGGAAATTTCTGAATTAATTTCTCTGGGCAATAATGGTAATATTTTTCTACTGAAAATAGGGAATTCATTATTTGAATTTCTTTGTAAAATTAAAAAGCTTTTATTAAATATTTGCACAAGTATTACATAAAAATTATTAAATACATGTTTAATGTGTTTTTCTTAAATTCTAAAGGATTTTAATTAAATATTTGTAACTTATATATTTTTGAATGGAGAAATTCAATTACTATATTGTTTTTATTATTCCTTTGTGAAAATAATTCATAACTCTTCAATTCATTAATTTATGAAAAAAGATTCAAAATTTATTTAATAAAAAAATAAAATTTCTTTTATTGAAAAGTAATATATTATTCAAAGTTAACATTTTAATAAATATTTAAAACTCATCATTTTAAAAATAAAAAATTCAATTGAATGCTTTTTTAATATTTTAATCATTTCACCCTAAGCAAAGCAGGAATGCCGCTAGTGCGCATGGGATTACAGAGATTGAAAGTGAAAGAGAAGACTGAGAATAGGGAGGATTGGGGAAAAGATAAAAGAAAAGTTGAATGGGGTTCAAGATGGCGATTGACGTTGCCTTTTTAGATCTTTGTAGTTATCAGGGAAGCAAGGAAATGGGAGGGAGTTCCACAGGCGGGAAGTGCGAAAAAAGAAACTGTTGAAGTAGAAGTGGTGATTACAGTTCAATCCAACAGTAAAAAGGTGGGACCTAGTTGCCAATTTAGTGGCACGCTTAAATTTACGTAGTCCAGGCACTAGAGATTTTGTTTTATTTTCCTGCGTTATTTAACTTTTTCTCAGAAATACACAGAATTGTTTAAATTATTATACGTATCTAAGAATCTTTTTAAGTGTTCATGTTAAATATAGAAAAAGAGCAAAAAAAGCAGTTTTAAAAGAAATAAACTGAAAAGATTTTTAACAACAAATAAAATTAACTTTTTTATGATCGAACCAAATTTTTATTCTATTTAAGTGAAAAAAAAAAAATTCTGTTTCCGGTTGCGCAGTGTAAAGATTTACCGGAAGCGGAAGTAGTTTCGTTTGTTCTCTCGGCAACAAGACAAGAAAAGAGAGAAGCTGAATTGTGGGGTCTGCCCTTTACACCGGGGGGAACAACAACAACAAACAACAATACGCATAAAAAGCATATAAATGATTTTAGCGTGTAGATACCATAATTCGAACAAAGGATATTTTCCTATTACCAAACACATTGTTTTTCTGCAAATGGAAAGCCGGCTTGCTTAACTTTCTGCATGGATGGGCCACCACAACAAGAGAATAGGTCAGCTAACATTGCAAGTACAACACAGTCGTCATCCACTACTGCCACCTTCTTGTCACCACCGACAACTATTAGAAGGAATTAAAAAGACAAGCAACAACACATTTGGAGGTGGTAAGTATTATATATTTTATTTATATTATAATAATTATTATCCATTGATCTTAAATGTCTTTCTTTTCATAAGAAGAGTAGACACAAATATGTCGTATGGTGGCTTTGTGAAGTGGAAGTGGATCTGCTTGCTTTTTCTTTCTTTGTCAACTTTAATGATCGCACACACGCACGAAATACCTCATTAGGAAAAATACTTGTCTTTACCAGACGAAGACAAAAAATAACTTGTAGGAAAGCCAAAATTGTAAAATCCTAGTTTACTCACGTAGCAAATGACTAACTTTTAAAATTAATTATTGAATTAAAAATGATGTCTTTTATTCCAGGGTTGAATCTGCTTATATTTGGTGCAAAAAAAAAAAAGTAAAAATCAAAAAAAAAAAAAAATCAGTTGAAAAGTAAATCTTTCTTTCGTCATCTCTCTCTTCTTGGACCTCAAATTACTATTTAAAAGTAAGACTTAATTTTACAGAAATTTTTAGTTTAAGTTTCTCTTAGTCTTAAAATTAAAAAATAATTTAGCAATTTGATGAAATTAGATCGCTAACAAGTTGGTTGTTTGCGGCGTGAGTAAAGTTAAAGTAGGATTAACAAACTTTTCTTTTTTTTTCTTAAATAATTTTTGTCGCATTTTATTTTTAAGCCAACTTTTTGTTTTAATCCCTTACAAAAAGTAGTGTACCTATATTATTATTATTATTCTACTAAGTTAAGTTCAGAATAATTCTAATGTAAAAATTAATTTGTTATTTTTATTCATTTCGGAATAGGGAATCAGATCAGCTGATTTTTCAATTTTTTTTCCTTTTTGCTTTTATTAGTTACAGTCAATTTGGAATACAAAAATTATTTTGAAAAATAAAATTAATTCTAAATAAATTAAAAATTGTCTTCTCATTGAAAACTTCTTACAATCATACATAAAAAAAACCCCAAACCTTTCCTTTTTAACTGAAATTGGAAAATATTGTTGCAGTTAACTATTTTTTTAATTTTACCTGGTTAATTAATTTACCGGCCTCTATTCAATTGCTACTGCAGTTTAATATCATGTTAAAAGAGAGTGTAACTGTTTGTGTTTTTTTGTTATTTGTCTTTCGTTTAAAAATCAGTGATGTTTCATAATGAAAAATATTTGTTGCCAAATCTTTTTTTTTTCTTTTTATTACTAAAAAAAAAAAAAAAAAATACGACTTTGTTGGAAACTACACTTGACTAGGTTGATTTTTCTGTAGACGTGGGAGGAGGAATAAATTGACACAAGAAGTTTCTTTTTTTTTTCTTTTTTTTTTTTTTGCTGCCACCTACAATTCAACAAAAATCATTATTTTTCACACTCACCAAGTTCAAGTAGTTTTTAATTTTTTTATTAGACTTGGTGTTTGTTATATATCATACGTGTAAAATCCCAACCAAGTATTTTCTTCTTTTAGCTTGTTTGACTTATGAATAATTCCATGATGCAATTGAAATGACTTCTTGTTTTTTTGCCTTTCCTTCCTGGATATTTTGTTTCATGAGAAAATCCAAATCTTAAAAAAATACACCTGCAAAAAAAAAATATAGATTAAATACGATTTGTACATTTTTAACTTTTGTGATTCATGTTTTGTTTTTTTTCTACAATAGAATTTTTACTCTAAAAAATTAATCTTTCTATGACTCTAAAAACTGTAAAAATAAAAAAATGTTACGTAGAGATTATTTTATTAATAACAGCAAATGAAGTCCTTCGAAATAATTGTCCTGTTGTAACTAATTTAAAACACATTTTTTATTAAGAATTTACTTTTTTCTTTTTTTATGTGTGTGTGTGTGACCGGCTTTAAATTCCGTTTTTCTAACAATTGCCCCCCCCCCCCCGACTTCATTAAAAGCTCGCCGCAATGTGTATGTTTCTTATAATGAGGGGACGTTTTCATCCCCGCCCCTAGAAGTTGAGATATTATTAGTGAGCTGAATTTCCCTACAGAAAATGTTGGACAATCATAATTATATTGTTGCTATAAAAACATTGGCCTACAATTTTTCACTGACACATTAACAAAAAAAAAAAAAAATAAAAATAACGATAATCTCTTTGCTGTCGATTAAAATGTCAGTCTTTATTGCAATTAAAACGATGACTAAATAAATTATTCTAATTATTAATGTTATTCTAGTTCTAAAAACTGACTTTCCTTTTCAACGTTGAGCCAGAAGTTTCTGTTAATGGAAAAATAACAATTAAAACAAAACAAAAAAAGGAAGAATGACATTTTTTAAAACGACTTATTTCGATTAAGAAATAATGAAACCAAATTCGTGTTTTTTTCTTCTTCCAGTAAAAAGAGTTTCTTTTTAAAACATATTTTTTAAAAGCACAACTATTGTCGCATCTACATTTTTCCACTATTCCTACTTGTTTAAAAAAAATGTAAGATAAAATTGAAATTTACAAAAATAAAATGATTTTTAAAATTATGCAAAAAAAAAATAATTCGAGTTTACAAATTTTAATAAAAAGGAAAAAATAATTGTTAAAGGATTTCCCTAGTAAAAAAAAAAATTAAACATCAGAAGGCCAGAAATTTCAATGTCAAACTCAAAATTTGACAAAAGTTTTTCTTAAATTTACGAAACAAAATGAAAACAACAAAAAAATGCAATCGAAAGACATTTAAAAAAAAAAAAAAAGTTTGACAAACTTTAGAATTTAAAACTTTTTGAAAAGTTAAAGCAATCGCTCCGAAAAACGTAAATTGAAGAATTATTAATGTTTTGTTTTATTTATTTTTTTAACTAATTAATCCTAACACTTCTTGAAGTGGTTAGTTTTTTGTTTTTTTTTTGTAAATTTGCATCTCTTGTTGAACATTTTTCCTATTCTAATTGTTAAAGAAAATTATTTTTCTTTTTATTTAATTTTTTTTTTCTTCTACTGTTGCTTTTTTCTCACTTTCCACTTGAAAGTGAAACTGGCATATGGAGAAATGTACTGAAACTGACATTCTTCTTATTTCATGGAGCCTTGAAAGCTTTTGCTGTCTTTCAAATTAACCCTGTTAAGTTTGTGAATCAGATTAAGTTTTTCTTTTTCAATTGCATTCAAACTCGGATATTATTAGATATGTATAATAATAAATATGTAAGAAGTATCTGGTGACGTCAAAAGCTGATTTATTGATTTTTGTGTATGTTGGCATACATGATTTGATAACTCATCCTTTCGACATTATCCCGCTTTGATGTTATTGTTATGGGGCACAGGCCCCTTCTTTTTTTTTTCTTTTTTCTTTATCTTCTGCAGTACCCAAGTACGTGGGGAGATGAACAAACACTTCCCGTTTTCCTTGCTGTAGCAGACTTGTATATTTCACATTCTTTGGCAATGTTTGTTATCTTCCTTGAATCTTTAATGTTACAATTATGAATTTTTAAAACAGATACTTTGAAACTATAATCTATTTTTAAAATTGAATAGTAAAATCTGGTTTAAACAAACGAATAAATTCAACTTTTCCAAATAATAATTGCTGCTGGTTTGACTTAAAATCGAATAATAAACTTGGAAATAAAACTGGAATAAAAATTAAAATTATACATTTTCTTTCAATTCACTATTTCTTTCTTTTAACACACATTTTCGTGTTTTTCTTTTTATTAAAGGTGAGCCTGGATAAAATGATATACACAATGACATTTTATTTTCCTCTTGGTAAGATGCATAGAGACAATGACCTTGTAAAATTGGCCTTTTAGCTTTAAAATACTTTTTCTTTTTTTTCTTTTTTTCTAAAGTGTTGTTTCCTACAATTCATTTTTTTTTTTTTTTTTTTTTTTTTTTTTTTTCATTAAATTTTTCTTTAAATGTGATTCGAATCTATTTATTTTGTCTCTTAATGTCCTGAAGCATTCATCAAAAACTGACATTTGTCTGTTTTGTTTGACTCTCTCCTCTCACTTAAAAAATAAAAAATGATGTATTTATTGTAGCATTAATTAAGCAAGTTTTTAGTCATTGGTAATCTATTCTTAACATAGGTTTTCACTGTAAGCAATTTCAGTGTTATCCTTTCCTTTTCCAAAAGGATGTCCAAATAGCTTTGCTTTGCTGATTAAGCTCTTGAATTTAATGAACAAAATTAATGGGACACTCAACTATTTTGTTTTAATATCCAAATTTGAATAACTGTAAAATATTGATTTAGATAATTGTCACACTGCCAAAGTTTGTCTTAAAATGGTTTTAAAAATTGAATTCTGACGTCTTAAATTTTGGTTTCCTCTTACACTGAATTTGTATTGAATTCTTAAATTTTACGCAAGCACAAAATTTAAATACTAAAATCTGCACTTTCATATGAAATTTTCAAGCCAACTTCAGTTAGTGAGATAAATTAATATCTATTTCTATTTATACAGACATTTTAAAAATAAAATTTGGCAATGTTTAACATATGTCCCTGCAAAAAAAAAAAAAAAAAAAAAAAAACTCTTTTGAATCACCTAGCAATACTTGTTTATTTACAAGATTATAAAAATTTGTCAACCAAATACAAAAAATGCAATATTTATTATTTACCTTTACTTATCTACATTTATATATATATATATATATATATATATATATATTTAAAAAGCTTTAAATTCTTTTTTTTTTTTTTTTTAAATTACGAACTTAACAAAATTTGAATAAACATTATCTATTTTCCTTTTTAAAACAATTGC
>OZ038501.1:100700543-100725543 GCA_964036315.1 Acanthosepion esculentum | reverse complement strand
AACACATAAACTTGCCCGAAGAAGACAAATTTTGAATACAGTCAACAAAAGAAAAAGAATCCTTTATGCAAAATCCATTCAAGCGCTGCAACACTGGTTCTAAAAGCGATGAAAGCCATTTGGCTACCTTGTGTTGGGCTGAACCAAACATTGACAAAACTGGTCTTAATGGTACCCCATCCTTGTGGATTTTTGGAAGCCCATACAACCGGGAACGAATCAACCCAGACAGTTGAATTTCATTGGAAATTTCTTGTGAAAGCACCCCAGTCTTTACCCACTTCAGGAGTAATTTCTGAAATTTTACTTCCCCTGAGGCAGTTGCATCACACGTATCAGCAGATCCTAGCTTTATAAAGTTAGAAGTATCTTCCAAAATCGAAGACATCTTAGCCACATAATCTGCCTGATCTAAAGTAACAACATCAGCCCCTTTATCCGGTCTGGAGATTATAAGATCATGATTATTCCTCAAGGAATTAACAACTCTCTAATATTCAGCTTTCCATTTTGATTCAGCTGAACCATCAGAGGAACAAGCAAACATGTGTGCAGAATTATTTAACTGGGCTTTCAAATCACAAACCGATTCAGCAGAAGTAGGCGAAAGTCTTGCCAACTGGGCATAGAAGACCTCGAACTCAGAAAAAATCTTATCAGGCATAGAGGGTGGAATACAAAAATCCAACCCATGAGCAAGAACAAACGATTCAAGCTCAGTTAATTCATGAGAAGACAGATTGACAATATTATTTGAATTAGGTTTCGCTGTAACTCCATATCTCTTATGAACCAAAATTAAATTCCTATAAGAGCACGACAATCTCTCATATTCCTGCTTTAAACCCAGGCTTCTGGTTGAAAGCTGTTGAATCCAACCTTAATGAAGACAGATTCAATCTTCCAACTTTGATGTAATTTTGCCCTCTTTATCCTGAACTGAATAAAAGAGGGGCAAACCTGGTAGCGGATACACTGTGTGAAAAATTTGATTTCAAACTAAACAGATCTTAATTTAACCTTACTTCTATTTAATTTACTAATTAAACTCTGACTGTACCCTACTTTGCTCATATTTTTTTTTCCCTTCTCATTGCACATTTTCTAGTGTTTTTGATTTAAGTTAAATCTCCCATGGAAGCCTGAAGAGCGGAAGTGAAACCGGTTGCTTCGCTTTTTAATATGTCTAGTAATATTATGCTTCACACTTTTATTTCTGTGATTAAATTTTGTACCTACAAAAATATATTTTTATATATATATATATATATATATTATATACACACACACACACACACACACAAGTGGGGAAAAGTTTTGCATTTTGTTCTTTAGAACTTCATACTAAGTTTGTTGATGTGACTACACATGCTTGGGAATTTTTAAATTTAAAGATTTTTATTTTTTTGGTATATAATTTAGCTAATTTCATTTAGATTATTTTGCTTTTGTTTCCATCACTTTTGTTATTAAATACGCCATATTGTGATAACAGAAGATCTGCCAAGAATGGTGAAATGTGAGAACTTGGACGCTAATTTTACTGTGGATGATCTCTAGTAATTAAAGCACATTTTAAATATTTTCATCTTATTGAATTGCTTTCTCTTTATGATGAGCAACTAAATGTATTTAATGTTTTTCTTAAATATCCCAAAAGACAAAACATGTCACACAAACTTTTTCCACATTGTCATACATCTTTCCTCACCAAAATTGTTCTTGGTATATAAAAATTTTATATATTATCCCATATATGTTAAGATAAAGAACAAATTTTACTTTCATCATAGCTTCTCTGATGAAGCTTTAATAAAAGTGAAACATATTAGGTTTATAAATGTTTCCTATTTGTTCTTCATACCTATCAGTTGGATTCAGATCCATATTTGATCCCAGTTCATACATTATATATATATATATATATATATATATATATATATATATATATATATATATACACACACACAGTGTAACCCGGATATAAGAGAGATTTTCTCTGGTCCCAAATTAGAGCCTGTGTTAATGTATATATAATAGACCAAACCCGGATATAAGAGACTTCTTCTCCGGTCCCGACAACTCTCTTATATCCGGGTTACACTATATATATATATATATATATATATATATATATATATCTCCAGGTAAAATGATAACAAATGGAATATAATCCCACTATCTGTAAAATTTAAGAGGGCTTGATACAGAGTAGAGCTAAATATTATTTATTTTAGGAGATTAAAACAAAAACCTGTTAAAAATCGCTACACAGTGGCAATTATGTTTCAACACTACAAATGTTTCCTCAGGTGATGGTAAACTTGTGATTTTTTACAGGTTTGTTTTAACACGCACACGCTATTACAGTACCTATTGGTTATACAGGCTAGTCTCTTCACTTTGTATTTAACTGTGATAGTAACTTGTCTTCACTAGGCATCACTGAAAGGAGTCGTGTTATAATAAGCAGTGGAACCAGGTTGCTCATATATTTGATTTGCTTAATGTTAAAAAAAAACATTGTAAAATAAGATGCAATAATAATTTATGTAATAAAACCCAATGTGTATACATTGTAGAATGTTGTTTAAGGCTCAATACTTTCTGAATATTAAACAAAACAAAAAAAAAAAAAAGTGAATGAATAATTTTTAATATTTCTTAAGTTCAAGACTGCAAATATTAAACACTCCAGCCACAGTTTATTTTTCATTTTATGCACAGTTCAGGTAAAAATTGTATAAAACTTCAACCAGATTTTATCATTAGTTTCTTGTAAGAGTTTTCAATTGGGGAAAGAACTGAAGCCTGTTTACAGATGTTCATTCTTCAATTTTACACATGTACCATGTTTATTTCTATAAATTGCAAGAATGGGGATTGTAGATTTTAAAGCTTCATTTGTTAATGGAGGAAAAATAGCTTGTTTAGGTCAAGTCCTTTTAAAGAAGCTAATAAAGCAATGAAACATACAAAATTCTCAATTTGGAAGACTGGAATTTCTTGAACAATAAGAACGGAAAGCAATATATAAAACGAAATTCACTTTGGTCTATGGAGAATTCTAATTAAAGTATCACCTTCTACAATTGGTTGTTGCAAATCTGATCTTTGAATGGGTTTCGGAATAATGATATTTAATGTTTTGAATGTTGTACAACTTTAAAAGTTCTTTTCTTCCCGGCTCCCAAACTTTGATATAGATATTTTTTGTTTTGATTTGTTTTTAAATATTTTTGGTTTTTGTTCTTTTGCAGGCTCCAAAATGGTGGTGGTGAAGAATCTTGCAGCTCAAGTTTGGGAACTAGTGGTTGTTGCAATAATGGTAAACCCATCTTTCGGTCTCGGTCTTTTTCTGCTGTGGAACAGAGTAGCAGAGAGGCTGAACTTTCAGTTCATGCTGACAACTATTTCTCTACAATGTCACCTCACCATTCCAGCATTGGAGATATGGAGAACCGTTTACACAATCTTCGTCTCTGTCATTCCAAGTCTGATAACCAATATCACTATCCCCCAAACCCTTGTGCCAAGGGAAATTTGCAAATCCGTTCAGAGGGCTTAGTTACTAACAAGGCTAATTTAAATGACTGTGTGTCTTGTGCTGAAAATTTACCTCCAGGGAATTCTTGGCAACAAGATTCCAGAGACCAGTCATGTTCTACTCCATTTTCTTGGATTCCTGACAGACACGTTATGACCCAATCGGAGTTCTATGAAGACGATGCAGGTTTTGTCACTGATGCAACTGATGATAATGTCTTTTGTCAATCTGGGACAGAGTTTAACTTGCCCTCTTCATGGCCTGCTTGGACTTTGTCAATGAAGAGCCATAAATTGGCTTGCCACCCAAATGGCAAAAGTCACTCATTTTCCCAAGCTGAGAACTCTTTCTCGTCTGGAGGCAACAAACTAGAAAGTTATTCAGACACAGAAGTTTATTCAAAATCTCCACAGTCTATTTCTCTCCATAAGTTTCAACCAAGCAGTGAATATGAGGATGTTAGTCACCAAGATGTCCCGAGTACAATGCAGGCAGTCTTTGCAATGGACGAGGATATCTTCAGTTCTCCAGATACCAATTTACATTTTCCTGTTCCAGCATTAAATTTGGCCGATTCCTCGGAGTTTGACAATCGCCAGTTTGGCTGTTTCATTGACAGGGATCATCAAGAACAGTTTCAGACTACTCAGGTGCATGAAGACAGCTTTGCAAGATACCCCGGTACAAAGTACAGCTGTCCTAAGGGACCAAGGAAGGTGAGGAGGAAATCTGGTGGTGGGGGAGCAGTGGACATCAACCGGTCAGTGGTGAGTAATAATGGTCACTGTAGCAATCTGGAATTGAGGCCTGTTAACAGTGTTCCTGTGTATAAGAGGCACTGGGAAAAGTCCAGCAACATTTGGGGATCATATCACTGCAAAGATGTGAACACCTTTTCTTCGAGTCTTGCTTGTCAACAGCAGAACAAACCAAAGTGTAAAGATGTCGATGGCAAGCATCAAGGAGGCAGTCCTTCAAATCATCAGCGGAAAGAACAAAGGAAGCAGAATCAAACCTGTGGAGGCCAGGTGAAGAATAAGAAAAAAAACCATCCGAAGTAAGTTCACGTATTTATTTGGAATTTTACAACCCTGATTTATTTAAGAAAAAAAGGGGTACTCACTTCAAATAGATTACGTCTCCCTTTTTGAAATTTATTGTTAAAGAAATTATTGTATTTTGTCAGTTTCTAATATCCTATTATTAAATTTATATTTTCTCTACTCAACTCGCTTGTCACTGATTTATCAATCTTTTGGCAGTCTTAAAAAGTAAAAGCAATAAATCTTGTAAAAACACAAAAGCCTTACTTATAATTGCTTTCATGATATGGAAATGCAGACTGACATCTTCATATGTCTCTCGTTAGTTTCAAATAAATTGTGTACACATGCTCATGCAGCCAAAATAAAACTTAGTTTAACTGTATGTAGTTGGAATTAATATTAAAATAAATTTAGGAATTTCCATTTTAAATTAACTTCTACTTTTATTTTAATGTCTGAAAAAAATCTTTTAAATTAATGTCTGAAAAAAAATCTAAATTAATGTCATCTTATGATATGATGAATTTTTTTTTGGGTAATATAAGTAGTTGTCTTCTACCTTTTAAAGAATTGTGGGGATAGTGTTGATAGAATTATTATGGATTTCCCAGAAACTTCTTCAGATATCTTATGGTATGGCTCTTTCCTTTTTGAAGGGAGCTCAAATTGTTTATACCAAAACTAGAGCAAATTTAAGTAAAATGTTTTTTTAACATGTGTACCTAATTTTGATTTCCATAGACAAGAAATAGGCTAACCTCTTTGCTTGTTCTCATTTGAAATACCAAAGATGAGTTTAAAAAAAACAACTTTTAACAAAAAACAAATTCTATTAAAATAATGTTGTAAGAATCTTGGAATGGGAACTTTGGAAAGCAGCACAGATTTTGTCTTTTGTTCTGCTTTTAAGTCTTAAAATCTGCCAGGAGTTCGTTTTGCTTCCATTTTTTCCTTTGCTTATTTTAATAGGAAATTTTCACGTACTCCGACATTGCCTCGATGTTTGAAACAGGATGGGACACCGCAAGATTCTGAGAGACCTTCTTCCCAGAAGGAATGTAATGAAATTCCTTGTTGTGACTCTGCAGATAAGGAAAATCCATTAACCACTAATGCCATCCTTGGTACTTCTCATGAACCCTCTTCTGCCCTGCAACCAGGTTTTGTTTTTGTTTTTTCTTCATTTTTTTCTTCTTTCTGTGTTCAGTGCTTTTTTCTATCTCTCTTCCTCCCTCCAAAAAGAGATTAGAGTTTCTGTCTAACGTCTGACTGGCAATTTAGGTAGGTTCAGATTTGTTAGCACTCAAATGTAGTCAATGTTAGCCCCTACAGCTGACTTGTATTGTCAGGAGTTACAACTTTTAAACATTATTATATATATATTTTTATTTATTTATTTTATTTTAAGAGATACTCGGTTTAATCATAAACAAAAGTGTTCCATTATGATAATGCTAGACCCCATACAGAGCACATCTGAGGAATGAACACTTAAGCTGAGAAAAAAAAAATCCACATCCTCTTTTCTTGGGCTTTTGCTCCATCAAGATTCTACAGTTGACAATGTCTTGATCTTGATTGAATGAGTTCTAAAAATACATGAAAATGTGTACACTGTCTTCTAGACATTTATTTCCTCCAAATCAATGAAGTTTATTGGAAAAAATCTATTGATTCTAGTTGGAATCTGTGTTAATGAATGAAGTTTAATTAAAACTTGAAATGTTTGTTTTAATCGTATCAATGTATGAGGAATGCTGAAGTTTTCATCCTGATCAAGAAGCCAAGATGATGTTTGACAGTTGTCAGATTTTGGAAAGTGGCTTGGGCATTTTCAGTACACCTGACCCCCCAGACCTATGTCTTTCTTTTTTTTTTTTTTTTTTTTTTTCTTTTCCTCTCTCTCCTTCCTCCTCCATAAAGGTAGATTCATTCAGAATTTCTCATTGAAATACAAATGAACTGTTTCTAGAACATTGAAATGAATACTTAACTCATACTCTCCTCTGTGGATATTGATCTTATCTTTATTTGTTAGATTCACATGATTCTCTTACTACCACATGTCTATTAAGGTCCCTTGTTCTTCCTAAATTACTAGATGGGGTCATAATCAACCTGGAAGGGTCACTCTTCTTAAAATCATATTAGGGAATCTCCCAAAATATGGACCCCTTCACTTGTCCACTAAAAAGAAACTATTACTATTTACTCCTTAATAAGTCTGATAGCTTTGAATAAAATCTGGCTGGCAGTTGATCTTGAAGATGACCATCACTCTGTTGTTAACTGGTGCAAGAAATGGCTTGATAATTTTAATGCCTTCAAAAAGAAACTTTATCTCTTAAAGAACCCTTTTTGCCTGGCTGATGCTAACCTCCAGGGGAGTGATGCTTTGCGCATTCTCGGGCTAACATTTTCCACTGACATGAAGTGGAATGGTTATATTGAATCAATTGCTACAGCTGCTGTGAGGAAAGTCTGTTCACGATGTCGTATCGGTCAATGTTTCTTGACAAAATCCAAAGAATCTGACATATTATCAATCCTGACTTGGCATCTCAACTTCATTAACTTTCCCACTGCTTACCTGTCTTATTTCTAAAATATTTTCAGGGTAATTGTTCTTATGAACAGTGCAGTAATAGATTGGCAGTTAGGTCTCATCATTTTACGGTTGAAATTGTTAGATGTAACCATAAGTTCTATGCTAATAGTTGTACTTCTTGTTTGTGAAACTCTCTTCCTATCAATGATGATCTTCAAGAATTTAAATGCATTGTCAATCATCATCATCTGCCTCTTTGAATATGGTTCTTTTATTGTCCTCTTATTGTTTCTTTCGCTATCAGTAACCCCATGCATCCTAGTAGCTTTATTGCCTTGCTAAGGGTTAAATGATTTAACCACACACACACACACACACACACACACACACACACACACACACCACCACTGTTCCAGCATTTGTTTTGTAATCTGCCTAGCTATTTGTGGTTGGAGGGTTAACTTAAATTAAATCTACATAGCACTTCTCTGATTGCACTAAAATTGCAAGAGCCTAGGTCACACTCTATTGTGAATAAGTTTTATGGAGTACATAAAACAGATATAATAAAAATGGCAAGGAATTCTAGTTGGCAATATGGGAAGAAAAAAATGAACAAATCCTATAGAATGAGTTAACCAGTTATTGTTTCTTGCGTCTACAAGCTCTATCAAAGAAAATAAAATTGTGTGCACGCGAACTAAAAAAGGGAAACTTGAAAGAAAATATCAATTTATTAGTA
Source organism: Acanthosepion esculentum (assembly GCA_964036315.1). Classification (NCBI taxonomy): domain Eukaryota; kingdom Metazoa; phylum Mollusca; class Cephalopoda; order Sepiida; family Sepiidae; genus Acanthosepion; species Acanthosepion esculentum. The sequence continues at coordinate 100,717,660 of OZ038501.1, read as the reverse complement.
TATTGACCTGGGTATATCTAGAGACAGATTTCACAAAGTCCTAACAGCCAATCCTTTTGTTTGCATAAGGGTTGTTGCCTTGGTTCAAACTGTCTTGAGGACATTTAAGTGATTGTCAGGATGTGATCTTCTCAAAACTGAAAATATATATCCTCACAAATGGATGATGCACATCCACAATTCTGAATAAATCAAATGTTGAGTGATGTTCTGTGTACCTTGTTCTTCAGCTGGGTGTGCAAATAATTTTTTTTTTTTCCCCCATAAACGGATGGTACCAAATCACATGCTGCTAGTATTGCATTATTTGAAATTGAATCATGAGAGAAAATTTTTATTTTTTTATTTTTATTATCTGTCAGATTCATCTGCCAAATCCTGTTAAAGCTGTGGACCTGTGAGGGTTAGTGCTTAACAATAACCTCCCCTGGTAGGTGGTTATGTCTGATAGTTTTCCAGAGTAATACAAAAAAAGATATTGCAATCAAGGTAAAACAAATTAATCAACCAGCAAACACATGCCAAGTACTACAGCATGTTTCGGCAAAGGGACTATTTGAAAATACTAAACCACTTCATTATATTGCAATCAACTTCTTTTTTTTTTTGTAGCTGAGAATAATTTCTCCTCACTATAAATGTTATTTTTAGTGGAGAAATGTATTAGTTTTTCCTGTTTTACTTATTGTTTTAAACCATGGAATTAATGACAACTGGACGAGTTGAGAAGTCCTACTAAAGAACAAAAAGTGTGCCTCTAACAGGAATTGAACCAGTATTCCCTTTTCCTTCAGGGAAACCACTTCTATAGGTAAAATTTATCCATGGAAGTCTCATTGATAAAGTAAGGTTTGAGTTGCTTATTTAATGAATGCACATTTTTTTCTCATTTGCATTTCTACGAATTTATTTCTGCTTAAATATGTGTACCCAGTAAAAATGCAATTTATTGCAAAATGATGGCTGATTTTGTTTTTCATTCAAAAATTACAGCTGAGAATAAGCAAATTCTCCAATGACTGGGAACTTAACTGCATTTGTGTATGTGCGAGAGGCACACACTCAGATCACTAACCTTTTTTTAATAATCATTTCACCCTAAGCAAAGCAATGAAGCCACTAAGGTGCAAGGGTTACTGAGTATGAGAAAAACATTCATTAAGTGGAGAAAACAATAAAAGAGGAATTGGATTTGGGCTCAAGTTGAATCTAAGATATTTGTTTTCAATTGCAATGTCTAACTTTTTCTTTTTCCTTTCTCTTTCCATAGAATTGAAATCCCAGTCTGTTTCTGAATCTGAGGTAGGTTGCAATAATATCTTAAACTATTTACATTATATTTATTTTCTTTTTATGTTTTTAGATGGTCTGATCACTGTCTCTACATTTTTTGTCACTCGCTCTCATTCCATTTTTAACTTGACGTCATTTGTATATGCATAATTCTTCTGTGTAAATGGTACCTTGATTGAAGATGAAAGTGGTAATAATGGAAGATACATGCATTAAAATATCAATTTTAAATTGTTGGTTTTCAAAATCATTTGATGGGCCAAATTTTTTGTGATTATCTTCACATAGGAATTGCATTCTTTTAATTCATTTAAAATTAGGAATGACTTATGTCCCCCTCTCCGACTTCACCCAGTCAATTTATGGCCTTATAAAAGCAAAGTTTGATTTTTTTTTTTTTTCTATCCCCGCCTGCCTTACTAATATCATCATGATGTCTTCAACTTGACACAGTTCACAAGTTTTTCATTTGAAAAATGAAATTGTCTTCAATCCTTAAACAGAAGACTACAGAGTAGACATGTAACTTTTTCGAAAACTATAGACACCAATTCTTTTGCAGTTGTGTATTTGATTTAATCTTTTTAAGTTTAGATTATGAAATGAATTTTCATAATTTTTAACCTTATCAAATAGGGGAATTTTTCAACTTTTCTCAAATGAGGAAATAGATTTCCAAAACAATTCTTTGCTTCAGCAAAATTTGGTTGAACTGAAATGTTTTCATGAAGGCATATACACCTGCCTGGAAAGAAAAAAGCAGTGATCAGCAATGTTCTTTTAATTGGGGAAATCTTGGGGGCGGGGGGTCTCTAACAGGCTGTCTTCTCATTGTACGAAATGATGATGAATCTGAATTTATTTCTGCCGTTTCAAGCTTTTGATATATTATCTGTATTTATCTGTGTTCATTTTTCAGATCAGGTGGTGGCAAGATGGTAATGTGTATCCGTGGCATCACCTTCCAGATGAAATCTGGCTGCACATCTTCTCTTACCTGGGCAATCATGACAGGTTTCAGTGTTCCTTAGTCTCCACTCAATTCCACAGAATCATTCAAGATGAATCCTTATGTGAGTGTTTCACAAAGAAAAAAAAACACTTAAACTTTTGTCATTATTATTATTATTATTATTATTATTATTAACAACCACCATCATCATCATAATCTCATTTCTCACAACAAATAATTGAAGCTCTGGATTTAATTCGGCAAGTGAAATTTAATTTTGAGAAATAAAAGAAAATCATATCTGCCCTTGTTCGAATTTGCAAAAATGTTCCCTTGACTGTGATTATTAAATAACTAATTGTAGGATGTCTTTATGTTCAGAATGACAGTCGGATGAGGAAGAACTTTGTATTAATAGAAATCCATCTAATTTCTTTTGGTTTTACTTACAAGTTCAAATCCTTTCTCTGTATCCACCAGATGATGCTTGATTTTCATTTGTGTATACGGTTGGGTCAAAGGTTACATTTAAACTGAACTAGTTTCTGATTAATTTACCTATTATTTATTCCATAACCATTTTTTTTTTTTTTTTTTTCCATGTTTGCATTTCATATTACATTTTGCAGTACATGGGTTTTGGTCTTTTTGTTTCCATTGACATGAGAGGCACCAAGGCATTCAGAGACCTTATGAAGTAATCTCGTTTACATTCCCTTATAAGGTGGTTGTATATATGAAGAAATTTCTGAATAGGGATTAGCTGATTGCTGCTCCACTTGAAATAAAATTGAACAATTTCTCTCTTTTTTTTTTTTTTTTTTTTTTTTTTTTTATAGGGAGGCACATAACATTGGAGAAGAAAATGCTACAAGATGATTGGCTAATGCGAATTGCTCATCTTCATCCTTCCACACTTGAACTTATTCAGTGTCATGGTGACCAAGTGACAGCTGCTGGCTTAAGTTACCTTTTTAAAGAATGTACAGATTCTCTTTTAGTAAGTGTTCCCTGCATGTTTTGTTGCTGTGAATTCATCTTCTCAAATGAGAAGGTGCTAAAAGTTCTTGGCAAATTTGCTTTCTCTCTCTAAAGTAGGTTAGTAAATGAAGTTGTTTTACTGGCATATGGGAAGGGAGCAAAAGTCGTATATTATTGAGGACGCGTAGGACAGACAACCTCAACTTGAAGAATTTAAGATAGTAGTGATCAGGGAATTATCATCTTGGGAGTCTGTGCCAGAAGGCAACAGTTTTGGGGGAAGAACCTATCTGGGTAGAACTTCTTCCTTACCAATGGAATCTGAAGGGAATGAGTCAACTTGGTGTATCTGGCATGGTGTGTCCTAGCTGTGATGATCTGAACTGGTGAAACCAAGGAATATAGTTTGCCCGAACATCTGCAATTAAGATAGCGATAGGCTAACAGTTTTTTTATCTGTTGAGAGATGGTTGCAGGGTGGAAAATTATTCATGCCTCCTAACACTCTGCAAATGTTTTTTTGAACTCCATCAAGGCCAGAATATGACAGGGCAGGTCCAGTTTTGATCTGATCTCTTTTTATGTAATATATATATATATATATATATAATAGGGTCAGAAAGGACACCTGTCATATTCTTGTGATCCCACAAACTGATGTATAATTTGCATATAGACTTCTAGACAGATTGTTATAAAGCTGAAAATATATTTTTACTAAATTTCTCAAGACTTGCAACTTTTTTTTTTTTTCTCATTTTAAGAAATATCTAGTCACTTTCTTGATGTTCACCTTTACACACACAAGCAATGAAGAACTGAATAAAAATCATGTACTTCTAAGATTTCTTTAACATTTTGCAAAATATTGTGCTGGAAACTTTTGCCTAAATTTAATCTGTGATGATTTAAAATAGGTTTTGATTAAAATATTTTATTACAAATATTAAATGACTTAACACTGATGGCTGTCATAATATTCTCTTTACCTTCTGACAGAAGCTGCGTTTTAGCCGCTGCAGCCGAGGTGAATTAACTGGTGATAATATTTTGCTTGCTTCTACTGTGTGCCGTAACCTTACACATGTAGATGCCAGTTGGTGTACAGTGACAGATAGTGGACTGTCAGCCATTGCCAAATCCTGTGATAGGTAAGTACAATGTTATCTTCCCACCTTTTGCAAATTAAGTTCCATTTGCTTTTGTACCCCTTTTAAAGGGCAATTCTGATATATATATATATATATATATATATATATATATATATATATATAATTTTATTATTTAATTTAATTTTTTTTTTTTTTTTTTTTTTTTTTACAGATTAGAAAGTCTTTGCTTGAATGGTTGTGGGTTAATTGCTGATAATGGTTTGAAAACATTAGCAACCTTACATTACAAAAGGTAAGCAATTCTGTTTTTTTGTCTGAATTTCCAAGTTACCTTTATTTACTTGGGTATAAATGTTTGCATGCTTTGACTGTTGTATACTCTGGCCTTCTTCAGGGGTCTGTCAATGCAGGTAACCTGGTGAATTTAAAGTGTTGTACCTATGAATATGGTGTAGTCATTGAGTTCTCTCCATGGGGCTGATCAATAACTGAGCAGGAAAAAAATAAAAATAAAGATCTCTTAGAGGTGGGGCAGCAGAAGGAGAATAATTTACTCCTGTAGAGACGAAAGAAAGAGCTAATTCCCTTAGCATTACTCTGAGGGACATCTGAAAAAGGTCAGAGCACAACAGCCAAAATGTGATAACAGCAAAGCTGAGGACATGAGACTGAATAACGTAAATAGTAAGCAGTTCTTTTCAGGAGTGAAGTAAATTTAAAAAAAACAAAAAAACTTACAAAATTCACATTAATTAAAAATTTCATGCTTGTAAAATATGTTTCATATTTAATGTTTTAAAACTTTTTTTTTTTTTTTTTTTTTTTTTTCTAGCTTAAAAGAACTGGAAATGTTTGGTTGTTTTAACGTAACATCCCGTGGCATCCGGTACCTGGCAAATATATGTAGAAACCTGAGAACTTTGCAACTTGGACAATGTTATAAAGTAAGTCCTCCACCCCAACTTGCAAAAACAAAAATTTGGTCTTAAACTGTGTTTCACAAATGGAAATTGTTTTAGAAATCCTCTGCCCCCTCCAAACCTTTGTTCTTTGTATTTTTAGATTAAAGATACATTTATAGAGAAAATAATCGACAACTGTTTGTGTTTACTGATGGCCCAAGTTTATTTTGATGGTCTTGAGGCAAATTCCTCTTGCATGCATCTTAACAAAGCAATTGACATCTGACAAAAATCCATGCAGTCAAGTTTACAAAACTTTATCTTTATAGAATTTACCCATTTTAGAAAAAAAAAAAATCACTTACAAAAATCAATAATTTGAACAAATCTAGTTTCAAAAAATTCAATTCTAAACTCTATAACTATTGTCTTGCTGATTCTTGCTTTTCAGCCTGTTGGATGTCCATCTGGAGACCCTTCTGACTCATTAACTACTGTCCTATCAGTCTCCTAGCAGCCTTTGGCAAAATCTTTGAAGCTTTAATCAATGACAAAGTGGTTAAGCACCTTACCTCCCATTATCTACTCTCTGGCAAGCAATATGGTTTCCGCTTTTCCTAGTCTACCACCGATGTGCTTACGGCCATAACTGAATTTGTATACCAGGCTCTTGATAATAACTGTGAAGCTTGAGTTGTAGCTCTAGATTGTATCTCTAAGGTGGCGTTTGATAGGGTTTGGCATGCCGGCCCTTCTACGTAAGCCTCATGGATACAGTATTACAGGACGAGTATTTAATTTAATCCAATTATTCCTGTCAAACCAAGAAATGTTTTTTTCCTCCAGTTCCTTTTATATGATGTTCTCCAAGGCTCTATCCAGGGTCCTACACTGTTTCTCATCTTCATCAGTGATCTTCTTCCTGATATCATCAGTTCTCAAGTTGGCATCTATGCAGATGACACTATTTACTCCTGTCTCGATCAAATCTGGCATTGCTGACAAAGCTCACCTGCGTGTTGGTCTTGAAAAGAACCTCCAATCTGTGATTGACTGGGGCAGGAGATGGCTGGTAAATTTTAATGCCTCCAAAACGAAAGTGCTCTCATTTACCCACCATAAAGAAAGCTCCCTGCCCCCTATCAGCATGGCTGATGCTCAACTTCATGACAGCATCTCTCTCTACCTTTTTGGTCTCACATTTTTCACTGAGCTGAGGTAGAACAACTACATTGGTTCTGTGTTTTGCCAGCAGGTTTTTCTTGTCTGAGTGCATCCTTCAATTCTACAAATCTACCATTCGTCCTTGCATTGAATACTGTTGCCATATATGGTCTGGTGCTCTTGAGGTTCTCAACAAAATCCAGAGACGGATATGCAATGTGTTAGGTCCTGACCTGGCATCTCAATTCCAGTCACTTTCTCACAGACATTATGTGGCTTCCCTCTGTCTTTTCTACAAATATTTTGATAGCAAATGCTCTGATGAGCTATTTTAACTGGTGCCCCAACTCCATGAATTTAAGCATGCTACTAGGTTAGCATCTTGGTCCCACCCTTTTACTGTCAAAACAGTTAAATATAACCGCCTCTTCTACTCCAGTAGCTTCTCTCACACTTCCCAACAGTGGAACTCCCTTCCTCTTACTTGCTCCCCTGATAACTATTATCTTCAATTGTTTAAATGTAATGTCAGTTGACATCTTCTGATGCTTTGACCTTGATCCCTGTCCTTCTCTTTATCCTTTTCCCAAACACTCCTCTTACTTTCACTCTCTGTAACCCCTTGTGTGCTAGTGGCACTCCTGCCTTGCTTGGGGTGAAATGTTTAAAAAAAAATAATTATTATAATAATAATTGTAATAGTAGTTGTTCTAGTTGTTGCAATATTAGTAATAATTAAATAAAAAAAGTAAAATTAACCAACAATAATTGAATTTTTTAAAAATCCAGATTTGTTGAAATTATTTTTATTTTAAGCATTTGGAAAGGTTATTCTTGTCATACTTACATTTTGTCCATGAGCCCAATCCATGTGGAGAAAACGATTTGCTTCTCTCTTTCAGTAGAAGGAACGCATAATTGACACACAAGGCAATATTAGAGAGGATTAAATTTTTTTTTTGGGGGGGGGACACCATGTACAAAGCCTGGGGACCCACTTTAGGTAGAGATTATATTAAGGGGCAGTTTATACAGATAGAGGGGGGAAGATAACCTCTTCAAGTCTAGAGTCAACAGTTAAGAATGTAGTAATTGGGGGGGGCATCCTCTCGGGAGTTGGTTCCATAGAGCAGTGGTTCATGAGGGGGGTGGTCTGTTCAGGTTGAACTTCTTGCAGATAGAATATGGAGGGAATGTGGATGGTTTGCTGCAATGTAAGTGGTATGGTGGGTCATTGCCATAAAGGTTAGACCAGGCAGAACCAAGGACTGTAGTTCGTCTGAGCACTTTCCGTGGAAGTAGTGATGAGAGGCTCGCCACATCTTGCCTGTATATTGAAGGGTAGAAAATAATTCTACTTCAAGGACTCGTAGATGCTTTTTGAACTCTATCAGAACTGAAAAATGAGGACTGAACAGCTCCCACCCAAATGTGGCAATAGTACTTCATTTTTAATCTGGCTCTTTTAAAGGTAGAGGATAGCTTGAGGAGTCGGGTACTTACTAGAGTGGTACAGGAAGCCAATCATTTTACCTGCATATTTAGTGATGGATCATATAAAGGAATTCCACTTGAGGTTGTGTGTAAGTTTGAGGCCCAATATTCTCTTGGAGCATGGTGCCCTCCTCCTTGAGGGGACATCTTTTCCTGATTGGCAGTGATGGAATGTAACCAACCAGTTTTTACCCCCACTGGGAAGTTAGTGTTAGATTGGAAGAGAGGTCAGCTGCCAATCTCTGATTGCCAAGGGTTTTAAAATGTTGCCTATATATCGTCATATCATTGGCATAGATGTTTACAAATGATCTGAGTATATTCTTAGGCAGATCATCTAATATAAATCGAAGGGTTGGCCCAAGCGATGCCTGTGTTGACAACCAGGGCCTTGGAGGACTGGCTGCTAGTAACTACCTTCAGGGATCTACCTAGAGAGCTTGTGTAGCAAACCTTTATCTCATACCTTGTCAAAGGTCTTCAAGGAATCAAATGCTATGGTCGTTGAGGGCCTCACTGTGTGTAATGGTAGTTAGGACGTCTGCAGTGGCTTGGGATGAATGAAACCCTAACCCTGCTCATTGCACAGGAGGTTGTCCCTATCTAGGTGCTTGACTTTTTTGATCCTCAAAAAGCTTACTGAGGAGATACTGGAAGGGGTGGGGATTGCTCACCCCATGTTCTTGGAGACTGGACATGCTAGTCTTCTTCCATAGGCTTCTCCTTCCAGCAGAGGTTACATAAATTTGCTAGGATTGGGGATAATTCTGGGTTGATTTTTTTTTTTTTTTTTTTTTTTTTTTTTTTTTAAAGACTACTGGAATTTTGTCTGGGTCAGTGGCTTTTTTCTATTCTAGTGACTTCTCTTGGTGAAATGAGTATATTACTGAGATTGTGTTCAGTGAGACATGGAAGGTTGGTGAGGGGATGGCCTTTGCTTCAAAAATCAACATTAGATGACAAAGATCAAGGTCATATTTGGGCTTTTTTTTATTTTTTTATTGTAGATCACGGATTCTTGCATTGCTGAAGTTTCAAGCAATTTGTGTTGTGTGGAGAATTTGGATCTCCGTGGCTGCAAACAGGTAAATATGTTCTTGCAATTTTAAAATTTAAAATAATTGTGTATTTCACTTACTATTCACTTACTGTCTAAATTATCTGCCTTAATAAATTTGGCCTCAAACTGTTTCAGAAATGAAAATCATTTTTGAAAATGAATTTTCTTCATCCCCTCCCACTACTCTTGTATTTCTAGATTAAAGATACATGTATAGAGAAAATAGTCGACAACTGTTCGCGTTTACAGACGCTAGCCTTGGCCAATTGTCCAAACATCAGCAATAATGCAATGCAGAAAATTGCTTCCACACTTCCTGGAATAAGGTTGGTCTATCATTTTGAAATATTTCTCTTTCTCTGCATTATTTTGCTTTTCTGAGTAATGAAAACTTGCGCCTGTGGATTTGTATTGATTTTGATCAGCAACTCTTTCAAGACTTTATTAGAGAGCGTTACATTCGGCAACAAAAGATTAAGCACTTTGTGCACGCGAGTGTCTTTGGTAAATGGCATTTAATTTCTAAATCTTGTAGAGATCGTATAATTTGAGTAACCAAAATGTTTTCAAGATTTTTTTTTTTTTTTTTAAAGATTGCCTTTTATATCGACAGGAGTATAGATGTTTGTGGCTGCAAGCTCATAACAGATGAAAGCGTCAACAGATTGGCCATGAACTGTCGCCAGCTTGTTTACCTTGATATCAGTTCCACAGGCTGTACATACAAAAGGTGAGACTTTTCTCTTTGGCATTTGTTAGTCACTTTGCGTTTGGTTTTTTTAATTACTTCTCTTAATGTCCTGATGAGAACTTTTTAACAAAACTGTCTTGATAATCGGTGGAAATAACTAATCTAAAAATTCCCTATACAAATTTTTAAAATGGCAAACAGTATGCAACGCGTTCTCAGAAAATGAATTTTATGAATGCCAACCAAATGTCAGGTAGGAAAAAAACAAAAGTACTAAACAGTCAAAGAGAGGACGTAGTGCTAACTAGCATTCATATTGGACATACATGACAAACTCGTGCCCACCTGCTAAGAACTGAAGATGTTAGTCACATCCTGACAATGTAAATGCTCTCAGGTTAAACATAGTAAATACTACAATGCCACAAATATAAAAACATTGTTTAAAGATGTTGCCCCCCCCACCGTCACATAATAGGAATATTTAAATTCCTTTTAGAAACCCTATGTATATATAAGGATTTGTTTTAATGTGTCAATTTGAACCATTTAAGCTATCTATTTAAAATGAATTGTAGCTACCAAACTGAGCCCCCTCCAACTATTGCAAAAAGTGTGTGTGTGACACTGGTTGGGGTCAAATGTCCATCAGGGTCAGTATGCTGTTAAACAAAATCTAACCAACCAACCTACCTAAATATGAGATCCTTAAACTCTGTGAGTAACAAAGTGACAACAAATTTCTGAACGACACACTAAAAAATTCACTTTCCTTGTTCAGATTTTCATGAAAATTTGGAAAAGTGAAAAACAAGTGTCAACTTGCAATGAATGCAACATTTGTCAGTTCCTGTCATTCCATCGTAGCAGGTAAAGTAGGAATGAACTGTTGTTTGGATGCTTTTAGCTTTTTTCAAATTTGCATGTGGAGTTAATTTTATGCAATTATTACATTGAATTTTTAATTATCTTATGGTTGACATTGACATTTCATTTATAAGTAAACAAATCATTACTGAAAAAAAAGTGAAAGTAATCCTAAATTTTGATTTAAAATTTTTTTTTTTTTTTTTTTTTTTTTTGACAAACCATCAACTCTTCATTGTATTCTTGTTGATATAATCACCCACATGTGTCATGTTCCAAAAGTATGTAATTTGCTCATCCCAAGAATCTGTCTGCTGCTGAGTTTGTGGAAAGACAACGGGCAGGGTGTGCTCATTCTAAGAATTTTATTAATGGAAGAACAACAAACCAGTCAAATATTTCCAATTCTTTAAGATTTCAATTCTAATTGGTTTAGCTGTTGTTGTATATGATAAAGCCTAAACCTTGTGCTGTTTTTTATGACACTGTCATAAGTGTCAAGTTGGCTCCAAATTCAAATGTCTGTGAAAATGGTTAAAAAGGAACAAAACAAATTGTGATTAAATCAATGACGCCTCAAGCGACATGTCTCCTGCGGATTGTGTTTAGCGGTTCTGTTAAACACAAAAGAACTTTGATGAAATAAATCAAAAACAAATGTCAGAAATCTTGTATTTACAAAAAAAAAAAATTGTATAAAAAGCTGGCCTCTCTAAAAAATCTTGAAATCACTGTCAACTGATTGAATATTTTCTCATCAGATTTCTAACTAAAAATGAATCTTGTGCCAAATTACTGAAAAGATAAGGCATGATTGTTTCAATGACTATTTCGATTTACTGAGCATAGCTTAGGTGTGGTACAAGGCCGAACTTGGTGCTCTCTATTTCCATTGTAATTGATCTAGTGAGAAACCATTGCACCACATCAAAGTGTGCTCAAGTAATCCTGCCTATAACTAGAAAGTATAAGCAACTATTGAGTTGCTCTCCCCTTTTTAACATAATTTGGAGATTTATTCATTGCCAAGTTGTTAATTATTTCAATAAGGTTTGGTTGATCAAATCTGAATCACCCCCCTCCATACTTCTTTGTAAAGTTATTGAGTAATTATTGTAACTTCAAGAAGTGAAATGCTCCCATTCACAATTTTCCTGTTTCTCTTCAGTGTCTGTCGGTTGGCTGAACAAGGCTCTACAGACTTGGAAACCTTAAAACTCAATTTTATTGCTGGTATCACAGAAAGCAGTTTAACTAGACTCACCAATCACTGCAAAAGGTAATTTCCTTCTTTTTATATATCTATATCAAATAATTTGATACTAGCAACTATAAATGTGTGTATTAGTGTGCCTATGCAGATAAGTGAATAAATATTTACTTGATATAAGGTGCAAACAAAACTAAGTATATGCATGTAGTTATTTATCTTCTGTATTTATAAAGGCAAGCATTGAACATAATGGCAAGACAATTTTATTTGTTCCCCCAGCCAATCACTGGAAAACTTGATTTTACATTTTTTGATTATAAACTAAATTTTAACCCTCTATTAATTTGTAATGAGCTACATGTTTTTTTTTTTTTTTTTTTTTCTTTCAATACCACCCCTACCTACACCCCCAATATATTAACTTTGAGCTTTGAATCTGCATTTAATTTAGCATTCCTCCCAGGAGACTTGGTTTTTAAAATCAAAAAGTTACATTATGAGTGAGATAGATAGATAATTAAAGTGATAATAGTTAAAAGCCCTTCATTGGCTTTTACTGTTTTGTATTTGGAGCTTCAAATGTCAATTTTGTCTTGTTTTCTCTTTTCAGGCTGACAACTTTACATTTATATGGTTGTAAGCGGGTGAAGAATTTGCAGAAACTGCAGGCACTTCATCCCCAATTGATTATAGAGTCCGACAAAGATTGACTGAATTGGCAAATTTGGTGATAAAGCAACTTAATAATTTCTTTCTCCCTCCATTTCAATCCGGTCCAAAAAGACCCACTTTTCTATTCTCAACCTGGTGCTTTGCCAGGTTTTTGATAAACACTGTGACCAAGGATTGGGTACAAAATTTTCTTCTTCCTTTGGAAACTACTTACCATTGACCCCCCCCCCCCCCCATGGAAGAATCTTACTTCTCTCCTTTCTAGTGGTGGGACTGAGGGAGCTAGCCCCTGCCTCATGACTAAACCCAGGTCATTTTTAGAGATCCTAGCAGCCTAAAACAAATAGCTTCAAAAGTCCCCCCCCCCCACCCCAGTGCTGAGGCACTTAAATTGCTTAATTTTCATTAGTTATCCAGGATTTTCTAAATTTTAGGATAAGGAATCTTTACTGAGGGAGGGGGAGCTAAACTTTTAATAAAAACACACAAAAAAACAAAAAAAGTTTAAAAAAAAAAAAATTTTTAAGAAATTTATATTTTAAAATTTTAGTTAGTATTTTTTTTTTTTTTTTTACATTGGCGTTTTGTGTTGCACAATCTGCCAAGTCTCGAATTCTGTCCTTTGTTCTTAATCAGCTACAAAATCAGTTTCATATTCCTATTTAAAAGAAAATGGGAGGCAGGCTGAAAAAAAAAAAAAAAAAAAAAAAAAAAAATTGAAATTCTTAATTATTTGGATGCTTTATTTTATCTCTTAATCTAATTAAGCAGCAAAGAATGTTGGCTTAAATTTACTCTTTCCAAAAGAAAAAAAAAAATTCTAAAAAAAAAAAAAAAAACCCCCCAAGAAAAAACTTAGCCTTCTTTTGCCGACATGCAGTTGAAATGTATCACCCCTGGCCCTTATTTTTCAATTTAAGACTTCCTGGATACGGTAGCAGGTTAAGAACTTAAGGTGTATGTAGGTCAGCTGCCTCCGCACCAATTTTTTTTTTCTCCTCTCTAAGTCCAGTCAAGGATGAGTGTCATACTTTAATGTTGCTTCTGATCCAACCTGCCATTGTCATTATTTTAGGCCTTACAATCTCGCTTGAATTAATTACACATTAATCTTAATCTATAAGACAAATTTGCCCATCTTTCCAAAGATTATCCTAAAAATATACTCAATTGTAGGACAAAGATTTTTAAAAATTGGTTCTAGCAAAATCTTAACCCCCCCCCCCTCGCCATCTGTGAAAACAATTTTTTTGTTATCTTATTTACAAATGAAGGCTTAAAAAAAAAATTAAAAAAATGTCTAGTTTTAGGGATTAGCAACCCTTCTTTCTTCACTTCTAGCTCAGCTGATAAAGGTTCTCCTTGGTACCCCCCTCCCTCCCCATCAAGGTGCTACTAAAGTCCCCATCCCAAGACTAAATTTTGCTTTAAATTTTTTTTTTTTTCTTAGGGCAATTTTAAATTTCTTATATTTATTTCTTGCTAAAAAAAAAAAGGGGGGTGGTTAAAAATAAACATCTTGTAACAAGATCTTGATCTTTGTTGACTTGAATTTCTTTACTTAAAAAACAGACAAGGATTTTTTTTTTTTTAACAATGATTATTCCTGCCCTTCCAGTCTCACTTGTAAAAGAAAAACCTTTGCAGTTACTTCACACCAGCAGCAGCCCACTTAAAAAAAAATCTCCTAAAGAACCAAAACTCATTGTGGAAAAAAAATGCTTGTCAGTTTCATTCAGTTTTTCAGTTGATATTTCATGCATTAGATGAACATTATTATGAGAAAGAAAGTGCCACCCAAATCATCTGATTCCCCTTGAGCTAGGTTGCAAAGCCAGATTAAGGAAACCAATTCCTGAAATTCCCAACTCAACAATGTAATTAGAGTTGCAGCTTCCAACAGTTCCATTGCTTCTGACAATTAAATCCTCACTTGGTGTTTGGGCTGTAAAGAAGAATTTAAGAAAATAAAAGTTTTAAATAACTTGGCCATCTGTGAAGGTGGCCAGAGTCAAAAACAAAACATTACGGCAGAAAATGGTGATAGCATTAGAATCTTTATAGACGTTGTATCAACAAATTTGTATCTGATTTCAAAATCTTCCAAGGGCACCCACACACACACACAGGTATTTTAACAAAAAAAAAAAAATTTACAATGGTGGGTGAGGAATAAAAGGAAAGCTTCAAATTATGAAGACTTGCAAGATTCAGAAAATTTTCAAAAGGTAGGAAATTCAAGTTGATATTGAGGGGGGGGGGGTAGGCAGGCACACAGACCAACCAAGATTCAGAATTTCCCAAGTGAAAGACTTTTTCACTAAAGAACATCAACTGTGCCCCCCCCTCTGCTTCCCAATTTCTGCAGTTAAAAAAATAAATTCCTAAAACCTGATTTTTGTGCTACTTTAATTTTTTTTTGTCCTCTAAAGTCAACAGCATTTCCAAATCTTTGCCATCAATTTGGGTTTTTTCAACATCACAATCATATGACAGAAAAGTGACTAAACGTTCGTTACCTCAAAAGGAAGAAATTAACTCGATTCTCTAACAGTTCCCCCACTCCCTTCCACCTCTTGATGGCCAACATAGAATTTTTTTTTTTTTTTTTTAGTTCTTGGTGTATTTATTAAAAAAAAATTATTTTATTGTAGATAATAGAAAATTAAGGATTTTTGTTTCCACCCCAATGGTCTCCAATTACTGGTGGTCTCCAATTACTGGTAAAATTTTTTTTTTTTTTTTTGGTTGGGGGTGAAGGAGACAGGTAATAAGGTTTCGTTTGGAGAAAAATTTCTCCACATCCATTTAAAAGATGAGAAATTCCACACCTTGACAGAAAGGGGAGGACCAGTTATATTGCCTTTTCCAGGTTTTTGGGAGGGGGGTGCTGAACCCTCTCCCACCTCTTGAACAAAATGAGGTGACAAGATGTTCCTTATTCTCAGTTCCAATTTGGCAGACAAGAAGCTATTAGAAAATAACTTTCAAATTGTTTAATGTTTTTAGATTTCAGAGTCGCTTAAAGGGAAATAGTGAAAACTCAAGCAGCAAAAAAAAAAAAAAATTTGGATGGGAAATTGTAAAAAAAAATGTCTATTTAGTGAACTGGGACATTGGCAGGGTTTAGAAGAGGCAAATCTGAGATTCTTGATCAATGACAGCATTTTTTTTTTTTTTTTTCCTGGACAGTTGGGGCAGGGTAGGAGGAGAAGGTGCCTTGCACAGAAAAAGTTTGGCTTAAGTTTAGGGTGGGTCTTAGAATTAAAGAGGGGGGAAAAAAAAAAATTTAAAAGCACAATAGTCCATTTTATTGGGCCATAGGTTTAATATAACCATGAGTTACAGGCAGGGGAGTCGAGACCTCCACCCATTTGGGAAGTGGGGGTGGAAGATATCACATGAAAAGCAGCAGGAATGTCAAGGAATCACACTGGATTCTGGTTAGAGCTGCTGCTGCTGCAAAATGGGGGGGAGGGTAAATGAAGTCATCTCGAGTCGAGTGAAGAGAATTGGGACGGACACAAGTACACACAAAGGAAATGGGGTGGGGGTCCAAATAAAGAATCACTCGTCTATGCAGCTAGACAAGTTCAATCAAAGAAGGTCTGTCACAGTGCACAGCAATTTGGGGGGAGAGACGGGAAACGTATGTATGTAAACAGAAACACACTCGCACAAAACAAAAATCTGCAAGCAGAAAAGACCGGTTCCATTTGCTGAATACGCTTAATATCCATTTCCCTTTACAAGTTGGAATAGAAACACAGCCAAGCAGTGAGAATGTTCAGTCCATGTGTGTGTGTGCGCGCGCACGCATGTGTTCTCAAACCAAATGGGGGAAAAATTTCCAACAGCTATAGGTTTTTTTTTTGTTTGTTTTTTTCCATTTAAATCGTCATCAACTGGACAACTTGGGATGTTTGCTTATCTCTCCTAACTTCATCCTCTTTACACTGTGTGTCCTTTTATTGTGAGGAGAGAATGTCAGCTGCCCAAAGAGATTCGACTGGTTTTGTGCTTCTGTTTGTAGCAGCCTTTGCTACAAAAATATATGCACACACTCCTAAATGGTCCCATCTTGTTTTCACAGGAAAGTTCTACATTTATCTTTACATTTAATTAATAAGTGTTTTATTTTTATTTTTTTAAAGGGTTCAATAAAGAGGAGGAGTGAAATGCAGCGACAAAAAAAAAAAAAAAAAAAATTATTGTGGGAGGGATGGGGTTGCTCACATAAACCCTATTAAAGAAAAAAGGGCAGCTACAAAGTAGAGAGGAAAGAAAGTAAGAGGGATTCTGACATTTTGGTTCCTGGTGGAAATTTGGCCCCCTTTTGAAGGGAGGCAATGCAGAATCAAACTCAAAGCCCATTTCATAGATTTGGGGGTGGGGGTGACAGAGGCAGAGATTTGAGAAAATGAAGCTGCCTGCATCCAGAATATTTGTGCAGACACCAAACACATGGGCTCTGCAGATAATGGCTGGATGATTAGATCCATCCACAAGACAAAGGAGGGAGAGACAGGTGCATGAATAAAGCCAGGACTTGTGCACCTTATAAAACGTGAATGGATGCCATATATATATATATAAAATATATATATATAAATAAAATTTTTCTCTCTCTCAGACACACACACACAAACAAACCAACCAACCAAGTTGCTCAATGTAAAAGATTTACTTTGTAGATTTATTTATATTTTTCCTTTT
>OZ038501.1:100644099-100696599 GCA_964036315.1 Acanthosepion esculentum | reverse complement strand
AAAGGAGTGCATTGCATTTTGTTGCCTTTGTAGGTTAACAAATCTGAAGGGGACGGGAGAGAATTAATCAGCCAAAACAGTTTAGTAGCAATAAAAGCAACCAAAAGACACTATCATCATTTGAATACATTCTTGGATAGAAGTGTCCAATAGTAGAATTGCTATTTGACTGACAATTAAAAGGTAGAGAAAGTTCTGAAACATGTGATCATTTTCCTTACCTTCTGGGAGATCTTGCTTATTTGCAAAAATCAGAATGATCGCATCTCTCATTTCTCGGTCATTGATAATTCTGTGAAGTTCTTGTTTAGCCTCATCAATTCTATCCCTGTCTGCACAATCCACCACAAATATCAGGCCTTGTGTCCCAGTGTAGTAATGGCGCCATAATGGACGAATTTTGTCTTGACCACCAACATCCTGTAAAAATAAAAACGCAAAGATTTTAGCGAGGGGCAAAAGCAAACTTTTTTTTTTTATTTATTGGTTACAAAATTTTTGTTTCAGTCTAATCTTTTTTTAGAGATCCAAGGTACAATAAAGGCTTAGAAATTGAAAAATGTTACCACATTGTGAGAATAAACAACACTAGGTTCACTTAAAAGCAGCACAGGTTTATCCTTTGCTTCCTGTTTAGAATTGGGTTTCCACTTCCCTCTAAGGTTTTTTTTTTTCATTTTCTTTAACTCCCAGTAGCCCCCATTGCATCTTAGTGGCATTATCGCCTTGCTTAGGGTAAATTGATTAAAAGTAAATAATAAAATAATTTTAAGATAAAAAGAGATTCATTTGAAAAAAAATCATTCCATTGCTGACCAGACAAGGAAGCAAGAACCCAAATACAAAAATATTGTAGCTACTACACTGTTTGGTATAAAAATTGCACGTGTGTCAGTTAAATAATCTTGTAATCCAATTACAGATAAATTCTGCTTCATTAAAACTAACCAGAGATTACAGAAGAACTCTGGTTGAAAAACTCATTTTCTCTCATTCTTATGAGAGCTTTCACAGTTTGAGATTCTTAAAGACATTTCTCTAAAGAACCCCACCCATTTTTGACAGTTTTTATTCAAATTTAAGAACCCATTTTTGTAGCTTTATGATAGTATCAACAAAGTAGAGGATACAGTTTTAGCAGTGTCTTCAGCTGGTGTGCCTAGCGTTAGCAACAGGGAGGAAATGTTGCATTTCATACTTAAATTTAGGGAGAAGGAGACCAACAGACAGGCAGAGAAGGAGGGAGAGGTCAATATAAAAAAGAATTTATCTCTTTGCTTGCAGTTTTAAAAACAGGAAGAAAATGTGTGTTGCACTTAAGCAATGAGAGAGAAAGAAATATTTTAATCAATGAATATAGGGCTTATATTTTAAGAGTTGATAAAATCTAATTTCTTTGTGAGTTATAAATATAGTTTGCAAGTATCTGTGGAATGAATAGGGGGTAGAGATTGAGAAGGAAATTTGCTTATCTCTTGTAAAGGGTTTTTTTGTTCTGAATATAACTGTTGGCAAATGTTTGGTTCCAAAAGTTTGAAGTGTTGTTATTTAGAAAACATTTCAGGTGAAAACAAGTAACTCCTCCCCCCCGCCTCCCCATATTTATAATTAGGACATACACTTTGTTCAACTAAAATGTTTTATTTTGAAATTGAAAATTAATAAAAAGTAGAAAGGTCTCAATTTCTGGAGAGAAAAGTGAAATCTTAATTATCAAACATTACTGACAAATGTAGAAACCTTTGGCATTTTCTGAAAAATTCCAATAAAAAACAAATTTGATTATCATATCAGATTCCTCACTGAATCTACATACAATACAACAATATTATCGAATTAGGCTCTGTGCTATGGTTGTCTAAACATTAGACTACCAGATAACTCAATTTTGTATACAAGACACTGGAATGTAATTTGAGAGACTTTTTAGAGAAGCAAGAGAACTGAACATCTTATGTCATCAAAATCAGTAAATGAATAAGAGAAAATTTTATTTTAACCTTTTTGTAAATTTGGTTGACTTCAAAGAAAAATACTAAAATAAATAATTTGAAAATGTGTTGGTCTATTCTGAGGAAACAGAAAAAAAATAGTATGCCATCAATGAGGAGAAAAAAGATTTTACAAGACTTCAAAACGAACTGTCATTTGATTAGAGATACAATTTGGCTACTGAATGAAAATCATTTTAAAAACAATATGTGTAAAACTTATAAAATTAAAACAAACATCAAGACGTTGAACAATTTTGATTTGGTTGCAAAAATAATGAGACATAACAGATCTTCTGACGACTCAATTTTATTTTTATTCTTTTGTGCCACATTTCCATTGTGTGTAATTAAATAAGGAACAAGTATGAAAACCTAGAGAAATTTGACATTTTGTTATTTTAGCTTCAGCAGAAATTTTGGACAATGAAGGGGAAACATGGAGAGGTTTCAATATTTTGAATTCTATGTCGTTTGTTTTCATTGGTTGGATAAATGTGACGTGTTCATATTTTATTGTGTGTGTGCATGCACAATTGCTGAAACAGTAATAAGAAAACGCCCACTAGAATTTAGACACACAAATGTCAAGGAAAAAGAAAAGAAAGAAAAAAAGAAAAACAAAGTGACATCCTATCCAACCAATGAAAACAAACAGCGTAGAATTGAAAAAATCTGTGATTTCCCCTCATCCCCCAAAATTCATAAAGGTTTTCCTACATGTTCTTTATTTAAACATTGACCGTATTTGATACATATTTTACTCAAATGAAATTAGTACAGTGGAAAAAAAAAAAAAATAGTCAAATCGGAAAATTCAGTGGTTATCAATATTCAGTCGAAATTTTCAAATCAGTTTTTGCATTCTTTTTTTTTTTATTTACATTGATCAAAAGAAAGTATTGTGAAAAAAAAAAAAAAACCCCAAAAAACAAACACAAAACTTCAAGATGTCAAATTTAAAGGAAAAAAAAAAAAAGAAAGTCAGTTGGACAAAGCAATAATATTTGATTTATCAACAGCTTATAGCAACAAGATTGGAGCATCTACTTACCCAAACACTAAATTTGACATTCTTATACGTTACTGTTTCGACATTGAAACCTACTGTTGGTATCGTCGTCACAGATTGTCCCAGTTTCAATTTGTATAATATAGCTACAGGTAAGTTAAGGAATAACATCTACAAAAAAGGCTCAACAGAAACAAAACTTCAAGAACATTTACATTCAACAATCAATGCAAAGACAAAGAATCAAAACAGAAAAAAATGAATCACAAGAAACAGATTTTCAGAAGATAGCTGGAAAAAATAAAAATAATATATATATATATATATATATATATATATAAAATAATTTAAGGTGAAATAAAATATTCATTTCCTGCTCTGAATTGCAAAAGTGAAACAGGAAATAAATTTAAGCTTAATAGATCAAATTCATTTTATTTCTCTAATTAGAAGAAATGCTAATTTTAATATTTACTTGTAATAAACTGAACACTTCCAAGTAAGATTTTAACAAACTAATTTTTAAAAACTTCAAAACCATTTCAGATCTTACCAAGGGATTTATAATGTAAATTGAATGATAACCTCTGAATCCTTACTTTGTGTCCATCAGGTCAGTTAAACCAAATGTTATTTAACTGTATTAAGTGGATATCTAGGTAAAAATTTTCTTTGCCAGAAACCAAAATTATTATCACTTTTCAAATGACCTTTATCAGGTCATTAAGAAAAGAAAACAAAAATTTCATTGCATTTACATTTTAGCCACTAACTAGCTATAAATCTTAACCTCTCAAAGACATTAAATTTTCACAAAAACACACCATTTGATGTTATACTGGTATTGCTATCATAAAAAGTGGGAACAGATACTTTAAATTTTTTTACGAAATCTAAACTTCACACTCCAGATATTGCAATTAAATTTAAGAGTTGATAATTTTCAGATAGTTATGATGAGATCAGGTGTTCCCTTATAAGGAAACATTCAGCATTCATTGACCAAAGAGTTAACATTACTGCTGGTTAGAATTTAAAAAGTCTTTCAGGAAAACATGTTTCAAGTTCACTATTACTGCTTTCTCTAGCATTTATGGAAATTTGCTTATTAACCTTTTCTTTAAATGTAGTGTGGAAAGTCAACATCTTGATCATGTCATTATAGTCTCCTAGAGTTACATATAACAAGTACTTGGTTTAAATGCAGGATATTTTATTTTGGTCAAAAGCCCCATTTCAGCCTTCCATGGGAAGGAGATGAAAATCTCTTCTATAGAATTGGGTTTTCAGCTAAAACAATATAAAGCTAGAGATATGCCAAATAGTTTTCATTCCTTATTTGGGAACAAATCACCAGCAAAATTGAAACAGAAATACATGGTTTTAAATTCCAATATTGTTTTTATTTATACAATTTTGATTGTCTCCCTGATCAGGTGAATCTTCAGATTTTTATTAGGTGAAGTTTCATACTAAATCCAACATGAAACAAGCACCGTATAGACTTGTGTATAAGCTGACTTCATGTATAGTGTGCCCACCCACCAAATTTGTATACCCCCTATTTTTTGCATTAAGAAAAATGATCATAAAAACTCACAATACAGGAGTATATACGATAGGTTAAAAAAAAAAAAAGAAGAAAAAAGCTGTAAACAAGAACCTTTAAATTTATAATGATGACCAAAGAAAACTGATGGCAAAAATTCTTGCACACACGAGAGAGAGAGAGAGAGAGAATCCATTTGCTTTTAATGTGGAAAGTTACTGCATCAAGTGCACTTGAAATAATTAGTTATTTGTTTTCTGATCTGTTCCTGTGACAAGGAAGAGTATAAAAGGCATTTGTCATGAGAGATTTATTCTTTAATTATTCAAGAGTCAAAATTTGTAAAGTCCTACATCTACTGTTTTTATTAAGACTTATTGAGCCATATATTTATAAATAAATCATTTATATTACAAAATTCAACACTGGACAGTGAACTGTGGATTTCTTCAAAAGTTAACTATTGCCTAGTCTAACCAAAAGGATTAGTCTCTGGGGCAGAAGTACTTTCCAAGTCACTTTGAAAAATTATGGCAAATATGAAAAAGCTAGCTTTACTTTTTTTTATAAAACTCATCATTGGCAAGATTATCAACATCCCAGGCACATGTCATTTTATAAGAAACTATTTTAAGCTAATTTGATTTTGAAAATTGAAAGTATTCATAAGAAATTGAATAGAAAATGTCCAGAGTTTATTTGCATCTTTTATATTTCTACAAGAAACATGAAAGATTGCCTTTCATACAAACACACAATTGTTTCTAGATATATAAAAAAAATTATATATTGTTATCTAAAGAATAATTTTCTAATATTTCTGAAGTGATATTTTATGAAATATTGCATTTAAAAAAAAAAATTCTTCAAGAACTGGATAAAATTCAGAATCACAGTATTAATGGCAATAAAGTTTTACTAATTAAACTGAACCATTTCAAATGTTTAGCATTCATTACTTAACGGTTTTTTGTTTGTGAGACGGGAGGTGGGTAGAAATTAAGGAAAAAAGTGACATCTTTGGGAACAACGCAGAGTTTAGATTGTGGGGGGGGGCTGAATTGTAAATAGGCCACAAATTGTGTGACACTTGTGATCTGTGTCTCAGTCATCAGCTACTACTTTGGTAAAGAAGAAGGGGGGGCAGGGAAACTGAATGAATGGCAAATTTGAAGAGGTGGGGGTGGATAGTTATATATGAGAGATGGAAATTTGAATACATTCACACAATGATTGTCTTAAGAGAAGAACACTGGTAGACTGTCTTGAAACGAGGCCAAAGAACAAGCAGGAAGCCTGTGAGTTGGTCTTAAAGATTGTTCACATCCTACAACAAAGATGATAAAGTAAGACGCCAACTCATATGAAGGGCAAATTTCCTTCCCATAAGGATAACAGGATTGGTAGAGAGAGAGAAAGACAGGAAAAAAGAAAGAAAAAGGAGAGAGAGACAACAGTAGCATTGGTTGACCAATATGGCAGGTAACGAAAATGTTACAGTACAAGTTAACATTATTAATTAAGAGAATAAAAAAAGAGAGAAAAAAAAAATCAAACCTTGTTCTTGAAATAAATGGGGCAAGAAATGTTGAACAGTTATTAATATATTTGCCAAGCACAATTCTTAATATAACATGTGGCAAATTCCTATGATGCTTCACATTTCATTTTAATAGAAAAATTTAAAGGGAAGTTCCTCTTTATGAATCCACTTTACCCAGAACAAACTTTCTTAAATCACAGATCCAAGAGATAAGGACCACCGATCCAATTAAACAAAAAAGATTAGGACCACCGATCCGACTAAAAAAGGTTAGGAACACTGATCTGGCTTAAAAAAAAAAAAAAAAAAAAAAAAAAGGAAAGAAAAAAATTAGGACCACTGATCCGGCTAAAAAAAAAAAAAAGATTAGCACCGACAATCTGATAAAAAAAAAAAAAAAAAAAAAGATTAGGACCCCCCCCCCCCCCGATCCAATTAAAAAAAAAGATTACGACCACCGATATATAAAAAAAAAAAAAAAAAAAAAAAAAAAGAGTACCAATCCGACTAAAAAAAGGTTAGGAACACTGATCTGGCTTAAAAAAAAAAAAAAAAAAATATTAGGGCAACCAAGATGCTCAATTAAGATTAACTGCCATATAAGATAAAATTTACCCCTGAAGAAGAAAAATAAAATACTGACTGTATTTGTAAAATGATCTAGACAAATCTTAAACTAAAACTCTCACCAAATATTAATGTGGTTACGAAAGTGAAGAGTTGTACAAAAAGATCCTGAATTCTTTTTCTTGAAATAGAAGCTTGTTTGAAGGCAGTAAAGTGAGACGGTAAAAAACCTTTTTACAAACACACAAATTAGATGGGGAAGGTTACAACACCCCCCCCACACACACACACACACACGTGGAAGGAATGACATGAAGTAACAAGTTGCTATCAAGTGGTGCAAAGAATGTTGGGAAGTACACTCCTTCAATTTTGAAAAATATTTTCCTCCCATTTATTTATAGATTTATTCCATTTTCTTTTTTGTAAGAAAAAGAGATTATTCAACAAGTGGGAATGATAGCCAACTATTATTACAATGTACTACAGTGAATGAATAATTAAAAACAGGCATAAAAATAAAAGACAGCAGAGGTGAATGAGCGCATTTCTCATAACTTATTATAGACCTTATTCATAGAACCACGACTCAATAAAAGAAATAATGGGTAATGAACAACAATCAAGTACTGTAGACAGTAATTAAAAGGAAAGAGAAAAGAAATATAACAGTAATTTCAAAAAAAGTAGTTTTTCTCTAAAGTTATAGACGGTGAAAAGTCAGCAGCATTATTTACAGAGAAATGTTTGATATTTTTATTTTTCAATGTTGGATTTAAAAAAAAGTTTGCATTTTCCAAAAAACATCAAATGAAATTCATTGTCTAAATTTCTACAGAGATAAAAAGACAACTTGAAGCTTTTCAGAAAGTCAAATAATTGAAACATTTTATGAACATCACCTGACAACCCAAATATGTATCGGGTAGATTTAAAAAAGAAAACGCTCGGGAATTATTTTTTCATCAATGAACAAAGTTAAGCCTTCGACAAGTCAAATTTTCTTTTCTTTCAAAATTATAAAAATTCACTTTGTTAGAGAAAATGCAAAACTGGCAAAGTTACAAGGAATCCAAAATTAACAGATGGTAAAAGGTTTATTTGACTGCAGAGAAAATTATTAGAATTGATTTCCCCTCACCTTTCAACACACGATACCTTTAATATGGGGGGGGGGGGGGGCTGCACTTCATGTTTTCCTCATAAAACAAATGCTCCCACCCACACCGTGCACATCATCATCAAAAACATAACTGAGCTTGTCTCTCTCTCTCTGTTTGCATGACCCTTATGCTTTGCCAATTAATGGACTATTCTATTTTGATTGCGTAGAAATAAGGGAAAAGGCACGACTTGGCTTCAGAGAGAAAATAAAAGAAATAAAGAAAGGCAGATAGAAGTGTTTAAAGGCTGTTCCAGTGAAATGCAAAAAGTTTCAAAGGGGGACATCTAAAGCAGACAGAGGCAGCAAGGGAGTGAGTGTTTTTCCAGGAGAGGGTCCGACAACCATTCCTAGAGCCCACGCAAGCGACTTGGGAAGCTTGTGCAGATAAGCGTTCTCCTCCAATGGAAGTGGACTCCAGCAAAAATGACGACAAGCAGAGTGGAACAGGCAAGGGGCGAGCAAACAAATGATGGCACCTGCTTGTGTGCACAAAACACGACGACAAAAGTGGCTAAGATGGCAGGACAATGTAGTGGAAGCAGTAGAAACGAGATAAATGATGAATGATCAATGAAAGTTAAATCAACTTTCTTTTCAAAACGAATCCCCTTACTTCTTAAAATAACGACCAGCATTCATATTTATGATTGTTATTGTAATATTTTGTTAAAAGTTGTTAAGCTCAAATATTTAACGATGCAGTAAGGGAATTTCTATGGATATTTGTTTTGTCCTAGAACTCACCATCAGCTTACTCAATCATTAACTTAACAAAAATTCATCAGAATATTAAAATTTTCACATCTATTGCTACTAATAAATTCTTGGTTCCAGGGTATCTTCGCCTTTGGCAAAAAGATCCCAGCATTCACATACATGGTCTTGGTGTTTACATCCGGGATAATCTTCCAATAGTCAGGAAATTGTCTGTCGGGGTCACTGACTACACTTTCATGTGCTTCCATCTTTCGCTAATAAACTATCAGCTATCACTTTTTCCTTTATTGCTTACCCTCTTCCCAAGACTGCAGTATATTAGACACAATAGCTGACAATATAGAAAAGGCACTTTCTATCTGTGAACATCTTTGTCTTTGGTGACTAATACTCACCACAGCATGGCTGAAACATTCTAATAAGGTACAGAGGTTGCCAGTATACAGACATATTAAATTTTTCCATTGCCCAATCCCTCACCCAAATCGTGGACTTCCCTACTCATTTCCAGAGTCAAACCAAACATGCTGCTCTATTGGATCTATTTATTAGCTCCACCACACTTGCCAAGATCCACAATACTGCCCTCTTGGTAACTTCGACCAATCTGTGGTAGCTATTGATATCTCCTTCCCAGCATCTATGAAGCAAGAACCCCCTGTCCATAAGACCTCTTTCTGGTCGCATGCTGATTGGGATTCATTCTGGTTTTTTCTTTATGATAGCCCTTGGACTGAAATCTTCAACCTCCCAATTGAAAACCGTGGCATTAAAGTTTCTTCTTGGACTAAAGCCAGCATGGACGCTTCCATCCATTCTCGGAAATACCAGGTGAAACCACAATCCTCTAGTTGACACCAGCATGCTCAGCTGTCATAGCACACAGCAAACAATATTTCCGGCTATACCAGCATAACAGCTCTCATCATATAAGGTGCCTATTTGTTACTGCTCATAACAAATGTAAGTGAGTCCTCAAAGAAGCTAAGTCCTTGTTTGCCGAGAGAATAAGGCACCACATAGCCTCTAAAATCTTTGGCTCTCATGACTACTGGCATCTGTAATAGAGAACTAAATAAGTGCAAGGTTTCTCCTCCTCCCTCTTCAATCGATTTGAGGTGTTATCATCCTCTGATGATAAAGCCAAATGCTTTGCCAGTAAATTCTCCTCAAACTCTACTCTTGACTCATCTGGAGTATCCCTGCCTAACTTTCCATTTAGAACTGATTCTCAGTTGAGTGATATGCATATAACCAACTTCCATGGTTTCTGCTATCATCTCTAACCTGGATCTTCACAAAGCATGTGAACCCAATGGCATCCTTGTAATAGTCATTAAGGTATGTGCTCCCGAACTAGGTCCTGTTCTCTCTAAACTGTATAATAAATGCCTCTCTGCCTCCTGCTTACTGAAAGTCATTGTCTGTTATTCCACTTTTTAAGAACTCTGGTGAACTATCTGACCCATCCAACTATTAGCCTAGTAATCTTCTGCCTTTTTTGGGGGGGGGGACTCCTACTGGCTCTAATCAATGCTGAATTTGTTCATCTCTCATCACAGGATCTTTTCTCAGATGAGCAATATGGCTTTCATTTCTCCAAATCAACTGCTGATGTAACAACAATAATCGCAGAAAAAGTCTATCATGCTCTACATAAAAATAGTGAAGTCTGGGCTGTAGCATTGGACATCTCGAAAGCCTTTGACAGGGTCTAGCATTCAGATTTTCTGCACAAGCTGAAAAGTTACAGTATATCCGGGCATGTTTTTGAGCTAATCCAGTCGTTCCTATCAAATTGTGAAATGAAAGTTGCCTTAAACGGCCACTCATCTACATCCTTTCATACTAATATGGGTCTCCCCAAGGTCTTTACCCATGGTTCTACACCATTTTAAATCTTCATTAAAAACCTTTCCGATGACATCAGCTCTCTACTTGGCATCTACGTTGACGACATTCCCATGCCTGCCTCGATGGTAAGGCTAATCAGTCAGACAAGAGGTCAAAATGGCAGCTGATGTACAAACCAACCTCAAGGCTGTTGTTAACCGGGACAAGAGATGGTTTGTCAATTTTAATGCCTCAAAAACTAAACTTTTTTCCATTAATCATCTGAGAGACGTTTCTCTGCCTTCCATCAGCATGAGTGATGTTATCCTCCAGGAAGGTGACTGGTTGCACCTTCTCGGGCTAACATTTTCAGCTGACATGAAGTGGAAAGACTATATTGAATCCATTGTTAGGCAAGCTGCTAAGAAAGTTCACTGTATCGTTCGAAACGATTTTTGTCTCCGGAATCTATCTTGCCTATCTATAAATCTACCCTTCATCCATGCTTAGAATATTGCTGCCATATATGGTCCAGTGCCTCTGCTATTTACCTGGAGCTCCTTGATAAGATCCAAAGAAGAATCAGCAATATTATTGGTCATGATCTGGTAGCTCAACTTCAGTCACTTGCCCACCACCATAAGGTTACCTCTCTCAGCCTTTTTTTTTAATAACTACTTTCATGGTGTCATTGTTCAGATGAGCTCTTCACTCCTAGACTGTATGAATTTAAGCACACTACTAGAGACTGGCAATTTACAGTTGGGCTAGCCAGATGTAGTTGTAACTTCTATGCTCTTCCTTATCTCCCACTAATTGTTTTTGGAACTCCCTCTCAGCCTCATACTTTCCAGCCAACTTTAATCTGCAAAAGTTTAAATACAATGTCAATTGTAGGGATCTCCACAAAAATCGCTATTAAAAAAAAAAAAAGAAAAAAAAGAGCATAGCATGGTAAAAAATAAACTTAAACTTGATGAAGACAAAGTTTTATTGTCAAAATGTTTGTTATTATTAAGAGAAAAGACCAAAGTATTTTTGGTTGTTTTATAAAAAATTTTCCATCCCTTTTAGGAGATTCTAACTTGATTAAAAAATCTTGTTTCTCTTTGCATCAGTGTCAATAAATAACATTACAAATTTTAGCACTTTTTTTTTTTTTTCAGTGACAGACATTTTGCAAAAAAAAAAAAAAGTTGGATTTTTCATGTAACTTTCAGAAACTATTCACAAATGAATTGAAATTATTTTAAAATGTTTTTTTTTTTTTAAAGTCATGGTGAAAAAAATTATATATATATATATATATATATATATTTTTACATCTGTTACCCCCCACCCCAATTATATTAGTCATAAGCAGAAGTCTTTGAAGAATTTAAACCATGCTAAAAAAAAAACAAAAAAAAAACAGATCTTGTGTTATCAAAAAATTATCTCTGAATTGTAACATACAAAACCCAATAAAACAAAGACATTACTTAATTTCAAAATTCAGAATATGGACAATATTGTCTGAAGGCAAAAAAAAAAAAAAAAAATCATTTTTCAATGAAAAATGAATTTTTACAACAATTGTTTCTTAATTTATTTTTTTTATTTTTACAATTTTGCATTAAAATTGTTAAATTTTAAAATTTAAACTGAGTCTTTTAGGCAATGGTGTTAAGTAGATCTACCTTTACAGATCATAAATTTTAAAGATTATTACAATCCGCAAACCAACAGTATTTAAAATAGAATTTTACATTGTTTTTTTTTGTGTCCATAAAAATGGTTTTATTTCAAATGTATGGATGACCGTAGGAAGCATGGATACAAAATGAATTTTGTACTGTTTTATGGTGAGAGTCATCAATTATTTTTTTAGTTTTAAGTAACTTGAAAGTATAAAAAGTAATTAACTGAAATCAACTGTTTATTTTCAAAACAGTCATATTAATTAAATCAGATTAAAACATGGAAAAAATTAACACATTTAAAAATGTATAACATTTCAAATATGAGAAGGGTACTTATGATTATTAGGTATCTATCTTATGAAATTTATATGGTCTTATTCTTGTATTATCTATCTTATGACATTTTTTTCATAAATGAAATAAAATAAAAATAATAAAAATAACAAATAAAATAAATAAAATAAAAATTAATAAAAAATAATACCCTCCAATTTCAAGAGATGTACACAAAAATATATCTCACTCTCAGCAGTTATGAAATTAAAAAATTTTTTTATAGTATTTTTTAATTTTTCCAGAAATTATCTTCAACAAATGTAAGGTTAAAGCTAAAGCACCTTAAAAATAATAAAATAATTGAAAGTATTTATTTATTAAAAATTACAAGGTAAATAAGTTACTTGAACTTTAAAAAACTTAAACCAGAAAAAATTAGGTCACTTCTGTTCTTCCATACGATAACTTCCATGTTAGTTGTCAATACGTCACTGAAACAATCACTCATCACTTGTCAATAGTCACCATTATTAAGACAAGCTTTTTCTGCAAAGAAAGTAAGTAATGTTTGTTTCCAAATAACTTTAAATTTTCTAATTTTCCTCAAATAACTTTTGAAAAAGGTATAATTGATTTTTACAAGATTTTTAAAATGGAGAATTTAACTTTTGTTTACAAATTTCTCAAAAAAGGCAGACATTGATTTTATGGTAATTTTGCTGACACACACAAAAAAAAGAAAGATTTTTAACTAAAATTTTGGACGTGCTAGGAAGAACTAAAAATGTTTAACAAAAAAAAAAAAAAAAAAAAAAAAAATATTTTGGTCTTTACTCTTAATAATAAACATAAGAAACGCCTACAAAATGAAAGGTTATTATTATTATTATTATTTTATTAATTATTATCATCATCCCACATCAAGCAATACAGAGGTGGGGGATGGTGCTTGAA
The DNA here is from genome assembly GCA_964036315.1 of Acanthosepion esculentum. NCBI lineage: Eukaryota > Metazoa > Mollusca > Cephalopoda > Sepiida > Sepiidae > Acanthosepion > Acanthosepion esculentum. The sequence continues at coordinate 100,683,310 of OZ038501.1, read as the reverse complement.
TTTGTGCCCCATAATGAAAATAACTCTCTCATTAAATATTGAAATGATCAAAAAGAAATGTTTTGGTTTTTTTTTTTGGCAATTTCAGACACAAAATCCTGAAATTAAAAAAGTAATAATTTGATTTTGATTTCAAATTTAATAATAAATGGCATTTGAAGGTAAGCCCCATCGTCAAAGCCAAATTTGTTTTTGATAGAGTAGAAAAAATTAAATCAAAAATCTTTATAAAGATTTTACCAAATTATATAATCAATTCATAAAACATTTTAAAGATAATTTAAAAAAGAATGAAATTTGAAGTACATTATTGCCAAAAACTTGATTTGTTCAAATTTGTTTCATTTTAATTTTATTTATTTTACATATTTAACTTAAAGAATCCTCTTATTGAAATATTTCAATAACCTAAGGTATAGGAAATTTGAAAAGAAAAAGTATTTGCCCCTCCTGCTCACTCACCTTAAGTCTCATGAAGAAAAAAAGAAAAAAAAAAAAAAAAAAAAAAGAAAAAAGTTGTCTATCAACTGTGTAAAAATCAATTTAGTTATAATCATCTTTGTAGATCAATAATCAATCAAAAATGTTTTTGACACAAGCACTTCTTACATACGCTAGAATTTTAAGGATTCATAATTTTTTAATTAAGGATCCTTAAGATTCTAATTCAGGTGAAAAATTAAGTTAAAATAAACAAAAGACATTAGCAATAAATACACAATTGATTGTGAATTCTGGTTATTGACAAATAAAAATCTGGCAAAGATGGCCACTCAAAATATTCTATAAATGTTGGTGTCAGTCACAATAACACATGGCTTTCCAGGTAGAATTTTTGTTAAAAAGGTATATTCAGTAAATAAAGACTATTTTTAAAAACAACCCGAGAGAGAGAGAAAAAAAGATACTCGTTTTTCCTGCTGCATCCAAACCAAGCATTAATATTCTCATTTCCTTATTTCCAAATATCTTCGACACCAGCTTCCCCATCGTCCCTGCCTTAGGAAGAAATCTGAAAAATAAAAAATAAATAAGTGGTTTTTAAAAACAATATTAAGTCAGAAATTTACAAAGAATATAATTATCTCCATCATATTCATTACCAGCAGTGTGTGTGTGTGTCATGAGTCTCATAACCTAAGTACATGTACAGCAGCAACGGCAGGGCGGTGTTTGATGCCAAGGGTAAGATAGCCCTCCTTTTTCAGGTTAATTTTGAATTCAGACTGGTTCTCCTTCTCTTAGACTGGTTGTCCTACTCAAGGCTAGAGAATCCAGTCTACCTTGCGATTTAATCAATGGCAAGGGCAGAGGACGGGGAGGGGACAGGGAGAGACAAATTTATGCTTTTCACAAGAGCATTTATTAAAAAAAAAAAAAAAAGAAAGAAAGAAAGAAAGAAAGAAAATACAACAAACTCAGATGGAATTTGAAGTGCACTCATAAATTCCACTTCCCATTCTAATAACTGTGACACTACCAACACATCCAATATATTCTCTGTCCAGAAATCATATTTTCTAAGTCCTGTCTTGTATTAAAAAGGATGAACTAAATTTGTTCCTACGAGCTACATGGAAATAAAAAGAGAAAAAAATATATATATCAGCAAGAGAGACAGACAAAATAAATAAGTGAAAATTTGGAACTAAGATTTAATATAAATTATGGGATATCTCATCTGGTTACATTGAAAACATTAGGAATTTTTTGTAGAAAATTTTCTAGACATTTCACAGTTCAAAATGTTTCAAAATGTCCAATAGAACTCGCAAAATGAGAATGAGGAAAGTTGATTCCTATCTTCTTGGCATTGCCATTTTCATGTCTTTTAGAATGCATCCTCCATGAAAAGAACTCATTTTTGATCAGATAATCAAATTCTCCAATGCATCCTAGAAGCTATGACCAATGTTTCAAATTGTTCCTCTACAACATGCTTGATAGCAAATGCAAGTATTTAAAAGAAATACTGGCTTTTTTTCTTCTGTCAATTGAGAAAATGATACATTTGAAAATTGTAACAGCCAGTCCAGCATCTCAGTTACCCATTGCTTTCTCTGCAGAATGTTGCTCTATGAAGTGACTTTCACCTGGCTGCTCTGCCATAATAAACCAATGTGAAGATATCAAACTGACATTTGTGTGTGTGTGTGTGGGGGGGGATTTGAACATTTTGCCAACAACATCTACTTTGCAAAGGGAGACCTTTTTCTCAAACATTCTTCTGATCAAATATAAACACAATGAGTCAAGTTTATTCTTAGGGAAAGAAAAAAAATTATCAAAAAAAAATCTACATCCAACTCCAAATGAAAGTGCATTCCTTTCTATTTCCTATATATTTGGCATTTAAGAGTTATGTAATCAATTAACAAGTTTAATCAAGGTGTGCATGGAGCAGAAGAAATGAAACACTAAGAAAACGAATGAAAATCTAACAAAATAATTTTTCAGAGATTTTCTTTCCTAACTCATAAGTCTACATCGTACAGTTTATACTGGCCAATAAATTTTTACTTTATTTTGATAACTTAAGTTCGAGATATATTTTTGCCTAATTTGGGAAGGGGTGGTTGATTTTATTTTTTGATTCTTTCTTAAATGGTGGGAGGGCATCTGTTTTTTCCTATCACATCAAGTTAATTAAATAAATTTTGTAGGGATCAAAATAAGTTGTAACCTGAAGGTGCAAGGTTAGGTGAGCATAGTGGTTTTAGTGGGAGATTCAAGCCGAGTCCAACTAATTTCTGTAGGGTCCAACATTAGCCAATTCAAAATCCTTTTTATCGATTGCCATCTTTAATCAGTTCAAATGGAAACCGTAATCAGAATTCAATGTCTGATTTTGCAGAAGGAGGTTGAAATGACCTTCCAAACTTTAACTCTACATTGTTGTAAACAATCCATTTTTCATTGCTTGTGATTATTCTTTATAAAAATGGGTAATTTTTCGTTGTGTTTGAGCAGAGAATCTTAAATACTAATGCAGTACATCAAATTTTTTTTTTCAGCTAAAATCAAAGCACCCAACATCATATAGTGATTCATGTATCCAAGTGTTTTCACATGTCTTGCAACACTCATATGAGAGATGTGGAGTATCTCTGCAATGTCCTAGGCCATGTGACTAGAATTTTTTTTTAATCATCATTCTGATTTCGTTATTATCAATATCTGTAGGTCTGCCAGAAGATTATCAAGTCTTCCAGATCAAAATTTCCACTTATGAAACACTTACAAACAGTTTCATTACTGAAGACTGACTATATTATTATTTTTCAAATTGGTGTCTTAAAATAACACAAATCATTAGAATGTTCTCAACTCCAAATGAATTTCCAGATTTTTTCCTTTTTCTTTACTTGTGGAAGCTTTATTATACCAAAGCAAAGGAAAAAGAACTAGAGATGATAAAGTTAAAAAAAAAAAAAAAAAAAAAACTGTTCACAAAGACTTTTTCATTTCAGTACAAATAAGGAAATAAAGCCAAGATGCAAGGGATTATGGGGTGTGAATGTATATGAAAAAAAAAGAAACATTATTAAGGAGAAAGAATAATAAAAGAATAGGAATTAAAAAAAAGAAATAAAAGATAATGATTTAAATTTTGGAACATGACTGGAAAGCCAGAGGCTGGAAGAGAGTTCTACAAATGGAAAGTGCAATAAAAGAAACTGTTAGCATAGAACTTATAGTTATATCTAGTCATTTCAACTGTAAAATGATGAGACCTAGCTGCCAATCTAGTACTGTGCTTAAATTCATAAAGTCAAGGTATCAAAAAGAAAAGCTCATCAGAAACAATTACCCTGAAAGTATTTATAGAAAAGTAAGAGTGAAACTACATTTCAGTGGTAGGAGAGATGTCAGGACGAATAACATTAGATTCTTCTTTAGATTTATCAAGAATCTCTAAATATATAGCAGAAGCACCCAACCAGATGTTGCAGCAATATTCTAAGCATGGATGAATGTGCAAGATAGATTATGATAAGAAAAATTGTCTGGTACAACAGTGAATTAACTTTCCTAGCAGCAAACTTAGCAATTGATTTGATATAATCTTTCCACTTCATGTCAGTGGAAAATGTTAGTCCAAGGAGTCAGTCTCCTGGAGATTAGCATCAGCCATGTTGATAGAAAACAAAAACAAAAAAAATGTTCTCTAAAACAATAAAAAAAAAAAAAATAAAATAAAATTTAAAAAAAAACCCACAGCACAGTTTCGTTTTGGAGGTGTCAAAACTAACAAGTCATTTCTAGTCCCTGTTAACAACAGACTGCAGATCATTTTTTTAGATCAGTTGCCAATTTGACTTTATCAAACTGATCAGACTTATCATTAAGACAAGAGTAAATAGTCATCAGCATTGATTTCTGGCTATAATAAGGCATCTTGAGAATAAGTCAATCACCCAAATCTGTATTCAGCAATTTACTTAGTGTTCCATTTGGATGAAATACCCATTTTTACCCAGTAGCCTTCAATAGAAGATGAAAATGATACCAAAACATCAGAAGATATTCCAAAACAAGATAGCAATACACATTTTGTAAATGCTTCAATCACAGGACCTAAAAGTTTTGATCAGGCAGAACTGAATGATACCAGTTTAAATGTCCTTTGGGAGATTGTATCTTTAACAAAAAAGTATATATGTTGGCTTGACTATAACAACATTATCAAGACACTTACACTCAGTTTGTCAGACACAAGTTCTATTGCACAACATTTAAAGACCCATTGCTGCCCCCCTTCATAATACAGGAAAATACTTGTTGACAACACCAATATACTACATCACAAAAATAATAAACAAAAATTCCAATTTCTCAAGGCCCCCTATAACAAAAGCAACCAACACTGGACAAAATTTATTATGAGTATAGTAGTAATGTTTTAAAATGCATTTGAGTTGACTAACATTTAACACCATGTTGCAAGTTACCATCTCTGGTTACCCATCTTGCATTGAGAACACTCGTTCACAAAACATCATAACCATAATGATTAATTTCAAAATAATCATAACAGGCTGCATTTACATAAACGTGTATTTACAAAAATCACCACCACAACAATTACAATAAGTTTGTCTTTACAATTCACCCCAAAGGATGATCTCTGAGGAGATTATAAGTACTTGGGGTTAACAAGAACTATGGAGCGTTCTTTGATGAATTTCAACATCAAGATAATTAGAGAACTAAAACAGATTATTGTTAAAATAAATCGACATGTCTAGATTATTTAATGAAACATGCTTGTTATAAGAGAAGCCTGAAATGTGTGATTTCATAATGAAAATTTGATGTATACATCTCAAAAAGAATATGGACATACAAAAATAAAATAAAGTATAAGATTTTCCCAATATGATGAACACAACTGGATTATCTGCATGGATTTGAAAAGGGTTAACTTGTTATCTGGTTAAAAAAAGGAATATACAAAATATCCAGGTTTCCTGTGCTTGTGAGATAACTGTACAAACATTGGGTGCAGAAAATTTGGCCAATCAGAATGAGTTTATCAAAAACAAACCACTGAGAGAATTAAAAAGTTTATCTTTCCTCCTCTTCATATCAAACTAGGCTCAATGAAGAAACTTGTTAAATATCTTAATATAAACGGTCTCAAGTAAAGATGAACAACAATTCCTGGATAGTTATGATAAAATAAAAGCTAGTGTTTTGATGGGCAACATATCAGAAAATTAATATAAAAAACCTCAATGACATGGAGAAAAAAGTAGAATACTTTGTGTCTATTCCACCAAAATTTGGTGGGGATTAAAAGACAGAAAATGATAAACATCTGATCAAACTATTGCATTTGGGGTGCAACAAGCATAAAAATTAATTTCCTCAACGACCATCTTGATGAATTTCCTGCTTACTTAGGTGGCGTAACCAACAGGCATAGAATGATTTCATGAAGGTATTAAGGTTATATCAAAGGCCCTACCCAAACATGAAGCATTCTAAATGTTCCTAAAAATTTGGTCCTTGAATATAAAGGCATAAATCTTTACATTTGAATTAAAATTTTACTTTTCTTTAAGGAAAAAAAAGCATATGCAAGAAAACATTACTTATTTTCTTCCATTTTTAACAAACATAACAATTGAAAGTAATTCTTTTGACTGAAGTCAAAACTAAACGTTCTTAATGTGGTCTAATGATGAAAATAATTAAGTTTGAGACTCGCAAAAAAAAATATTTAAAAAATTAGCAGATTTAAATATCAAATGAAAAACCTCATGCTAAACAGGAATTGCATAAGATGCTTCACAGCCAGAATATACAAGACTAAAAGTAATGTTTATTTTTTGCCATGAAAATTATAGCAAACATAGGAAACATGTTAGATAGAGCAAATTCTCAACTATGAAAAAAAAAAAAAAAAAAAAAAAAAGATAAAAAAGTCACCCCTACTAGCTGTACATTTCCCTATAGTTACCCGCCACCTCCCCCCAATTGGCTATGTATTTTTATCAGTAATGAAATGAACAAGATACTGCATGACAGACTTGGAACATAGGATCATTGTCGCACATATTAGAATCACTGCTGAAATGCAATACCAACACCCAACTGTGCTTACTTCTACGATTTGGTCTCTGCAAACATCAGTGAATACTAATGGGAGCAACTTTTTCAACATTAAGAAATTCAATAAAACACTTATGGTTCATATGCACTTCAATATCTAGTATCATTTTGCCACACTGCCACTCAGCTGCTATATGTAACAAGGAAAAAATATATGGTTTATTTGGAGGGAAGGGTTAACTTAAAAAAAAAAACAAACAAACATTACTTTTGGAGAAATACTTGTAACAAAAGTCCAGATTTTGGTCACTGTACGGAATGACTACTTAGAAAATAGTGCAAGAGAGTCTATACATGATAGATGCTGATAGTCAAGCTTAATAAACAAAGCATTGGTTTGTGCATTTGGTGACATAGTAATCGTGAGTTCAATCCCTGGGCTGGGGCAGTGTGTACTTGGAGTCAGTGGAACAGAGCGAGCAACAAACAAAAAAACCAAAAACACAATGAACTAGACAAGATAGTCCTAGATATGAGCAGGAGAAGAACAAGAACAATCTACCCCCCATAGATTAAATAAAAGGATTCTGTTTGGAATGGCCTGTAGGTTACTCAGATTGGCATATACCTGATGAAGGCTGGAGGGTACAACAATGAAAACGTGATATCAACAACAAAGATGAGGACAATAGTTTGCATGCAAATAGTGTAATAAGCAGGTTTCGAATCAAATACCGAGTGATATGCACAATGTTAAGCAATATGTTGACTCAATAAAATGTAAAACAGATGCCAAGTAATGAAAGAATGTAAATGATTTTCATAACAGGTTTTATGAAAACAAAAGCCTTTTTCCCAACAGATGGACATATAGAAGAGGAGAGGGCATTGAAAATATTTAAGCTTTTCTTTGACTAGAACTGAATTGTTATTTTTTTTTTTCTTTCTAAATTTTAAGAAAGAACTTTCAAGAAACAAAAGCAGGTTGAGGTGTGCTTCAAATTAGAAGTGGAACAGGCGGGGTGGGGGTGGCGATAGTTTCGATCATGAGATTGCTAAGTGATTAAAGTAAAAAGAAACCCAATAAAAAAATCCTTAATGTCATTTACTAAAGACCATAATGGCAGAGACATGTTGTTGTCTGTCAGAAATAGACACATGGGACAGTAATTAAAAATTCCAAACAACAAATTAAAAGGAAAAACTTATAGTCACACCACATCTATAAGTGTGGATCAATAAGTTTGTATCTGGACATAATTCTTAGCTGAATTTTGGTCTGAAATTTGCAATGTATAATCCATAATTAATGGAGAAATTCAGCATAAAAGATAATTATTTTTAAAATATTTGTATAAAGAGCAAATTTGCCTACAATTTGCAATGTCATCAAATAACATTGACTTTTCTATTTTTCTTTTGAAATGTCAGCAAAAATTTAATTATCAAAATAAGCACCTTTTTGCGATAGTTATGTTTACAGAGAATTGAAAAATTTCCATCCTTTCTAAAGTAAGTAAAATAAAGAACAGTCAGATTAGAGAGGGAGAGATGAAAGATAAAGCAACATGCAGATGTTACTAAATGACCATCTGCTCCGATTTGACTGATAGGATGAGAAAAAGGTGGAGAATGTCACCTTTTCTAGATTAACCGATTTCAACCATCAAATTGGAAGGGATAAATGATTGAGAGTATTAGTTGAGTGATGGGAGAATTTGTTAAAAGTCTTTACATGAAAGAATCTAAAGTACCACTTGGGAAAATAATCCCCCAAATTAATAAATTTTATACATTAAGACTTTTGCATATAATAAAAATCACAATTAAAAACATTTTAAGCTAATCTATCAGCCAAACATGAAAAGCACTTAAAAAAAAAAAAAAAAACGAGAACAAGTGATAAAAGAAATATTTTCAGTTTGTTTTTGGAATTCATCCATGTGTAGTAAAAAGATTAAATTTTGGAAATTCTTCTAAGGAAGAGAATCCTTGAAGTAGTTTAAAATTTGGACTATTGTCATCATCTTTGTTGTCGTAATCACAAACTGTTGGATATTGTGCCCTCTGGCTTTCCTAGAGTGTATATTGACCCAAGTAACCTTTATGTTATTCTTAGACATGGGCATTTGAACCATAACAGTCTATCCCTTGTAGAGTAAAGGGTTCAGTTTGGAATTCCTTGCAGGTTATCCAGACCGATATACACCTTGTGGAAGGCCAGAGGGCATAATGGCCAGAACCTAGTGATAACATGGACAATAGTCAGAATATAAAAAGTGTAAATAACAAAACTGATATCCAATATAAAAGTATCAAGAGAAATGTATCAGTTTCGAGGGGGGGGGGTTCTATATTTTAAAATCTTTGGAACTTTTGATACAGAAATGAAAATGTATAAAAGTTACAGTAGAACAATCACAAAATTTCAGCAACTGATGTGATAGAGAGGAGACAAGAAAGAGAGGAGACAAGAAAGAGAGGAGACAAGAAAGAGAGGAGACAAGAAAGAGAGGAGACAAGAAAGAGAGGAGACAGGAAAGAGAGGAGACAGGAAAGAGAGGAGACAGGAAAGAGAGGAGACAGGAAAGAGAGGAGACAGGAAAGAGAGGAGACAGGAAAGAGAGGAGACAGGAAAGAGAGGAGACAGGAAAGAGAGGAGACAAGAAAGAGAGGAGACAAGAAAGAGAGGAGACCAGGGGGAAAGGGAGACAAGGGGGAAAGGGAAAAAAGGAAAGAGAGGGGAAAAAAGGAAAGAGAGGGGAAAAAAGGAAAGAGAGGGGAAAAAAGGAAAGAGAGGGGAAAAAAGGAAAGAGAGGGGAAAAAAGGAAAGAGAGGGGAAAAAAGGAAAGAGAGGGGGAAAAAAGGAAAGAGAGGGGGAAAAAAGGAAAGAGAGGGGAAAAAAGGAAAGAGAGGGGAAAAAAGGAAAGAGAGGGGGAAAAAAGGAAAGAGAGGGGAAAAAAGGAAAGAGAGGGGAAAAAAGGAAAGAGAGGGGAAAAAAGGAAAGAGAGGGGAAAAAAGGAAAGAGAGGGGAAAAAAGGAAAGAGAGGGGAAAAAGGAAAGAGAGGGGAAAAAAGGAAAGAGAGGGGAAAAAAGGAAATAAAATTGCTACAATTTGAGTTTCTTCATTTTTGCAGTTTTCATCACATTGGCCATCCTCTAACCACTCCCCAATAGTCAAACAACAAAAATTCATAAGTCACTGTGCTAGACAAATTTTCTGACTCGTGAGAAAGAAAAATGAAACTCTCTTCAAGATTATGGACACAATGTTGGAAAGAAGGTCAGAGTTCACTGGCTGGAATCAAATGTAGAGAAAATTACTAACAGAAAATTTTTTAAATGAAATTATTTTTTTTGTTATGTTCATCAGAAAAAAATTACAACAGTCACCCCCACCCCAAATAAAAAAAAAAAAAATTCTCCATTCGTAATTCTCAAAGAATAAATGTTTTTGATTAAAATATTTAAAGCCATTTTTCAGCAAGAAAAGGTACAAAACTTGATTCTGCATGTTAATATTTTAATAAAATAAAAATGAAAAATCACCACAAAACAAGAAAAGTGGGCCTGTAAAAAGAAATTCATTTTTTTAAATTAAAGGAGCCGAAAAGATTTTTTAAAGAAAGAAAAAAAAAAATCTTAAATTGATAGCAATGCTATTTTTAAAGAACCTGTTTCATTCATATTGTATGTTAATTCTTTTATGCAATATGGAAGATAAAACACTTTTAGTAAATGTAAAATGAAAGCAATTATTTGAAGAATTTCTATGAATAAACAATCCACAAAATCTTACTTGGGATTGGCAAAGGTGTTCCTAGCCCAACTCACTTCCCAGAATGTGACCAAATGATTTTTTTTTTTTTTTTGGAATGACTTCTTAGTCAGACCAAGAACTATTCAGCAAAAACCGCGATACAAATATTGTTTTATTCACCATAGAGAATACTAAAAGGACTCGGCCCTAATTGTCTTCTTTAATATCCAAATCAAATACAAATGTCGAAGCTATCCCATCAAACCAATTTACATAAGTGCAAATAGCAAAAACTATCTTCAACTGATTAGATCCTCTCTGGTTTCAGTTCTGTCAGCAATAGCAATAAAGCAAAAACAGCAGGAATTAAGGTGAATACATTTATTGCAAAGAGAATAGAAACCTCTTTTCATTAGTCATTTTCAAATCCTAAAATTGCAACATGAGGCTCAAAATGTCTTCATCTAAAAATGGTGATTGCTTTAAGTATTATTTGATTCACGGATTGTTTATCAGGGTGAAAGGGAATCTGGACACCAAATGGACAAACGGCACCACATCTTTGGGATTAAAAAGAAAAAAAGTCATCAAATAAGAACAAGATTGAAAACAATATTTATCTCTTTTGGTAATGAGTTTTGTTGAAAAGAAAACTATTCACAAAGGGCATTAATATTAACAAAGATTTAGTAATGGAAATAAAAATAAACTACTTTAGATGTGAAAGAACCAAAAAATCTAAAATTCTTTATCAGATGTCTTTCTGAAATCAAACTAAACTTATCCTGATGAGATAAGTTTAGCTCAGTGGACTGATCAATCATCCAAAATAGGAACAGATTAAAAAAAAAAAAAAAAAAAATTTCCTTCCTTAAAAACAAAATGGTTGAAAAAAGCCATGAAGAAGGAACAACAGAAAACCAGAACCAAGTAGATTTCACATGAACGAAAAACAAAAATCAATCAATCAAGACTAACCACAGTCATTATAAATTCCGCAATGTTTCATTAACTGCATAATATGTGCTTTGCCAGGGCTACATATAGTCTTGATTTCAGAGTTCCCCCTTTTCCTACACTGCTGGTTACAAAAGACTGAAGAATCCATATGTTCTACTATTTAACTCATATCTGGCAGGGGGGGGGGGGGGGTTGTGCCTTTCCCCAAAAGGTATTTGCATGAAAGTGGATGTAACAAAACTTGAATGGAACATGAACTCAGCTCTTTGATTTCTTATTTGAAGCTGCTATCCATGATACCATCCACAAGACATGAGAAGAAAAAAAAAAGTTGCAAAATGTTTACCAATCTCGCACAAACATTAGGACAGAGACTGACCAATCACACCATTCTGGAAAGAGTGGAGGTTGAGATGAAATGGAAAAGGATGAGACAGAAATTCTTTAAAAGATTCTGCCAAATGTTACAAAAAAAAAAAAAAAAAAAAAAAAAAAAAAAAAAAGATACTTTGGAAGAAATTACAGAAAATGAAAGGGGTAGGAGGGTGAAGATACAGAAAAAAGAAACTTCTCAATCAGACACTTTTGTAAACATAGTAAAAATCAATATATATATTATATATATATATATATATATATATATATAAAAAAAAAGAAGCCTTTTTATATATACTTATATACTCAAAATTGTTTACAAGCTGAACAAGTATTTCAATTTGAATCTTGTTCATGGAAGAAAAAAAAACAAAGCAAAACTGAAAGGTTAGAGAGGGCCATAAATTACAGTCTGTATTTGCATCAAAACTTTAATTAGACAAGATTTTAATAACTAAAGCTGAATCAATTTTGACGTGCTACTTTCTTAGTATTCATTAGATTTCTTAATACAAATGAATAGATTAGAGTAAGTCTTATCTTATACAGGATACGGACAAGAAGTTTCTCAGGCACATGTAAAAAGGAAATATGCTTGTGCATAAATGTGCAAATGTCAGAGCAAAATATTAATGAGGTTGGTTTAATTTCTGTGACAGCTGATAATTATTATCTTATATAAAGAAAAAAAAAAATATGTCCTCCACCCAAACTTATACATCATCAATACAACATTGTTATCATCTCAGCAGTTGGCACAATAGATTAATCACATTAATATGGAAGAAAGAAAGAAAAAAAAAAAGTCATTCAATTGAATGGCAATTGCATACCTGCTAAAACATAAAAGATATTTCAAAATTCCTTTTTACAAAAAAAAAAAAAAAAAAACGTTTTACAACAAAAAGCTTCATTTGCATTAAAAGTGAGAGAATATCAGTAAAATAAATAAATAAAAAAAAATCACTTTTTATGTGATTAAGAAAATGTTCATCACTTTACCCAGACGAATAAGAAATACTTTCAGAGATTCTCTTTTTGTTATCCAAGTGAATGTGTGCAGTCAGTGAACAAGTGTTTTCAGCTTTTATGCTACAAATCCAAAATGGTAACACTTCAGTCTACACACTAATTATTTGTTAAAAAACACATTTTAGAATTTAAAGAGGCAAAAATATTGTTTTTCTCCCTATGCTCCCCATCACCTGGGGAACAAAAGAGGATCAGTAATCACATTACATCAAAACCTAAAATGTTTCCAAGGCCAATCTGCAGAAGACAGCTTGATGAAGAACATAAAGGTATTGTTTACAAGCACATTAACCTTAGGCTTGCAAGAAAAAAAAAAAAAAAAAAAAAAAAAAAAAAGTGTTCAAGAGATTTGTAAAACAATTTCTCCATGATAAAATTATGCAACGTCTTCACAAGAAGACGTCTGACTTCTTTGCAAGGAGAATAAGAGTAAAAACTCCTAAACAAAGTTACCAACCAACACATGAAAATTAGGTTTGAAGAACAGTGAAAATTCATAATCCAAGGTGACACCATACGAGTCATTCATGGTTGAATATTATGAAGATCTATCAAGAATGCATCCAGCCATTTTGTATACAATCAGTTGTTGAGTGAGATTGGGTACTGTGTGACCATTGCATTCACAATGATTAGGGAAGGAGGTTTTCACATAGCAAGTAAATTATTTATTTTTTTTTTGAGTGGGTGGATGATGGGTGTCATATCACTTGGTCTCTCAACAAGGCCAAGTTTATAGATTTACAATATGGATAAAGTATTTAAGTTAAAATAGAGTACGTACATTGGCAATGCATCTGCAATCTTGGTGTTTTAGTATTTCATCACTTTTCAAAAATAGCTGCTCTGACTGCCAAAAACTAACATAAAAACTAGTATCAAAATATTTAAGATTTAATAGTCTGCCAAAATATAAATTTGTTTCAAATAAAATCAAACAAATTAACCATAATTTTTGTTCTAAAAAGCAAACATTTTGCCTTAATTTCCTATCCTAAGGATTTTTCAAGGAATCTAAAAATTCAATGAAGTATTTTTTTTGTTTGCTAAGCTTAACATGAGCCTACCCCTCACACACCCAGTAAAATGATTACAAAGCACAGAAAAGGGCTCCAGTAATGCAGTAAGTTGTTAGTTATCCTGATGCTTAACTAACAGCTGCTAGATTTCTTATCTGTTCAGCTGCAACCCTAAGGAGATGGTTGTCATAATCCCAACATAATTCACTAACAGTCATTCTGTTCTGATTACAATAATTAAAAGATCTCTTAAAGCAAATGAAGGTTTAATATTAACCAGCACTTAAGCAGATTTAAGCACACACACATGTTGCTAAAAAAAAAAAAAAAAAATGCCTGTAAATTTTTACAGAGTTTATTGTACTAAAATATTTTTGCAACATACTAATGAGTGTTGAAATCCTCACAGTATTTAGTTTTATCACTAACATTTTGTTAAGATTTACAAACTACATTTTGTTCAATTTCACAAACCAATCATTTTAAAGTTACATTAATTTTTTTTTGAAAATTAATGGAAATTTATTGTACTAAGCTACGCACGCTAGTAAAACTGTACTTTGTATCTCCTTACCTGTTTGCACTTTTCCCCAAAAATTGTTTCAATTTTTCAATGTATGACTATTTTAGAGGGTGTGACTTACAGATGGTCAGACTAATGAAAGCCATGGAATTTTACATACAGACTATCTTAAAAGACACCCTATCGGGCAGCATTTAAGCTAGCTCCTGTGGAGGGCTCTTAATTGGGCCTTCGGCATGTTCAGGAGTTTGAGAGTCTTTTCCTATTATCAGCATTAGAAGCTCTCTTGGCTGCCATTTGACCTGGGTTTTCATTTGTACAGTACTTTCTTTTCCCCACTGCAGCCTTGGCTCTTGATTGCAATCTGGTCCTCTGTTGACAGATTGCAAACTGTGGAGCAAACTGCTGCCATATTCGATAAGCAAAATAAACTACAGAAAAACTCAAAATTGATCACTGCATTTAAGTATTGCATTAATATGTAAGTTTACCTTTTAAAAGTTCAATGGTAATTTTTCTGCCACCATTTTAATTTATGTACGTAGGACCTTACTTTCCGTACAAACAATTACTTTTATTTCATTGGTGAAAAAAAAAACATCACTGAAAAACAATTGCAGTAATAAAAACTTGGGAATCCAAAATTTCAGGATTGTGGGTCCAAATTTAGTCTGAAATGTTTCTAATTTGCTCACAGAGTCAGCCTGATTACAAAATTGTATATATTGGGCTATGGCTTCTAGGGGTAAAGTTAAAAAGTGTGATACACAGACATTTGCATTTATTTATAAAGAGATGCTTTAAAGTTAGAGTTGTGTCCCTTTAATTGAAAAAGGGAGACAGTGACACAGACATTCACATTTGTTATATAGAAGAAGATAAAGCAACTGAAATAAGAGTTGTGGGTGATTGGGGAGGGTATAAAACCTTTAAACAAAATACTCTTTACTCTTCTTTCAAAACAATGTACAATCATTTATCTAAAAATGCTCTTAACAAAATTTAAGCTAAGAATTCAACTTCCAGTTGTGATGTTCATTTATATGGCATGTCCCTTCAGGACATTAGCCAATCATGGCTCTCTAGAACTTATACTTTTTAGCTCCAAGAAATGTTTGTATCTTTAATATTCCTGCCATTATTAGTTCTTCCATCTATTTACATCAAGCTCATTAAGACTTAAAAATGAAAACTGTGGTTGCAATTGCATGAAAAATTGCACTTCAAAATGAAAATATGTCAGAATGCTACAAATATGATGCATAAATAAATATGGTGGAATGATGCAAACTTTAGATTATCCACCAACATTTCAAAGTTACTATGAATATTTAATGTCTATCTCTAGAACAAATCTGTTCAAAGTGATAGAGTTTATTGGAGGATTCCTGTTCTCATTTTTTTTTTTAAGCTTATCACCCCAAGCAAGGTTGGAAGCCACTAGCACGCAAGGGGTTACAGAAGGTTTGGAGGAAGAGCAGGTAGGAGTGATAAAGGAGAGGATGTGGAGAAAGATAGTGGATCGATCAAGGCAAGGGGGTTACAGAAGATTTGGAGCGAGAGCAGATAGGAATGAAAGGATGTGGAGAAGGGAAGTGGATAGATCAAGGCAACTGGAGATGTCGATTAACGTTACACTTAAATAGTTGGAGATTATATTTGTCAGGGAAACAGGAATAAGGAAGGGAGTTCCACAGGCAAGATGTGCGAGACATGAAGCTATTGGAGTAGAAGAGACGTCTACATCTAACAGTTTCAACGGTGATGGGGTGGGAACGGGATGAAAAGAAAGCACTTGGTCAGCTCAAGATCAATGAACCACTTTAAACAGTGTTGAAATAATTAAAAAAACAATATGCATAAAGATGAAAATAATGAAGGATATAAAAACATGGGAAAATCTGCAGTGGTGATTTCATTCACTTTTATGACTGTCCTGAGTACAGATTTGGTGTAAGGGAATTTCTTATTGTTTCCATGACTATGAAGAGAAAACAGTTGGTCAGCTCAAGATCATTGAGCCACTTTAAACAGTGTTGAAATAATTTTAATATGTAAACAGAACTGAGAAGCATAAAGATTAACACATTGAAGGATATACGAGACGTAACAGTTCCTTGGAATGACCATGGCTTGTTGTTCCAGAAATGTCTTTGATCATGTTCGGATGTAGATTGTTTGGATAGACATTGCCAAACAAAATATTTGCATCCACAAAAAGCAGGCATCAGGAGATAACACACAAAAGAAATGCACAAATGCCACAAGCATTCATAAATCCCTGCTTATCTGTGCCAGGCATTGCCTTAATCCATACAGTTTCAAGAACTCATTTTCCAATAAGTACAAATCACAAAGCAAAGTCCGGATGAGATTTTCCCTTTATTTGTTTTCGTTTCTAGAAGGAATGCATCAAAGCCATCACCAGTAACAAGGTGTTGGTATGATGGCATGTGTACTGGTGGCTGTGACACTGAAAAAGGACATGTCCCGATTAAAAAGTGACCAATGAAACCATTGAGAATTTCAGACAGTTTGAGAGTAGGTAACTTTGTAAAATCTGAGATTGATGCTTAGGTAAATTGCCCCAATGACATTAGAACACTGACACTAAATGACCAACGGTTACAGAAAAACTTGGAAAACTTTTATAACTTGGAAATAAATTTGGGAATAATCAAAATTAATTGCGAAATCCAGTCACGCATGAAATAAAAATAATTGTTTGTATGGAAAGCAAGGACCTATGTACATAAAATTGTCTTTAAGTGGCGGCAGAAGAATTATCATTGAACTTTTAAAAGCTTAAATATTAATGCAATACTTAAATGCAGCGATCAATTTTGAGTTCTTCTGTAGTTTATTGTTGCCTATCACAGCTACTCCTCCTTACCTATTGTGATGAAGGTCAATCAAGAGCCCTCCACAGGAGCTAGCTTAAATACTGGTCTGTGACTTTTCTTGGAATGGTAGGAGGCCCAAGTTGGCATTATTAATTCATTTTTAAACGTTATTGCAGACAAAAAACAAAGAAACCCAAGAATCTCAAGCAACACCAGTTGGATATTTTCCTCAGAAATCAGAGATTTATTTTTTTTTAAAACTAAATGTTCACCCAATACAAAGACCAAGGATCATTCATTGTAGAGGGTTACTGAAAGCAGTTGTGTGAGCAGTAAGAGTGTGTGGATATGTGGGAAAGATAACGGTTAATCCTAGACTTGAAGAGGTTAGGATTGTAGTAATCCACAGAACAACATTTCTTGGGTTGCTTCTTCCCAAGTGGAACTTTCTCCTTACTAAAGGAATATCAATGGTTTGCCACAATGTACAGGGGGATGTCTTAGTTGGAGGGTTAGATTTGGGGGAAGTAGGGAATGTAGCTCATTTGAACATTTTCCATGGAAATAGTGGTAGAGTAGTAGTAAGAGGCTTGCAACAATTCATCTGTGGAAAAGGAGTTATAATGATTCATCATCCACAAGGCCACATAGATGCTTTTAAACTATCAATGAAAACTGGACAGCATCAGCCCAAATATGGCAGCACTACTCAATTTTCATTTATTTACATAAAACCAGAGCACTCCCTATACACATGCCTAAATATATTTTTTTTAATAATTACACCATGATTCTTTGAATTTCCAGCTCCATATTTCTGTTATTTAAACAACAGATAATGTAATTTTATTTGTAAAATATTACAGATTTTAAGCAATGAACTGTTTTTACTCATCTCATCAATTGAGAAATGAAAGCAAGCCCATAACATGACTTTTTTTGGTGTTCAGTGTGATTTTCTTTTGTATGATTGGATCATTTATTCAAAGAGTTATTCAATCAATCAAAATATTACTTGCCCATTTCACTAACTAATCCTTCACCATAATTAGAAAATGTTAAAAATATCTCAATATGTGACAATTATATATATATATATCTTTGCAATATAACTTATTTTTCAAGTTTATATTTTACCAATTAATCAGGATATAGGACTTACATGCACGTGAATCTACAGGCACAGACTTGGTCATACAAAGACGAAATTAACTTTGAAAAATATGTTGATACCATATAAAAGTGTTTTGGAAAAAAAAAGATAAAGTATATATATGAGGGGGATGCTGAAAAGTAATGAATACAACATACTTCTCAAAATCTAACAAAATAATTAAATATTAGAATTTAAGACCAGACTAAGATCTTTTCAACAAGCGTGCGTGTGTGTATATATATATATATATATATATATAAGTAATGGAGATGCAGGGAGGCTAATGGTTAGAACCTAGGAACAAAGAATTGCCAGTTTGAATTCTATTTGAGGTAATTTGTGTTTACTACCCTTGGGAAAGTGGGGGGAAACCATCTCTTCTCCTAGGCATAGGTTCAACAGCAGAGCAGACAGGGAGGCTTTAGTTTTGGCTGGCAACCAGTCTAGGTGAAAATCAATTCAGAATTCAAAACCAGGAGTGGAATACATTCCTAGTCTGATAAGTGTTTTGTTTTTGTAGGGTGTGGATGAGGTGAGAGGGTAGGGGGGGGGTTACAATTTTTAATTCTACTCATCTCTTGTTAGGGTTTAATTTAATCCTTCCAGGATTTATCCAAAGTTTATTTGAGCATTAATTAGTTTAACACTGGTTTAAAATTTGAAGAAAAAAAAAATGCTGGTTATTGGTTAACACTGATCAATTGTTAGCCATCTCGCCTGATGAAGGGGGAGGATGACAGCCCACACTGCTGCTGAGATACAGCACTTGTTTGTTCTTCAACAGATGAATTTTATGCTAAACCTAACTATAAAAACATACAAGAAAGACTATCTTCAACACATGATCTTCTGTTTTTGCATACAAAGAAATTTAAGGGATTTTAGAGAATAATATAATGAATAATAAAATTATGCCTCATTATGTTGGCCAAAAACTTCACACTTCTTGTCAGATGCCATTAGGAGGGTCTAGTTTTTACGATGTTTGAAAATGATCATTTAATATTAATACCAATCAAGGTAATGATTATTATCAAATAATGTTATGTGATGAAAAACCTCGAGGGCCGTTGATCGGTGTGCTAGCATAAAGTCACAAGTCATCATGACCAAGGGTTTGAATGTGCTGGTTTTGTTGAGATTGTTAATCAAGCTAGATAATTCTCTCCCAGAAACATTCTGATGAGATTTCCTCTCTGGTACCTGAACTTTATAAATATAAAAGCAGTACTAGATTGGTGGAAAGGTTTCTTCTTTCTCACTTGTGGAACTCTTCATCCAGCCTCTTGCTTTTCAGTTAACTTTGCCTTCAAAAATTTAACTGTCTCCTTAAATTTTTTTCCCACATTCTCTCACACTCAGTGACCCTTGTATCATAATGGCTTTATTGCCTTGCTGAGAGAGAGAGAGAGAGAGAGAGTGAAATAATTGTGAGAGAGGGAGAGAGTGAAATAATTGTGAAAGAGAGAAATAATTGTGAGAGAGAGAAATAATTGTGAGAGAGAGAGTGATCTACATAAGTTGTGAATCTTGCCATGGGATAATTCACATCCAAATTCTATGCTGATAGAGAAAAATAGCGTTATTCAGATAGAAGTATATTTAAGAACAAAGAAATGATTTCATGTTGACATTGGTTACTTTATTCATCACGGATATTACTAAATGCATGAGACTGCTTGATAATTTACAGGAGGCTAACACAGCATAAATGCCATGACAAGAATCAGAGAATTACATATCTTCAATTTCAAATCAACACGATCCAAATTCCTTATAAAATCAGTAATGTCGGTATTTACTGATCATTGTAAATTGTAAAAAAAAAAAAAAAAAAAAAAAAAAGAAACAGTGTATTGCCACCAAAACTCTTTGGAGTTTTTCTAATAATATATACTGATGCCATTCCCCACGCCACCCAAAATCATCACTTATTTCCAGTGATGTTGTTCTAGCTCTTCATGAGAAAAAAGAAGTGTGATATTAATACTTATTTATTTGGGGGTAATTAGGTTAGTTCAGCCCCATTTCTAACTGGACTCATTCTCTAGTTACCCACTTTGATGAACAAACACTAAAAGAAGCCAGATCTCTGCTACCAACATTAAAAGTTTAAACAGGCAACAATAGATCTGACATCTGCAAAAATGACAGCACCTATCCACATGACCACTTGAAGGGAATATGTTTAAACATAGCTAAGATTGCTCAGCCCCCCCTCAGCATCTCTCTTATTAGAATGCCCTCAGCCTCAAGGACTAAGTCTGACCCCATCATTCTTAGTACAAGTGGAGAAGTGTGGAATAGAAGGATGGCAACCTGAAACTGAGCATGTCAATACAAGGTGATACTTATAAGATACTGCCTTGTGTCAAACCCAAACAGGAATATTTAGGCAAATTGCAAAAGCATTGTCTGTGAGAAAAAAAATCCAGTTTATTTCATCTTGAAGGAAGCGAGGTAGCAATTTTTCTCAAATGTTATCAGATAATTGTGATTTTATAATCAAGATATGTAAAGTTTAGCAAAATATATGAGACAATAGAATTTTTTTTTCCATTTTTCTCTCATGTTCTCACATTTTTTAATTAGCATGTATAGAAAGAACATATACAGAAATTATCTTTATTATCTCCAAGTTAACCTACCCATACATTTATAGCTTTTCTCTCTCACTGCATGAAGAGAAGATACTTCCTCTAATGAACTTGTTAATAGCTTGTATACTCACAAAAAGGTTTGTTTTGACATTTTTGGTTCTCCATACACCAAAGAAAATATTTAAAGGATTGAAATATGAAAATAAATAAAAAACACACATCAAACATACACTAGTTTATCTATTTTTATGGCAGATGTTCAGATAAGCTACATTCCTTTGGTTCCATTCCAGACCTTCACAGCTAGGACCCACTACATCATGTACACAGGCTCAACTCATCCTCCTTCCCTTTATATTCCATTGGTAAGAGGGAATTTCCACTCAAACAACTGTTACACCCAAAATAATGCTCTTTCCCAATCACTTTAACCTCTTCAAATCTCGTGATAACCGTTAACCTACATATCCCCACATGTACCTCTTACTCTTGCGTACACCCTTAGAACAACTTCATTTAGTAAGCCCCTACCTTGAGTGGCTTCTGAGCCTTGTATTTGGTGAACAATAAATAGAAAAACACATGGCAAAGTATCGCTCATTTTGGATAGTTGATATTTTTTTTGCTTGCTGTCAAACTGGTTTTTTGAGAGAGGTGCGAGAGAAGACAATCATTATTGTTATTGTGAACTGACACTCCTAAGAAGAAAGCCAAGAGTGGGTGTTGCAACAAAAAGCTGTTGACTGAGATATTCACTTGAAGTAGGTGAAGTCAATGGCAGAGAAAAGACAGATTAACGGAAAAATGTAAGAGATAAAGAAAAAAAGAAAAAAAGAAAAAGAAAGAATTATAGCAGTAACCATTTTAATGGAAATGGTTTTAAAAGCTAGGATATGCTTTCAATAAAAACCAATTGTTGGAGGAATTTCCCCAAATGACTCACAAGTAAGATTTCTTGGGACAATCAAAGAGGACGACAAATCAAAACTATCAACAGATGAAGAATTCAGTAACAAGTCAAATCCTACTAGCTTTTACATTTTACAGCACACAGTTAAAAACAAATAAAAATAAATAAATAAATAATGAGGTGCGGGGGGGGGGGGAGATGTGGGATTTTTCAATGAAATGGAGAAGTAATTAGATAATCAAACCAGAAACAAACATGGGAAATTAACTACTTCCCAAATAATCGGTTTCTTCATCAATAGTGCTATTACAATGGAAATAGTTTTTATTCTTGCTTAATTTTTAATCTAATGGTGTTCTAAAATAATAATAAAAAAAAGTTCATTAAATTTTATCAATGAATATTAAGCAATAATTGATAAAGATGTTTTTAGTTTTTTTTATACTTTTTTTTTATCTTCAAGGGTGGGCTGGAGAAAAAATAAAGGGAAGGTAAATAATAATTAAAAAAAAAGCAAAACGTTTTAAGCATATGTTATTTTTTTAAAGCATCCTTATAAATCAAAATCCCCAAAATCATATCAGATATCATGTCAATAAATAAAATCAGTAATAACAAAGCAAAAAAAGAAAGGGAACAAAAACAAAAAAAAAAAAACGTTTTATTTATTCAGTTGCTGTTATCCATGTTAGTTCAATAAAAGATAACAGAAGACAAGGCCCAAATCTCAAATGGTTGCTGGGTGGGTAAAGTTTAAAGTTTTAAAATAAAAATAAAAAATTTTTGAATTATGAAACCTTATTTAAGTTTAAACTGTAATTTCAAACAAAGTTTAGTATAATTACTTTTGAAGATAGTTTCACATATTTCATAATTAATATTTTCAGAATTTCATTTTTCAAGACAAATTTAGTTTTTACTCAACTAACAATGATTCAAGCAGTAAAAGAGAGAAATATCCAGGAGTTTTAAGATTCTACAGGACACTCAATTTGTTTTATATATTAAAAGGGGAAGAAGAAAAGGCCAAGTTCTCTTCTTTTTAGCAATGTGGTCACAAAATATTCACAGTATGTTTGTGGCTGGTTGGTAAAGAAGCTACAATTTTTCATAAGCACTGAAACAAAAGTAGAAACAAAGTGACACATTGAACTAAAATCAATGATTAAAAAAAATGTTGTTAAAATAAGAATTAAATAAAAAGGAGAAAACCTAATTATTGCCATATTTGATGATTCCACATCTGAAGAAATGTTTGAAATAACCTGTATTTGCACCTAAGCTTATCTTCATAATGTGGCAAAATTAAATGTAAATGAAGGAGGGATACTTATATACCATCAATAATTGAAAATTGTTATTTTGTATACCTGATTATTCAGGGGAGAATTAAGGTTAGAAAATACACTATCATTTTCAATTAAGAATTTTGTTTTTGTTTCATTGTTAACATTTAACTCACTGCATTATTCACTATTTTCCTTTCCACTGCATTGATTTTCAAGGCTCCTTTACTGCACTACTTAATTTCAGTCATGGTCATTTTTCTGTTGTCATAGCAGGATATGACAACACAACTGCAAAATTAAAACCTGCTATCATTCATTCATCTGAGTCACTTGCAGTAGCAGGATAAAATTTGTGCTTTGCAAACAAAATCACATCCAGAATGTTAAAGGTTGAATAATCTTAGAAAATAACTTATGTACAGAACATTGTCAAAGAAAAAGCTTTTCAGTGAAAGGTTGTCATTGTTTACAAATAAGCACAAAACTACTTTGTAACACTGGCATTATGTCATCACTTAAATAAGTTGGTTATCTGTCTGAAAGAGATATGAAAAACAAACAAAAAAAACCCACAATGAAGGAACAAAGATGATTTTGACATTCAAAGAATTGCATACAAGTTCCTCATTTTGTAATCTACAGTTCAGAAACTTATCAGTTGCTCTGCAAAACCTCTTCACCTCACCCACCCTAACCGAACCAATAAAAACAAAATACATAATTACTTTCTTATGCAACAGATGAGAGCTGAGTTTCCCAAGAAAACTTAGAAACTGATTAAACTAATTTTAATATTTTCTTCTCTTATGTTCAATATGAAAAAATATGAACATCTTCAATTAAAAAAAAAAAAAAAAAAAAAAAAACTGTCACTAAGTTGCATTTAAGAGTTAAAATATTGAACCAAGCAAGGGTTGAATAACTTGAATTTTTTTTTTTTTTCAATCTCAAATCCTGGAGGAAAAATTCATAAAAGATGTTATCTATCAAAGATGGAGAATATACTTGTAGGGAAGTTATGCACATAATAATAATAAGAAAAAAAAATTTTTTTTTAAATTTAAAAAAAATGGATGGCAGCAGTTTTCAATAATTAACAGGAAAAATCAACAATGCTTAGAAACAAGAATCATTCACTGAATCTATTTCATCCCTAGGAGTTATCTTGAAAACAACATTTTACAAAGGAAGTAAATTCATCTCGGAGATAAATCAATAAAAACTGAAAGTTCAATAATGTTTGCCCATCACTGATATTATTTCATGATAATTACTCTTAAAAAAAAAAAAAAAAAAAAAAAAAAAAAAAAAAAAAAAAAAATCAATTGGTTGAAATCAAAGTTGGCAAATGAATGTTGACAATAAGCTCACTTGATGTTGTGAGAATTAAATTAAAAGCAGATGATTTTCAAGTGTATAAAACCTTCATAACATTAAAGAGATGTTTGATGAAAACAGTTTCAGTTGCTATGACTGTTGAGGTATCAAAATAAAAAGCAAAAAAGAAATTTAGCAAGATAGAAATATCCAAAAACCAATGAATCAGATTTAAAGAAATTCTTTGAAGAGAGATTCAAATTTCTGTTATTTATTATTTGTTAAGTTTGGAAATTATTCAGCAAATCCATGAACACGCATTAAGAGGGGAGGGGGTGCTAGTTGTTAAAAATGGATTTTCTGGAAATTGTTACCAATGTCCCAGAGAGGAAAAAAGGAAGAGGGGATCAAAGGAAAAGTGTAAGAATTTAAACAAACATCTGCGCTATTCATTTGCATAACATGAGACTAGACAGTGTAAAGATTGTCCTCCACAACGGTTTTATCATTTTCTTGTTTAGCAAGGATTCTTTTCCTGAACCCTATTAAAAATGCTGCAGTCAGTCATACAGTTTTCATATATATATATATATAACATTAGATCTTACTTTTTAGTTTATACTATTCTAAATCTGATAGCCATGCAAATGTCAGGAAGCGTGCACATGCACATAGACGGGTGGAGTGGATGATTCATAACAGATTTCTCAAGATAATATTCCCACACACACACAAGAAGTAGCAACAGGATTTAGATTAAGGATTCTAAGCAATCATATTTAATCCCCAAATTCATGTTGAATGTTAAACTATGGCAAATGTCTAAAAACATTCAAGTGGCTTATACAAGACAGGAAGTGTTAAAAAAGCTTTGTGGTGTTAAGACAGAAATAAATAAATTGCTCTCATAGTCATAATTCTTTCAGGAAACGGCTATGTCACAAGCTGACTCATAGGGCGCATGGTCCCTCCTCCCCATGTTTTTAGATAATCAATTAACAATTAAGAAATTGTGGATAACGATGGAGGGGTGTTTGGTTGATTTCGTATTCCACTCAAATTATAAAATGATCTATTTGGGAGCTAGAGTATGTTCGATACATATCTATAATAAAAAAAATAGACAATAACTTATTGGTTAGTTATAGGGGAACAACTCAAGTACTTGATGATGGCCTTCTATCCATAATACCAGCATAACAGGTAATATTTAGATACTTTTCTTTCTAAAAAACAGAGTTTAGAACTTTAACAAAATCTGAATCATAAAATGTGAAGAGAAAAAAACTGGCAACAAATTTAAAATCTTTTGTCTGCAAGTAAGAGCAGTTCCTTTCACTTTAGCATGCCAAAACATCTTTTCCTTTTCATACAGAAAATAGAGGCTTTAACCTTAGAGATACTGAAAAAAAATTTTTTTTAAATCCCCACCCCCGTATTAATATTGGATATTTAGAGGGAACAAAAAAAAAAAAAAAAAAAAAAAAAAATTGTCCACATTGTCAAGAGAGTATGCAATTATATAATATCAACCAAACCAAACAAACAACTTTGAGCAATGGCATCTTAGGATTCAGAATACTCTGCCCTTTGGGATCACACACACACACACAAGATTCTTTCCCAATTTTTCAAAATAGTTTGCAAAGTTACTTTGTTGCATTCACTTTAATCTCATCCATGGTCTGAAGTCTCCCCTTTCAATGTCATTCTTAGCTATGAGAAAATTCAGAAGAAATCTGAGTCATTGTTAGCAGCTTCAAATAAGTATTGTCCAACTTAGACACAAAATTCCTTCTGCTCTTGTTACAGGAACCCCAGAATAAATTTTGCAGAAACACGTTTCATGTCAATCGTAAATGACAATGCATCAATTACCAAAATTGGCTTCTAATTATTACACTGTTGATTGTTTTTTTTGCATACATTTAACATCCTCCAGTTTTGTTTGTTGAAGGCTTTCCACAACATGAATTTCTTTTAAGAGAGATTTCTGAGCAATTTTGAAGCATCAATATTTTATGTGGATTTCACTCATTGAATCATCCGCAATAAAAACCTTAGTCCTTCAGTTTCTAATTCATGGTGTCACTTTTGACGGAGTAACCCTACAGGAGAGTTTTCATGCATGCATCACAGCAAGATCCTTTCCATTTGGTTGCCTCATCACATCAAAACCTATTTAAGAATTAAGCTACTTTCCTTGGCTTTCTATAATTAAGCCAACCTTCAGATAAATTTTCTATTTCATCATTATAGAATGATTCTGAATTTGATTCAATTTTCTTTGAGGAATTTTCCAATATCTTCAACATGTTGGAACTTCTGAACAATTAAAAAAAAAATGCTGAAAATGAAAAAAAGTGACAAGTCAGGAGAATATGCGACATCTAGAAGAATTTCCCATCCTGGCTCTAATCATTTGCTGTGCCACATTTACAATCATAGAATGGACAAATATTTATGCTGGAAAATCATCATTCAATTTTCTTGTCCAGAAATAGGCATTTTTGATCCATTTAAAGCTGTAAGTTTTTTCATGTTCCAGCAATTCATAAAGAATTGCTTTAGATTCTTGTAATAAATCCATTTTTCCTTTTCAGTAACTATTGTGCCCCTAATTTTTTTTTACTATGTTAATAAGAAAAAAAAAAGAAAGAATTTAAACATTGAACTAATTTTAATTTCCCTAAATTCACATGACAGCCATTCTCTTAAAGCCTGTAAATGATGTGCATGTAGATTTGATTGCACAAGCAATAAAAAAAGAGGTGGAAACTTCAAAGACACTAACATTTTTATTGGACTGAAGATGGCAGTGGGAAATTTTGTATCACTCTAAACTTTTTTTTCCTTTTTTAAATATGTAAATATAAAATTTAATACATTTTTTTGAGAGAGAGATAGAGAGAAAAATGAACGGGGCGGGGGGTGTAATAAAGAGTGGGTTGGAAGGGTGAATATCAGCAGGAAAAAGAAAACCAATGCTGTACATTGTTCCATAATAAGGTTATTTTTAGATTCATTAAGAGACCCCCACCCCCACATATATACAGGGTAGAAATAGAGAATTTCAGATGGTTTTAATAATAAGTAAAATACAGAATATCATGTAGAAATGAAAAGTTGGAAGCGGGTGTGGGGGGAGGCCAGAATGAGCCAGACCCAGACTGATGGCATTCAATTCTGTTGAAGAGTAGCATCACTGGCAGTTTCATTTTACAAAATAGAAAAGAAAAGTACATTCTTTGAAAATAGACTAAAGCAATTCTTTTAGTCTAAGCAGTAAAATAAATGGAGAATTCTCTATTGCTTTCTCATTTTAGAATTTGTTTAGAAAAGTAAAATATGGACAGAGAAAGGAGATATCAGTGAAAAAAATAAGATAAATACTACAACATTTTTGCAATCAGTAAAATTCAATTTCTGTATTTATATTGTTTAGAAATTTAAGATTTAATATACAAACAATGAGATTATATATATATATATATATATATGAGAGAGAGAGTTTAATTTGGAAACTTACTTTAAATAAGAGATTTCTTCACTGATGGAGATAGGACTGACTGCTGAAAGAGCCAGAACTGAAGAACCCCTCTACACTTGTTATGAATCAACTAAGATTACAAAAAAGTGATTATATATATATATATATATATATATATATATATATATATGTGTGTGTGTGTGTGTGTGTGTGTGTGTGTGTGTGTGTGTGTGTGTGTGTGTGAGACAGGAGGCAAGTAAATCTTCAGCAAAAATATATTTGGACTGACTTAAAAAAAAAAAAAGCTTAGGTTGTAATGAAGCAGTTATCCAGTAAGTTACCTGAGATAGCTAAAGACGGGCTTTTTTTTTTTTTAATAGATTGCTTCTGATAGGAGGTGCAGATAGTCTAACAGATATTGGCAAGGAAAGGGAATTTAGAGTACAGAATTCAAGAAACCTCTCCTTCCACACGTGCACACACAATTCCATTCACTTCATGCTCATGAGAAAGCTATAAATGCATCCATGGATTACATAGCAGCACAGACTGGGCTGTTGCCTTGGAATGGCAACCAGTCTGGGAGAAGAACTGAATTCAAAACCAACCCGAAGATGAATGAATTCCATCAGGTTATCTTGTCCAAGACAAACGACCGTTGCTATGACTGCAGTACATGTGGTACCCTTACAAATCTAATTGCTCAGGGAGACTTGTGACAGAATTTATGACAGACTGTATTATTTTCGGATAATTTCTTCAAGAGAAAATAAAAAAATTAAAATCAAAAGACTATTTGCACAAAACATTTTGAATTTATTATCCACAGAGAAATTTTGGAAGTTTAATTTTGTTAAGTATTTTATTATGAAAAAAAAAAAATCTGATATTCAAGAAACTGTAAAAGCAACCCCCCCTTTCTCTTCATAATTGGCTAAACACAAATTTAAAACAGTAATTGTGTTCACATCATTCCAGCTTTATGAGTGATAAAAGTAGACAAAACAAATTTTTCAATTGAAAAATATCCTCCAACCCCCCAACATACCTCTTCCAAGTCAGATAGAATTTGCAAGTATCAACATTAATCATAATTTACCATTCACAAAAAACATTCAACTTTTATCAAACTTGTCTTTTTGATTCCAAATCAGATTTTCTAATCAATCAAGGTTAGGTGCTTAGCCAAAATCATTCTTTTGCAGTTAGCAAATGCTTTTTTCAGATATGCATTTTTCTAAGTCCAACAAATCCAATCTTAAAGAAATTTGTTTCTTGTAATTCATTGTAATTTCACACAACAAAACGTTTGTTTTTAGACTGATGGTCACTTTTTCTATCTTTTAACATTATCAATGACTGGTAAATGGTTTTCTTTGTACAAGATTTTCCTAGGGGCCCACAACACAGACTAATATGTCTAATCTATTTTGCTTCACTACACACATTTGTATATACAAACCATGCACAATAATAATACAATTTTTAAAAAGAAAAAACAGAAATTAGGTGTTAATGTGGTTAAAAATAAGAGCCATGTTTTAAAACATTTTAAAGCTGCATAACAATTTAATTTCAGATAGTAAGTGTCACAGCTTTCTTGGAAAGTGATAGGGTTACTTGTTTTGTTAAACCTTTTGGTGTTAAGTCCTGCCACCTTTGAAGAAGAATGGACAAAAAGCACTTAAGTCTCCTCCATGACTTTATGGGTGTAATCAGAAAAAAATCTTCATAGGGAATGTAAACCATAGAAATGGTGTAGAAGTACAAAATAGTGGATATTTTACAGACTTGCAGAAGAATGCCAAATCAAGTGGTGAAAATTTGGAACAAGTCAACTTTTAGAAGATTGGTTTACACACTGAATGAAAAACCATTTATTTATCAAGAAATCTACCATCAAAGATAAAGAAATGACTTTTGCATGTTGAACAACAAAATTCTTCATTTCTCATTCTTTTGCAGCAATGTATAAGAAAAGTGCTGAAAAATTCTTCATTTGTTTGACAAAAAAAAAAAATCTAATTCTAAAGAGAAATTCTGATATTTTGCCATTTGTTCAGATTTTGGAAAGTGGATAATATAGCTTTGACAAAATAAATTTTAAGGAACCTTAGCATGGGGTTATAATTTAGGGAAAAAAGTCTGGGTGACAGTTACTGAATGGTGAGCCCGATTCTCACCGAGTGTCCTATTCAAAATTTAACATTAAATAGCCTGACAATGGTTGACAGGTCATAAAATCAATCAACCAAACTCATTTTTATTCATCCTTATCAAGGAATAAGAGTTCTGCCAAGTTTCCCTCCAAGAGAATCAAAAGTTGAATGAAGTTTGAAACATTGTTTCATGAATGCATGAAGCAAACAAGAATTTAAGTGATTTATGTAAAAGCAAAGAATTTGATAGTTTATCAACAGAAAGCAAAAAGATTTGAAAGTGTTTGAGAAAATGTTTAGAAAAATAGATGCTTTGCAAAATAAAATAAAAAATGTAATAAAAATGTTTTTTGAATCACAAAACTTGAATAAAAATTTACAAACCAGAAACGAAATATTTCTTGAAAGATGCCTATTTTGACAGTGGCTTACCTGCAAAAATAAAAAAAATTTAAATTAACATTTGGAAAACAATTTTTCATAAGTAAAACAATCAAGGTTACTTTTTAATCAAGGCTTAAACTAAGAAAATCACTGAAAATATAAAAATTACTTAAGATGGACATAAATGCAAAGATCTCAAAACTGATTTTTTTTTTTTTATGAATCTAGTAAATTGAAAGCAAAATTTGGTTTTCTGTTGTTTTGAGCTGAAGCATTTGCATTATTTCATATTATTGAATCAATTATCTTCATCCTTGGGGAGCCTATTTTCAGCTTTACTTGAGTAAATACTGCAAGTGATATGACTGGGTATATTATGCACAATTGCCTATCAAAATTCTGGTCATCTATGGACAGAGGTAATAGGTCAAAGGTTGAGTTGCCCTTGGCAGTACTTCATTGCACTTAATGGGGTAGGGTCAAAAGAAAAGCCCTATGTCATATCCCGTCACTGTCGGCATTTAAACCATAGCTGAACACTTTCAAAATATATATTTGCAACATACACTATTTAAGTCTAGGAGAAGAACACTATTTTTAAAATTAGTCATACTGAAAAATAGAATAAATCTTTAAATTTTATATTTTTCTTCAAGTTTTAAAGTTAAAAAATTCATTTTTTTTATACTTTCATGGCATAAGACTATTTTAATAAAGTTTCTGTTCTTTGAGAGAAAAAAATTTCAAATTTCATCGATATGTAAAATGTGAAGCATAGTTTAGAAACTTGGCTTTGTCAAGACTTAGGGCTCAGAATATGATTAAAAGATAAAAAATATAAGATAAAAAATAAAAATGAAAATACATAAAAACATCTTTTATAACTGACAAAAGAAAAACGAAAGAAAATTAAAGCCAAACTAGTAAATGCAGTAACAAGGATAAATCTATAATAATTTTGCAGGGAGGGGTGGGGTCTTATTACATATGACATCTTCAAGTAAGTGTGGCTTTTTTGAAGAGTGGCAATTGTTTGTAATCAGAGTCATTCTGTAAGACAATCTAGAAGAGCCAAGTTATACAGAATAACCAACGGCACACAGTAACTACTAAGCCATCTGAGAAATGATCAAGTGTCACCAACCTGATTCAACAAGTCTACTTAGAACAATCATTCATCACACCTCAATTGTTCTACTTTGTTGATTGGTCATTTGTTGCTTTTAACAACTGGGACAATAGAAATGTGTGGAGGGCCGAGGACGGGGAGATTGAATCATTCGTGCTTTATACTGTTAGTAACAAACATTAATAGTACATTAAAACATTATGGGCTCTACATAATACAGCATTTTTTTTTCTTTTTCTAGCTGCCATTTACTGTTTGTTTTGTTTTTTGTTGCCTAACACAAAACAAAAAGTCAGATTGTAGCCATTTTCTTTGTTATTCTTCAATAAATTTCACAACTCTTCCTAACATATACGCACTGAAGTTGATTTACCATGAATTCATGGAATCTATAAAACACATCAATGTAATAAAAAAAAATAATTAAATGTTGAACATTAGCACATCATTACTATAAAGAAAAGAAAGAAAAACCTGAGACATAAAGATAACAGCTGTCTAGTTTTGCTTGCTTAAGACGCGCCAAACAACATTCACTGCAACAAGGAAATCTGTGTAAAGATTAGGGAATGGCGATTTGTAGGAAAACTAAAAAGTGATTTGATTATCCAGGGTGATTTTCAAGATTTATTATTGTTGCTGTTGTAGTCCTGGAAGATTTAGACAATAAAACTTCTACAGTGACGACTTACATTTCTGAAAGGAACGATGAGTTTGTGTGTGATTTGTTAAAATTATTTCTCAAAAAGAAATAATGCTATGAACAAATCACATAAAGATTCATTTGAAGGGGGGGATGGCAAAGTAGAGAACTTATTCCATTGAAAGCAATGCTTGACCTCTTTCCTTTTTGTACAAGGAAAAGAAGTAAACTGATTTAGTTTTAAAAAGCTCAATCTCTAATATAAATATAAGCACATTTTGAAGGGAAAATGGCTAACTTTGTCCAGGCAAGGATAGGGAACTTGATCAAGAAAATTTAAATTTTGCCACAAGTTTTGAGATGAGCGATTACCATTATATGCGTAGCTATTCACACTATACCATTATATGCGTAGCTATTCACACTATACCATTATATGCGTAGCTATTCACACTATACCATTATATGCGTAGCTATTCACACTATACCATTATATGCGTAGCTATTCACACTATACCATTATATGCGTAGCTATTCACACTATACCATTATATGCGTAGCTATTCACACTATACCATTATATGCGTAGCTATTCACACTATACCATTATATGCGTAGCTATTCACACTATACCATTATATGCGTAGCTATTCACACTATACCATTATATGCGTAGCTATTCACACTATACCATTATATGCATAGCTATTCACACCCCTAGATGCCAGACACGTGAAATTATATGCTATATCCTGAATGGGCTCATCTTTCATGCACAACACATTAACCAATTTCAGGTTTCTATGACAAAGCTCTATAGCAATATGGATATACAAGGAGTAATTAAAAAATAAATAAATGAATGAATAAATTTTTAAAAATACAAATCTATTCAAAGTTCATTTTTTTATCTTGCTAAGGCAGAGAAATAAAAAGGTTTCACCCTTCTTTTTTTTTTCTTCTTCATTTGAAAACTAGAATTTCATTTCTGAGATGAGTAAATTGTCAATATACTTATTACAAGATTTCAAATGAATTCTACAATTAAATTTTTGGTCATTATTGTTCACTCAAAAATATATATGATTTGATTTTTTTTAAAGTGTTTTCGCATTTGCTGGCAACAACGTCTACAGAAATTAAAAGAAAGTATATAATTGAGCAACATGAAAACAGACTGACACCACCTGAGATTTTTAAAGCTGGAAAACAACTTGGAATCAATCAAATGTTTATCAAAAGGACAATCAATTGATCCAACAAGAGTCCCTCCATCAAAGATAGAAAGACTACGACATCCTTGCATCTCCAGAACACCAAAACTCATTAAATATCCGCATGATAAAAAATTCCAAGAAGGTCAATGAGAAAATTGGCTAAGGAGGCCAAAACATTGGAGAAAATGAATAATGTGGAGGTTATGTTGAAATGATCTAGGGATGTTGCTCTACAAGATAACCAAGAGACAGCTTCTTTCAGCAGCCACAATGAAAAAGTTTCAAAGAAGTTGTTGAAATAGATTCGTGATGGCACACTGCAAAATATCTTCACTGATGAGAAACTGTTCACTGTTGAACAAACTTTTAATCATCAAAAGGATTGTGTTCTTTCAACAAGCTATCAGTTCCAGCTGCTTCAGGAAAATGCCTCAGAACCCCAAAACCAGCATCAGTTATGGTTTGGGCAGTCATTTCAGAAAGAGAAAAATCTATTGTTTTCGTGCCTCACGTGGTAAAGATCAACAAGGAAGTATACATAGAGGACATCTTGGAAGGTGCACTAAAGCACTATGGTGCAATGCCATGATTACAACAAGACAGAACAATGAGCCATATTGCTCATGTAACACAGCAACAGTGCAGAGACAATTGTCCTGGTTTTGTTTGGTTTACGGCATATCAACCTCAATGGGTTATTTAATGCCAATAATCCTTATTGCTGGTAATATTCGTTTTGTTTTGTTTTTCAAAAATGTTTTGCTGGTAATACCCGTTTTTTTTTTTTTTGTTCCTCCCAAAAAATAAAAAAAAAATAAAAAAATGTTTTGCTGGTAATACCTGTTTTTTTTTTTGTTTTTTTTTCCCCAAAAATTGTTTTGCTGGTAATAATTTCTTCCTTCAAAAACATTTATTGTTGGTAATAATTGTTTTACAAAGTATTTCTGGTAATGAAACCTATTTTTACACTATCATAGTATTTTGATCCCAGTTTGGGTGTTAACTATTTGCCCATAGCTGGGATCCTAACAGGTGCTACTACCCTGGAGTCAAAGTGGGCCTGGGAACACCAGGAATTAAGAGGTGATTCCACGCTCCTCAAAACCTCTTGGTCAAAGGCCTTGCTGTTGGACATATTTTATTGTCTTAGGACGCAGATGTAGTTTATCATCATACCCAGAACAGTGTCCTGGTTTCATCGAGGATGATATTAACACTTTTGACTATTGTTTGTGGGAAGTTCATGAGAGTGGGGTCTGTTCTACTCTGAATCACAATATTGAAGCTCTGAAGACAAAATTGAAGAGAATCTGAGACAAAATATCCATGGAAACTGCAGCAGCCACCAATGACTTTCCTGAAAGACTGACATAGTGCAGGCGAAAGGACTGTCTTTGGGATAGTAGCAGATGGACATAAGTGTTGGTTATACATGTTACTATCATCTAGTGGTTGCGCGTTCAATCCAGGTAGTGAAACTACTACTTCAGCAGGAAAAACAGGAACTGGCATTACATGGATAAAATAACAATAATCAATTGATATCCCATATCAGCCAAACAATGAACACCTGATGATGGCCAGATGGTACTTGGCCAAAACATTGTGTCTATGACATCTATATCAATCAATAGGAGAGTAGTGTGAAATACAAATATACTTTTAAAACTAATTTATCAGTTTACACATGTATAAAAAAATAAAAAATAAAAAAAATAAACATTTACATCAATAGTTACCAAGCAATCAAGAACAACTACATGTAATTTAAGTAATTTTGAGGAGTTTTTTATATGAAGGAAAATTCTTAACATAATTGCTGGCTTTCTACCTTGATTTGATTCCAATTACAAGTTCTCCATAAACTGACAATTTTTATGATTATTCTTAATAGGATGATACATGTCAAATATTAGGACAAACATCTTTTGTGACACTAAATTTATAGCAATAAATTCAGTTCTTACAAATGATATTGCCAGTTGAAAATTCATTAAAGAAAAATTAAAGTTAACATTTCAGCCAAATGTTAAATCAATTTTGATTTCTAACTTCTCAAAATTTGCAGCTCAACTCTTATCAAAAGATATACACAGAACTTTGATAATGTTTTTGCAATTTCACTCACTAATAAACTGAAAACGCTTTTCCTATCCTAAAGTTACTCTTCTAGTTTTGTGCAAGTATTGCCATTATACAAATTCTTTAAACTCGGATCCTTATCTTTGTTGTTTGATAACTGTCCGCACCATACTTGGGTTTATATCAAATCCAAATAATCTTTCATGTTTTCCTTCCCCCTTTAAAGAGTAATTATTGTAAATAAGGGAAAAAAAACTCCGGATACAACTAAAAGCCAGTGAGTAATATCAACTACTTTCAAATGTCTGCCAAAATTCCTAGAAACCATTATTCCAATGTCTTAATACACACACACTATATATATATATATATATATATATATAAAATAAAAAGTGTGTAAGGGGAGTGCTGAATAGTGTCTACTTCTTTGTTCATGTGAATCAAATACATTGAGGAAATTCTTGATTAAGAAATTCAGGTCATGTTTATATGAAACTAAAATTTGGCTAACAGGCCAAGAATCCAGTCTTCCAGCAATAAATGCTAGCAACAACAACAAAAACTAATATAAATGCATATAAAATAGGATCAATCCAGAACTTGTATAATATCTTCTAATCACTATGAAATTTGAAAGTCTACAGGCAAGTCAGAAGAATGTCTAGAGGCAGAGGATAAGGATCTATGTCCATTAAGATTAATATTAAGGCAAAAAGAATAGGATTACACCAGACAAATGTTATTACTATGGTAGGCTGCTGGGAAAAATAAAAAATAATAATAATAAAAAAGAAAACACTGATTAACTGTTGCTTTGTAAAACAGTCTTCTGAGAGGGTGTCCCCACTCCCACCACTACACTCTTGATCTCTTCAAGTTTAGGTTTAACTGATATCTATCCTACATATCCTCATAATATACACTTTTTACTTCTTCCCTTGCTATCCTTTACAACAATTTCACTAAGTAATCATCTGTCATGGGTGGCTCTTAGGCCTTGTATTGGGTGAAATAATGTAAAAATAAATAAATAAATAAAAATACAGAATCTTTTTTGGAGAGGCTTCTTTGTCAGACTGAGAACTTTTCAGCATTTATTCACCCATGTAGTATAGAAATCACTGCTGAGAAAAAATATTTCTGCCTTTTTACTAAAATAAAAATATTTTCATATTGTTAACATTGGGGGGGGATGTTTTGCTGTATTTAAAATCTTATCTGAGGATACATCAATTAAAACTTATTTTTTATGTTACAAATGATATTTGGTTGATGAGGAAAGTATTTAGTTTAAATAAAGGAAAAATAGCAAAAAAAATTACCCAAGAAATTACAAAACACAGTTTTACATAGTGATGTAAAAGCAATGAAATTTACACCCCCAAGAGAAATAGGTAAGTTTATCCAAATATACTAAATGTTTCAAACAAAATTCTGTTATATAAAAGAAAGATTTATCCTTTAAATTTTATCAATTTGAAAGTTCACTTTTTTATAACTTGAAACTAAAAAGATTTAACACTTTTTAGAATATCAAAAAACATTTTATAATCCTGAATAGTGTTTGCAAAATTAAGACAATCAAGAGGATGAATGGCAGAGAACGAGATCCAAACAATAGCAACAAATTACGTTAGGAAAATCAGAATTCTTTTATATTTACTCAACATTGTCAAATATATATAACACTTAAGATTTTTAAGTGACACCAATCATCAGCTTTGCAGAATTTTATTAGATTATGTAACATATAAAATAATTTTTCATCTCTATGGAATAAAAAATGAAAAAGTTTTGATGTATCCATTAGAAACACAAGAGTTGTCTCAGGTGAACAAAAACTTAAACTGCTACATTTCTCAAACTATCTTCAAGGTTCTTTTTGCTGCTAAGAACTGACTTAAAAATAAATATGAAAATAAAAGCTACCATTTTTCTGAAGGAAACCTAGATATGAATGTAAGAATAATCTGCTTTAAATACTTAGAAAAAGAAACAAAAAAACACTTAGATAAGAGTTGTTTTAAGAAAGTGATGCAGCAGAAGCTAAACTATCAGGAATGGTTGATGAATTTTAAGAGAAAAGATTTTGAGCATAAAAAGAATATTCTGGAAGTTTAGAACTTGAAAACCAATAAATTGGAGAGATTTCTCAAAAAAATGCTGATAAATTACAGGTGAATCAGTCAAATTGTAGCCTATTACTTACAAGTAAAGAGAGAAAAATCAGAAACTAAGAAAAAGAGTCTCACATGAATTTCAAGAAACATCCAGAAATTAGTGTTCAGACTAATATATACTTACTAGACACCCAAAATGTCATTTTTGCATAAAATAGTCACTTGTAATGAAAAATTTGATTTATGAGAATCAAAAACAGCCTTCAACATCTCAACCTGAACAGAATATATTGGGAGAGAAAGGTTCTATTTGGTGGGACTCAAAGAGAATTCATTATTAGCTGGACAAAGGCCCTTCAGAAGACTGCAATGAGTAATTTAGTCATTAGAATGACACTGTGAAAGCAAAAGCTCTCCCCACCCTTTTTCTGTACAAGGAAATCCACCTATAATCTTTTTTTTTTTTTGCATAACAAAGTTCATCCCCACCTCTTATTGCAAATGTAATGCAGCAAACAATCACAAGTTGGGTTGGGGTGGAAATCAGGACAGAAAGCGCCTCTTCTACATGGAGTTCATTTTCAGACTATCACTTGTTTTTACTCCATGTCACATTTTTCATTCGATCAGTAATTTCAATAAATTGGAGATATTAAGAAAATTTCTTGAATCAAGACTGCAATCTTTTTTCATGAGTAGCAAAAAATCAAATTTTGCTACTTATATGAAGAAAAATGCTAGAAACTTAACAATTTAAATCTCCCAAAAAGATGAAACTGGATGGATTATTGATGGAGTCAAACTAAAAAAAAAAAAAAAAAAAAAAAAAATCTTTGCTGCTTTTTACTTTTTTGTTTTTTTAAATCATTTTATACAGGAATTTATTTCTATTTCTAAAATATTCTACAGTTATCAGGCACCCACCCAACATTTAATGAAGCAAAGATTTAAATTCAGCTTTAAGTATATATATTAATAAATGGTAGAGAAAGATATTGTATAGGGTATAAAACAGAGCTCAAGATTAATATAATACAAAGGATGATAGATAGAACATTAGTTTAGGATGATTGATTTGGGATGGGGGGGGGGCACAATACCAGGATGATAAATTTTTTAATTAAAATTCTATTCTAAAGATATAAAGGCAACTAATTTCTTAAAATAGTGACAGATTTTTAATAAATTGAACATGCATGCACAGCCACCAAATATACATTAACATATCTTTTTACATTGGTGAATGAAAAAAGAAAAAAATTTGAAGGTCTTACATTTAGATATTTCCATTATTTCTTTAAATATGAAAATTTTATTGCAAAAACTATTTTTGCAAGGAAAGCAAGAACATTATTTTTCTGGCAATTTTTAGTTAAAATATTTTAATGACCCATTAACAAACAACATTCATGTATTTTCTACTTATAAACTAAATTGAAAATAAAAGGAAGAATTTAAAATTGAAAGTCAAACATGGGAAATTTTGTCCCGATGTGAGACAAGTAATTGTAAACAAAAATGTTCTAAGACTTTAAAAACTTTTTTGATTGTCAATTGCAATGCATTAATATTCTTTATCTAGGAAAAAAATTAATGCATCAACCATATTTCTAAAAATATGATTAAAGTTACTGACCATGATAAT
>OZ038501.1:100376599-100639099 GCA_964036315.1 Acanthosepion esculentum | reverse complement strand
CTTCAATTAATAACCATACCAGCCTAAAGTCACTGATTCACTATTGTACACAAGGGGATTTTAGAAGGGCCTGTACTTCAATCTATCTCCCATACATTAGGAAAATGTTAACTCCTATTCTCTTATACACACATACCTGCAACCCCCACTTAAACAGAAATTGTCCAACATTAAATTATTTACACCTTCAGTTTCCATTGGTTTTTGTTTTTGTTATTCAATAAAAAAATTAATTTGATAGATTTTTTACATTGTTTTAAATACATGTGTAAACCTTTTCAATTTTTAAGTATTTAATCTAGGCTATATTCATACTTTAGTTACAAAAATGAAAATTCTGCATCTAGTGAAAATGTTAATGAACAAACAGTATGATTTTAATTTGTAAAAAAAAAAAAAATAAATAAATAAATAAATAAAAAGATGTTGACTAAATTCATTAATGAATGAAAACTTGAAAGCGGGTTTAAAAAGGTGCCCTTCTCCACAAAAAAAAGTCTAGAGAAGTTTCTATAAATTTAATTCATTAAGTGAAATCATTTAAGAAATCAATGGGTCATGTCCAATTTGAATGAAGAATCAAATTAAAAAAAAATAAAAAGAAAGGAGTTGGTAATGACTGAATTGTTTTGTATTATACCTATTACTTTATATACTTATAATAACCAAACCATTAATGGTTGAATGCATAGGAGAATCCAAAAACAGAAAATGAGAATTCAGTTGAACAGAAGTAATACGACATATCATTACTTCTCTGTTAGTGGCCAAAGAATACATGTAGAGTAGATTGAATTAAAAGAAATGTTCAGCTATTAAGCACAAGTAGTGAAACTAAAGTGCAAATTGTTTGTTCCAAAGATAAAACAGAAAAAAGTAGAAAACAAATAATTTTGGTTATTCTGAAACCAAAAATAGAATAATTTTAAGAGGTCCATAGAACCAGACTATCATAAGTTGATCTCTACCATGGACTGAAAATGCAACGCCAAAGCATGGAGAAAAATGAAACTAATGATTAACATCAGGAAGAGACAGTTGAGATTTCTGAAGCACATCATGATTATTAAGAGTGACAAGAAGTTGTGGAGAGCCATGATTGCATATGTCCTGAAGGGACATAAAAATCCTCTTGCACACTAGTGGCATTATCACCTTGTTTGGGGTAAAGTGATTAAAAAAAAAAAAAAAAAAAAAAAATTGTCACTATTTTAAAAAGTGGATTCTTGTGAATGAGTAGAAAAGCTCTAGTGAAAAAAAAGCAACTAAATTGTTTGAAGCAATAAAAATAATGGAAGACATTTTAAGTGAAAAGAAACTGTAATAAAAATGCCTACTTTAAGATCAAATGAGGAGAGAAATTATATGTTGAAATAGAAGTTTGTATAAATTGAAAATTCTATTTGCAACAAAAAAGATTTGAACTCAATTTGCTGCAAAGCTCTGTTAATAATTTAAAAAGATGGAAAAGTGTCAAAATTATGACCTGACATCTAGGCTTAGGAAATTTTTATAAACTAGCTAAATGCAAATATTTATTTATTTATTCCATTAACATTGTAATTCTTAGACATATTTGCCAATTTCCAATGCAAACCAGTTTGTGGCAAATATACAAAGAGAATCATTCATGTAATCTTAGTCATTAAAATATTTATCTTAATCAATATTAGAATTGCGTGGAATCTAGAAACAAATTCAACCATTTGCTCTATGGTAAACACATTTACAGGAATCACTTGTTTTTTTTTTTACTACTACTACTACTACTACTATTATTATTATTGCAACAAATTTTTTTTTTTGAAATTGTGCCAGTTCTCAGCACAGAAATATTAAAAATTATATTTTCACTTCAAAAGATTAGTTAATTTCATTAAGTTTTTGAGCTAAGACCAATTTTAAAAATAAGGTAAAAGAGAATAAGAGAAGATGAACATTTTTTAGTGCTGTGCTAAATCCCTTCACAGTATAGAAGCACATTTTGTCAATTAAATCAAAATTGATTAATTACAATATAAAGAAGAACTTGTGTCAGTTTTGAAATGCCCATCAACAGTACATTCCTAAAATTTCTAGTATTGCGATTTCTGCAAACATACACACAGGGTCAGTATTTCCCTGACAGTAAAAATAAAATCAAAGGTAGTGGAGCATAATATCTTATTGGGAATGACTATAGCACCATTTCATTGTCTAAGATCAAAGAATACAATTTTTTTTTTTTTTTAGAAATTCAAATTGAAAAGCACAGAAATAATCAGGTAGTATTTTTAAACTAACATGGTGACAAGATGGAATAAATGCTATAAAATAAAAACTAGAGAGGAAAATATTTTAAATTGTGGGAAGGAGGGAGCAGGGGGTAACGCAGTTATGAAATAAGGCAATATTAAGAGTTTTGCCATAAACTAAAAATGTTTTGTAAGTTGATGCTGCACATAAAAGCAAGAATACAATTTTGCAAAGAGAGTGTGTGTGAGTGTGTGTGTGTGTGTGTGTGTGTGTGTGTGTGTGTGCATGTTTGAGAGAGAGAGAGATTGAAGACATACCAGGCAACACAGTGCAGAATTACCAAATATACAGGGTCTGTTCAGAAATGATCCAACCATTTTGAATATCTCCTGAACTAGCTGTGCCACCTTCATGCAAGTTGCCAACATAAAATTTTGCTAACACCACATGATAATATTCTGTGTGTGCCCAGGCTACAATCAAAGGAAATTACCAATGGATAATGCTAGAATTAGAGAACCTGAAAATTCCAAAAGATTGTTTGGAAATTATCCAACCATCATGACTATCTCAACTGATTGTTCTTCAAGTCTTGCAGTTGTTTTTTTTTTTTTTTCTTTCCCTTGGGCGGGGATCACATCTTCAAAGTCTGTCAGCCCCATTACAAATAAAAAAATAAAAAAAAAAGGAAATTCCTGACTGTAAAGGAGACTGACAGTTAAAGGTTTTGTAGATTTTGAAAATTGAAAGAGATATTAAGATAAAAGTGTAAAGTCCCAAAGAGAGTACTTTTAAAATACCTGAGGTACCAGAGATAAGCTAATTTTCAATGTTAAATAGATCATTTCCCCAACAGATTATATATTAGCTGTTATCTGGAACTCTGTGAATTATCTTCATCCTTTTTATACATTACAATTATCTTCATTTTTATAATGCTTCCACTAAGCTTTGGCCTTCCTGGTTCACCTGGTAATTTTGGGAGATTTTTTTTCTTTTTTAAAATAACACCATGTTAGAAAAAGCTAAACACCTGAGGAAGGCCAAAGAATGCATTGATAGAAAAGTTAAAAAGATTTAGGAGAAGAGTCTAAATAAAATAAAAATATTGGTTGTTTTCTAACTGGAAAAGTTAATCTTTCAAAATAAGTCATTGACAACACAATGGAAACAGATATGATACTGGATAATATTTTTTTTTCTTTAAGGATTTTCTAATTTGGCATTTTTTTAAAAATTGCAACTCTACTGAAAACGACTGCTATTAAGAAGGGACATATATGAGAGAAAGTGACTTAAGTGATTAAAATGTGTTCCAATTCATCTCTATGAAATCAATACACTGAAACACATTTATCAAAATAATCATGTTAAAAAACAATGGACGTCAAGAGGTTGAATTAAATTATAAAAACATTTACACAAAAATGTGTGTATGTGCGTGCGTATTCTCTTCATTCTGTTTTAATGGATTTTTGTCAGTGTACACATGTTAAATTTTATTTTAAATGATGGATGCCCTAACTCTTTTTCCACAAGGTCAGGAGGTCATAGTCACATTAGTAAGTTGTTTCTTTAGCAACAACCATTGGATAATTACAGGAGGAGTTAGTTGCAGTTACCTAATCCTGTCAAGTTGGAGTGGAAGTAGAGGCATTAGAAGGAAATGCTCTTGCTCTCTCAAAAACAATAAACCCTTTGTTGGAGATCATTGGAAAGCAACAATTATGGTAGAATATCGAACTGGAAATTGTCCTCTTGGGATAATTTAGTGACATAATTGTCAGCATGGGGAAGAGGGTGGTATAAAAAAAATTTTAAAGAGAAAAATTCTAATAGATAATGTACCAGTTCAAAGGAGGTAAATTTTCTCTGTATAGATTACCAAGTGAAGATATTGGTATGTGATTGGCGAGATGTTCAATATCAAAACCAAAGCGCAATTTGCTTACAGCCAAATTTTTAAAAAAATAAAAAAAATTAATTAATATAAAATGTTTTTGAAGTTTTTTTTCTTTTAATGCTTTGATTTTGAGGATTCTTTTAAAAAAATTACTGAAACCAAGTAAAATATCTATAATCAATGGGTTTTTAAGAAAATTTTTTTCATTTTTTGATTTGTCTATCTGGCAAAAAACAGGGTGGCATTAAAAATTTTAGGAAACTACATCATAAATTTAAAAATTCTACTGGAAGCATCAATTTCTTCTCAAATTTCATATGAACGATCAGAGTAAAAGAAAAACAAAAGGCAAAATAAATTTCCAGGTCTAAGAAGGTATGAAAAACAGAAATTACAAATTATATAATAATTCTAGTGTTCTTAATAAATTAATGTTATCAAAGCCAAGTTAATTATTTCATTATAAACTAAATATTATTAACTGAAAATCTAAAATAATAATATGATGGCCACCATAATTCTTATTTGATTTATTAAAACGACAAAGAATTTAAAAATTTATTTTTAACAAACTTTATTGAACAACACATTTACCATTTTTGTTCCATTATCTTCTGCCATCTTTCAAGAAATTTAATTCCACCCTACCAGAACTTTTTATTGTTCACAGCAAAGAAATGCTTTTCTGCCTTTTTATAGTCATTCAATAAAATAAATTTTTTTTTTTTTATTAAGAGTATTCTGCAAAAATCAGAATAAATGGTAATATAAAAAGATATAAAAAATAAGTGTAAACTTCCCAGATAAGCTGAACAGTTTGAGATGGTTTAAAGAAATTTATAGTCTAGAGTTATCCTGTTGGAATTTGTTTTTTTTTCTATTAATTTTGGATGTTGCTCATAAAGTACTTTTTTCAGTTTGTCTAACTAGGAAGTGTACCTGTTCAAAATCATTCACGTCACTCTTCAGAAAGAGCCCCCATTCCTAAGCTTACCATGTGTTGTATAAGTGTCGTTGCTGACACTGTGGTTTGAAACTAGATCACCAGTGAGTAACATGGCCGATTTCATTAAGTAGATCACGTGATCATAAAGGAAGTGAATAAATAAGAAGTAGCGTGATGACTATACGATCACTGTTCACTCTTTTTGTCTATCCACTATTGCCATATGTTCACTCTCTCTAATCTACTACTACACGGATTACGATTCTATTTTGATCGTTATACTATTTGGTGTTTACTACTTGAACAAGTATTACTATTGCGGATATTATTGGAAGGCATTACTACTAGTACTGGCATCTACAAAGTGTCAAATATAACAAGCATTTTTGGAAGTGATAACGAGCTTTCACTTAACACCATGCATTCACTATCAACTTCTTTGCATGAAGATTTGCTTTTGGTACTGTGAATGTTCATTCATTCAGAATGAAATCTCTGGCATGAAACCTTATAAACTAATTTTCAATTTCATTCCCCATAAACGGCACTCACCATTTTTGCATTCAAGACATTATTTTAGTAAGTAAAATATGCCAGAAATGTTGCTTGATTTCTTTCCTTTTCAATATTAGGATCAATAAACAAAAATATTTTGACAGTTTTTTTTTTGCTT
This sequence comes from Acanthosepion esculentum, assembly GCA_964036315.1. Classification (NCBI taxonomy): domain Eukaryota; kingdom Metazoa; phylum Mollusca; class Cephalopoda; order Sepiida; family Sepiidae; genus Acanthosepion; species Acanthosepion esculentum. The sequence goes on along the minus strand of OZ038501.1, from coordinate 100,633,342 downwards.
TTAAAAAAATATACATCAATATGAAAATGATTTTTCTTAATCTAGTTAAATTCTCCTTAATGCCATCTAACAAAAACTGAAAATTTTGGCCAATCCAATCTATTTAATGAGTATACAGACTGAAAATTTCCATATCCCACAGAAAATTCAAAATTCGATTACTGTCTAATAAAATTGTTTATCTTGTCAAGAAATATTTTTCTATCCAGAAGAAAATAAAAAATAAAAATATAAATAAATAAAAGATAAGCAGAGAGAAATAAACTTTGATATAAAAAGAAAACTCATTTTCTTTGAGTCTGCAAATAGTGTGCCTCATTTTGAAAACTAAGAATGGTTATCCACCAAGAGTGATGACCCTCAACACTAGGGTTAATAATGGACATGTACAGAAAATATCATCCAAATACTACTACTTTTGTCAAATATTACTATGCAAAAAGTGAACAGAAATAAACATTGAAACTTGACTAATAAAGAAGCTGTCCAAATCTTGAATTTTATCCACCAATAAAAACAAGTATACAAATATGTCTAACATTGGCCTGGGTGGTGTTCATGCAAGTGCAAGAAGACAATGAACTCTACCCAGTAGTCTACACAGACAAAAAGATGAAAATTAAACTAAAGTACAACAGAATAGGAATGCCAGAGAATAATGTGGGTGGTAAAATACTTACAAATTCTACAGAGAAAAGGGTTTAGAATATTAACCAACCACAACCCTTGCTGATGGCCCACTCAGCAAGAAAAAGAAAAAAAAAAAAAGAAAAGAAAGAAAGAGTGGGTAGCAAAGAGAAAAATATTTTCTTGCATAAATGCTAAAAAAGTGGATATGATGACAAGAGAATTAGTATATTACTCTCACTAAGTGTGGCAGCTCTTATACCAGAGGGACTATAGATAATAATCCTGAATTAGGGAAGTGGCTGTAGCATCATTATTAGACAATCACTGTGTAGAGTCATAAGTTTGATTAATCAACTGAGAGGCAAACAATCCAAATGTAAGGGTAAGAAATTAGACCAGCATTCAGGTGACTACAACAAGGACAAGGTTATTTGAAGCAACTGTTAACCAGAGAAGATAGCTATCAGTTGAGGTGAAAGAGTGGAGTAGGGGTGAGAGGTAAGTGGTACAAACTTCATGTGACTGTATAAAACAGCTTAAATAAAGAAAGTAGTCTCCAATTCTTGGATACCTGAAATGACAAGATAAATGCCATGAAATGATACCTCCCCCTTTCAAATACCTACTTTGTAAAATGTAGGTGTGTACGAGTAAAATTTTCTGAAATCTTACATTGGCATCAAAAGTTTGTTTGGGGTTATTTTTTTGGTTCTTTTTTTCTGCACACCTTGGTAATGACAAAAATAATGAAAGTCTCCATATAAAACTCCAATAGGAGAAAAAGTAAATAAAATTTTTTTTTTCTACATTACAACAGAAGTATAGCTGGCAACTAGTTTCCAAGTATACCTATTGGCTCAGGTACATACATGTGTGTTTGTTCAACACCCACACAGTCCAAATGTAATTTATACTGCAACTCTACTGATCAGACCTTATTTACAATTTCTGAGAGAGAACACATAACTTGGTGTGATCAACAGTTTAGACAAGCCTGATGACTAGTGACTGTGTGTTAGCACAATCATCAGTGTTTTCTAGCAAAAAAAAAAAAAAAAAAAAAAAAATTAAACTTTTCCTCGCAATCAATGCCTGCAATCAGTTTCTTCTCACTTACTGTCCGAGACATATAAAATTTACATATGTGCAAAGATAATCTTGCAAGAGAGTATCTTACTCCAGGATCTAGCTATTTTAAATATGTAATCCACAAAGCTGCCATTTCTTTCTTCATTGGACAGTTTTACCTGCAAGGTATGTTTGAATCTTTGCTCATGCTGGAGGTAAGTTATTTTATTCTAGTGTTGCAAAAGATACATGCCCTCTGCGGTAGTTCACCACAAGTTTCTGAACTGTTTAGTTTATCAGATTTTACTCACAAAGGTTGGGTTAACCTGTGGCATGGTTTTTCTGGCATTTCCCAATAATGTTGCATGCTGGGATTGTCCATCCAGGCCCAATATTATCAAGTCACCTCTTTGAAAAATTGAGCATGGTGAAATTTGAATTTGGGTCTCATGGTCGAAACACTAATGTTCTAGCCAAATTTACACTCTACACAAGTAATCAAAGTTAAATATTAAAAGATTTTGTTTTAATCTACTCGGAAGATGACAACATTGGTTGGATTATCAAAGCAGATAAAATGGCAAGAAACAATTCAAAATAGAAATGCAATCCAAAGAGCAATTGATTGCAGAAGAATACAAAAGGAAACCATTTCCAGACAACTGATAAGAAACATTTGCTTTTCCAGCATAAAATCAAATCGATAGATAAGATTGTGTAGCCCCAATCTGGCTCACTTGAAAATTGGCACTCTTTTTACCTAGGTTCAAATACCTGCGAACAAGAAATATGTAACTACTTTAGCCATTAAGCAAGTCAGCAGCTGCAATTGATGGAGAGACAAATTAAGACCAGGCAGGTGAGCAAGCAAGAGGAGCATCGTTGCCTTGTTTTCATAATTAACATGTTTTCAGGCAGACAGAATAACAGGAGGATACATTTAATCCCCAATGTCAAAAAGAAGAAAAAACAATACTATCAAGTCTACCTTATCAAATAGTGAGGGCTGTAAGAACAATCAAGTCAGTTGCATACAATATTAAAGCAAAAGACAAATCAGATAAAATACAGATAACACTATTAAGTCTAGTATAGTTGCTATGGTAATATTTATTTTTTATCTGAAATTTGGCTTTGGTAATCATCTTTGCAGCTGTTTTTTTTGATAATTTCTTTCATCTTGGCATTCAATTTTTAAAGTTAAAAAAAAAAAAAAAAAAAAGACAAAGATTCACTCGTACAAATCCTATTTGTTATGCATGTCATTCAGTGGAAGATATACAGCCTAAAATTTTCAACCATTACTCCCTACATTTAGAAGTTAAAAAAAAAGAAAAAAGAGAAGCAGGGGAGAAAATTGGGAAGAGTTTAATTCAAAGTTAGCTTGGAATCTTTGCAGATTTGGCAGAAAAGTCAATTCCATCAATAGAAAATTATTGATGCAGTTGTCAACCAGCAAAAAACAAAATGGAAAACTTTCAACATAGCTGAAAAAGGACCTAAAAAAAAAAAAAAAAAAAAAAAAATTATATATATATATATATATATATACATACATATACACACACACACACACACACACACATACATACATACATACATACATACATATACACACATACATACATACATACATATACACACACACACACATACATACATACATACATACATACACACACATACATACATACATACACACACACATGAGACAATCCAACCTCATTCCCTAAACAGTCATTATATACTTTTACTTCATAAAGGCAAATAGATCTCAGTTATCAATATTTTTAAGGGAGTTTGTTTGCTGAATAACAACACCACTTTGGGAATTTAATTCAAGAGAGGGAAGTGGCAGAGTTCAAATTTAAGTTTTCCCTTAAAACAACTTTGTAAAGACAAAACTGGAAGAATGATAGATAAATGATAAGCAAGGATGGACAGTTTGACATATCTTCATTTAGATTTGCTAACAATTGTAAAATCCACTGAAAAGATACCAAATTTTTATAAAATCAAAAGCAGCAAAATTTGTCTGGTGCACGCACGTGATTTAACTAAAGACATATCTGTAAAAAGGACAATATGAATAAATAATTAAATAAGTATTCTGAAGGAAAAAAAGAAAGAAAATCAAATCAAAAAACAATAAACTTAAGAATTCCAAATTGGAAGAAGGCGGCCCTGCATGTCCAGCCTACAATAATCATAAAACAGATTTAGTTTTACTTGGTTTGAAGTTCAGACACTGATCTATAATGGATTCAAATAAACTCAAATTGTTCATTCGTAATAGAGATGACATTAACCTTCTCTTTCATACCAGAAAGAACAAAACAAATATTATTATTGAGACTAGTATCTTCATCATTGTTGTTTCAATCATTTTAAGCTGGTGTATTTTATAGTCTTCTTCAGGTCAAGGAACAATGAATATTTTTGCAATACCTTTTTGCCACCATTCCAAAGAGAATCCAGATGAAATTAGCATAGTGTAAAAATAAATGTAAAATCCTAAACAAATCTTTGTCTTTTGTTTTTTGTGGCCAAAAACAATTAGAAAAGGAAAAATAGGAATAAGATAATAAATTCTGTTCAAGGATTATCTGATGGGACATACACCAGAAGGTAAAAGAGTTTTATCTGAAACAGCAAAGATACAAGTGTTAATTTATATATATATATATCTCACTGAAATCTTTTTTAAAAATTCCAATTAGTTTCACAAAGAAAAGTAAATACTGATGACAAAAGATAGCTAAAATTAGGATATTAATTCTGTACACTTTAAAATGAAGCCAGAACTCTTTACAAATTTCACACTTTGTAAAGATTCACTGACAAAGTGAAGATAATTTCCTTGTTTAATCATTCCTTAATTTTCATTTTTATAAAAAGCTTGCACCTAAAAATGTGTTTCCAAATGAGCAGTAATCAACTTGAAACACAATCAGCTAAATATTATTACTACAAGATTGTTTAAATTTTTAAAATATATATTTAAAAAAGGGGGGGGCTCACAAAATCTAGAAATATTTAGCCAAACTAGTCTTGGATAAGACTTGAACACTGATCCAGTATGTCAGGAGACATTTTAACTCTCCAAATCAATACAACAAAGTAATATTTCTTTCTAATCTAATCTGTCATTGTTTTTATGATGTTTATTGTTGATTATATTGTAGCAATTGTAGTTATAAACTGTTCTGCAATTCAAAGGCAATATTTCCATTATGTTACAAATTTCTACCAGATGAAAGTGAGTTTCTGAAATAGTCACACTCAAAGCCACTTCTTTGTTCTGAATTCCCACATGTAACAGCTGAAGAATAGTAGGCAGTATAGAAAACAAGATAAAAAGCAACATATCAAAGGAAAAATAGTCAAAGCTAAAAATACATGAAATAATGAAAAATTCATTTCAGAATATCTAAAAGTATTTCTAAAATGCAGCAATTAAAGCAGACAAGCAAAACTTGATTGTCAGATGAAAATGGTTATATTGCATGTGTTCATAATAAGTTGAGATTCATTAGCGGAGTTAATGCTATATTCTACACAAGTATAGTAGTACTGGTTGGTGTAGAGTTTTGGCTATGTGACATACAGCAATCAGGAAACTATGGAACATAGCAGAGCATTAGGTTCCTCCTTAGCTGGAGTGACAATTGTGAGTGGATGAATATTATAGAATTAACCAATGAATTTCTCAACATATTACATTCCACTAAACGTAATAACATTCTAGCTTCATTATATGTTGAAATGTGTGTGTGTGAGGTAAAACACTGTATCCTACCGTACTATCATGGTTTTGACCGTTAGGTCTTGTCAGGTGGCTGGCTAACCAGTGCTCTTTAACCACGAAACCCTTATCACTCTACGGGCACCAGAAGTCAAGAAGGGGCGGATGCAGGGGGGGGGGAAACTACCAACAACTTTATTTTTTTTCAGCCGTGGTCATACAGGTTGAGAACATTTTTGCTCACATGTCTACATTATTTTAGTTCTCCCGTTCAACAATTCCTGTCTTGATATATAGCTATCACCAGCTTTTCCTCCTGATATATACATGTACATACACACACACACATATTCTGAGAAAATAGTGTGTGTAACAAATGAAAAGGGTAACTGAAAAGTAAATAAGAAATATTAGTTTTGGGAAAAAGAAAAAACAAAATGTTATCAGCCATTCCTATCCATGAGCAACTAGAGGATGATGGCATTTATCTAAGAGAATGAAATGGAACCTGAATCTAAACAGACTGATAATAAAACACCCAAAAGACTAGATCCTATTAGAAATAAGGAAAGAGCCTAAGAATTCAGACGGTTCTGTATTCATACAAATCGACAAAGTTAAAGAGAGAGAAAGTTTCTTTACTGCTAAATTTGATATATTCTTTCAAAATATCAAAGTGACTGACCCTGAATAAGGATTTGTATAAGTGTTTTCTTTAGCTATGAAACTTTCAAAAGTAAGATTTCTTTTTAAATAATTTGGTTATTAAAAAAAATAAATAAATGATATTAATGGCAAATTATCAATATTTCTACTTTATTTTCTAAGATGTAAAAATAATTTTATCGGCACCCCATTCTTTCCCTGAGAGAGCAATATATCCCCCAAATCATTATCCACATCCAGTCAGTGCAAAAAACTTATACAAAAGTTTCATTATGGATAATTCTGTCATCTCATTTGTAGCAATAAGAAATTGAATGGTTACAAAAGACTAATTGGACGGGAATAAGCTTCAAAATAAATTTAATAGTCATTTTTTGAGGAAAGAGAATAGTTTTTGCCTTATCAGCTTATTCTTGTTTCTATTTGTGATAATTAAAATATTTTTAATAAAAATAAAGTAAAATAATGACATTTTAAAAACACTAAATTATGTTTTTTCACCTTCTCAAATGCTGTCATTTCAGAATTCCAACTAAAATACATTAAAATTGCCATCATTCAAAAATATCTGTATGAATGTATAAATTTCGAACTTTATGTTGAGTATAGACAGAGTATTAAAGAGTGCGGTGGCATGAGAATGATGGTCACTTCTTTCAAATTGTTAGCAGAGATGAGAAATTCACACTGGATACATTAGACACTTGTTGAATTTAAGAAAATATGCATTTGTTTAATCAATCAACAAAGCAGACAGAAGACAAAACTAAAATCAATACAAGGCTTCTATTAACAACTCTACTGAAGAAAAATCAAAGATGACCACTTTGCATTAAACACCATCTATTTATTTCTTTTAGAAAGATAAAATATATAATCTGAAATATATAAAATATATATCTGAAATACTGCCTTTTAAGAAATAAGAACAGAAAGAGTCATTTTTCTATTTAGCCCTTTGAATTGCATATAAAGAGGATGATCTTGATTGCCTTTGGTAATTTGTAGAGACATCATCTAAAAATTGATCATATGTTGCTTTTGTTACTCAGCCTGCCCTTCTACAAATTGTAGAAGGGCAGGCTGAGTAACAAATTGTAGAAGGGCAACAAAAGCCAGAAAAAGAATGCAAGATCAAGAGTTCAAAACTACTTTTCAGATCTACTCAAGTGTGTAATAAAATGAAAAAAGAAATTTCAATGTCAATATTTCAATTACTTAAATATCAAAACATACAATTTCATGGTCCGATGCCTTTCTAAATTATAACTCTGAGAAATAATGTTAGTCACCTACCAAGCTCTTTTAGTTCACAATTTAATGTCAACTATTTTGAGTAGATTTTAATTTTACAAAGTGTAGTTTTTTGTCAATCCACATGCTGAGATTGTTAAAAGGTTGAATATATATATATATATATATATATATATATATATATATATATATATATAAATATTCAAATCAGTATCACCCCAAGCAATGCAGTACATCCACTAAGACACAAGGGTAGAGTTGGTCAGTTTGTCAATTTATGTTTTGGTATTGGTTTCTTTTTTTTCTTTCTCTCCTTTCCTTGATACCGCAGTTTTTGATTCGGGTTTTTAATTTACTGTTTTTCCTTCCTAAGGAAGCCATTTATTTTGTGTAATGATAGCATTTCCTGTCGATATCTGATTTCGTTTGAGATCGATAAATTTGCAACTTAGCCCGTTCAAGTTGCAATATCTTGTGTATTTATGGTTCAATCTCAAAAATATTCATATAGCTGGAAAGAAAAGAAAATAATCTTTCTAAATATGTAATTTGTATATGCTTTTTCAATTAATTTTTTTTTTTACAGAAAATGTTATTTTGCTTCAACCAGCTGAAAATGCTAAATGTGATTTTTTTTAAGACTAAATTTTACACAGTACCTTGTTTCACAAAACTCAAAGTGACCAATCTTTATCAATTTTCTTGAAATTCTACACTCAATTAAAAGACCTTAAACTACAACCAAGATGATGTTCATTTCTTCTGACTGGTGGGGAGGGGGTGATAGTAATAAATGTGTGTAGAAGAACTTTTAAATTATTGAAACTACTGTCTGACACTGACTAAAAAAGAATTTTTACTTTGGGTTTAAAAAAAAACTTGCAGTTTTGAAAATATACACATTTTAAAACTGAGATTAAAACATTTTTTAATATCTAATTTTAGGTGTATTCGCTAGATAGAAACAATTTTATTTGTAGAAAACAAACAATTTTAGACTAGAGACTCACATATCTGGAAATGTGCACATTTTAAAAGTAAAATTAAGAACTATTTTAATTATTGTTAATATCTAATTTAGGTGCACTCCTTAGATAAAAAACAATTTTATTTATAAAAAAAAAAATCTTCATTCATTTTTCTTGTTTACAACTTTATTTCATGATTGGCGTACTGGCTTACTAGAACAAAACTCTTACAAAAAAAACAAAAAAACAAACAACCCCGACTTCATAAAATTTAACATTAAGACGAAACAGGCAACTATTTTTTTTATTTTTACTTGCTATTTGTTGTTAACTTAATTTTACCACAAAATGTTTGTTTTTTGAAAACTGAGACAAATAGATTTCAAACATCATGTCATTTCTTTTCTTTATTTCTTTTATAAACAAATAGATTTCACATTTATTTCCTAAAACTAGTCAATTAAATGTTTTTCACATATTTTGTTCAATCTTTTTCTCTTACAATGGTATAAATGTCATAAAATTTAATTTTATTAACATCTCAAAGTTTTTTTCAATAGTGTTTCTTTGGATATGGTCACTCAGTAGTGATAGCACTTAAAAGAAAAAAGAAAAAAAAAAAGAGTAATCAGGAGGACAGTAAATAGCAATTGATATTGCATGTAAATTTCTGCAAATTAAATATGGTTGGAAAGCAGGGAGTTCTACAAATGAGAAGTGCAAGAAATGAAACTGTCAGCATAGAACTTCTGACAACATCTGACTAGCTCAACAGTAAATTGACAAGATCTCGATGCCAGTCTAGTATTGCACTTAAATTCATACAATCTAGGTACTATAATGAAGAGTTCATCCGAACAATTACCATGAAAGTATTTATAAAAAAGAAAGAAAGGTAGAGAGAAGCAATCTTACAGTGGTGGGCAAGTGACTGAAGCTGAAACACCAGATCAGGACCAATAATATTACTGATTTTTTGGATCTTATCAAGGAGCTCCAGGTAAATAGCAGGGGCACCGGACCATATATGGCAGCAATATTCTAAGCCTGGACAAATTGTAGACTTGTAGATATGCACGGTAGATTCTGGAGAGAAAAACTGTCTTGCCCAGCACAGTGAACTAACTTTCTTACCATCAAGGCAGGTAGTATCATCAGCATAGGTGCTAAGTTGAGAGAAGAGGTCATCGGGAAGGTCATTAATGAAGATTAAAAACACCTTGGGACCAAGGATGGAGCCCTGGGGGACACCCGCATTAGTACAAAAGGAAGTAGACAGGTGACTGTTCAGGACAACTTACATTTCACAATTTGATAGGAACAACTAGATCAGCTCAAGAATATGCCAGAGATACCGTAACTTTTCAGCTTGTGAAGACGACCTGAACAGGAGCCAGTTTGGGAGCACATTTCTTAATGACAATTACAGGGATACCATTGGGTCCACATGCTTTGTGGGGATCCAGGTTAGAGATGATAATAGAAACCATAGAAGGGGTTATATGCATATCACTCAACTGAGAATCAGTTCTAAGTGGGAAGTTAGGCAGGGATACTCCAGATGAGTCAAGAGTAGAGTTTGAGGAGAATTTACTGGCAAAGCATTTGGCTTTATCAGCAGAGGATGATAACACCTCAAATCGATTGAAGAGGGAGGGGGGAGACATTGCACTTATTTAGTACCCTATTAGTAGTCACAAGACCCAAAGCTTTTAGAGGCTATGCAGTACCTCATTCTCTCAGCCAACAGGGACTTAGCTTCTTCGAGGACTTTAAGCAAGTAGCAAATAGGCCTCTGTTACAATAAGAGCTGTCATGCTGGCATAGCCGGAAATAGTGGTTCTTTGTGCTATATTAACCAAGCGTACTAGTGTGAACCATCGAGAGAATTGCGGTTTCATCTGGTATTCCGAGAAGAGATGAAAGCATCCATGCCTGTTTTCACCCAAAGAGAAACCTCAGTAGTGCAATTTTCAATTGGGAGGGATTGAAAATGTCAGTCCAATGGCAATCATGAAGAAAATGCTGGAATAAATTACAATCAACTTGCTGGTAACAGAAAACTTTTACGGATAGGGGGCTGCAGTTTAATGCATGTTTATCTACCACAGAGTGAGATCTGAGTTAGCAAAAGGGCAGAGTATAGTGTATAGCTCAGCAAGAGCGAGTAGAGGAAGTAAGAAATAGATCCAATAGAGAAGAGCCTGTTGCCCAGTTTGGCTAGGGAAATGGGGAGGGAAGTCCATAATTTAAGTGAGGGATTGGGCATTGAAAAAACTTAATGTCTTTATGCAACATCAGTACCTTTAGAATGTCTCAGCCATGTGTCATGGCGAGCGTTAAAGTCACCGAAGACAAAGATATTCGCAGATGGTTAGAAAGTGCTTTTTCTATAGTGTCAGCTATTGCATCTAACATATTGCAGTCTTGGGAAGAGGATGAGTGATAAAGGAAAACAGAGATAGCTGACAGAGTTTAGTAGTGAAAGACGGAAGCACCTTAAAGAGTAGTCAGCAGCCTCGAGAGACAATGTGCTGGCCATTGGTAGATTATTCCACATATAAACACCAAGGCCATGCGTGTGAATGCTGAAATCTTTTCGGCAAAGGGAAAGATGCCCTGGAACCAAGAATTCACTAGTAGCACTGGAAAGATTAAAGTTAGTTTCACAAAGAGCAAAGATTCTCAGCGACCGTTCCAGGAGAAAAGATTCTACGCTGCAGAAGCAGGAACAGATACTGCAAATATCAGAGAAAGAAAGATGAAAGGGGTAGGTGGTTTTTTTTAATAGCTAGTTTAGTTTTATTTCTTTTTGTTGTGATTTCCATGAGATATGTTTAGAGGAGAGAGAAAAAAAAATATGACCCCCATAACTGTCACTATCTGCTGTCAATGGCAATACAAACCAGCCAGTGCGTAGCTGAGACCAGAGCATAATGTGGCCTCAGGGTAGCCCACCGGAAATACATGCAGGGGCACCTACATATGCGCGACATGTCACTACAGGCACCCCGATATTATGTGACTATTGATTGGGGCAACCGCTCTAAGTGCTACCAAAGAATTCAAGCTCTCAATGATCAGTCAGAAGCAGCAGCCAGCAAACTGCCAACCCAGTTCCCTAATAGTGGAAAGTCACAACCACTGGTTAGTCTGATCACCAAAAGGTTAAGACAGTTAAATCATTGTGGCCCTGGTAAGAGAAAGAAAGAGAACCAGTAAACCATATGCTGAACAGGGAACAAGGGATGAACCTCTACTTCTTTTCAATAGACATGGAAGGAGTGTGGACCAGATGATAGGCGAGCCTATCTACTACGATTACACATGGAAATAGAACGTGTTTGTGTGGAGGTGAAAGAAATTTTCGTTTCCCCAAACTATTTTTATGACCAACAATCTCAACATGGGATCATTCTTGAGGTTGTCACTCCCATTTCTAGAAAAAGGACTTATTTTCTGTTGATATTTATCAAAACTTAAGTATGGCACAAAGACACCAATATAGGCAACGTCCTGGATTCTTACAATAGTTTGTTGACTGTCTTCCCAGTAAGTTACTAGTGAAACTAAAAATATTTCTCACCACAACTGGAGTAATTTCAACTGTGATAAATTATTTTCCTATCCAAAATGGGATTAGTTACTTATAGAAAATCATTTTTAATCATCAAGCAATGAAAGCTCTATAAAATTTTTTTTTTAAAATTGCAAATATTAAGAATTCATGAAGATCAATATATTAATGATTTATGAAATCAATAGACATAAAAAAATGAAACAATTTGATTGAAAGTAAATCTCCCAATTTATCAATACATGTTCTGGTCATTTTGGAAAATTAAGAATTTGTTTCTGTTAACCAATCCTTTCACACAAAGATCATGATGGCATTAAGGTTTTCATTATGGCCAGCATTTAAAAAAAAAAAAAAAAAAAAAATATTGTAAACATCACATTTTAAAACTGAAAAAATAAAATCATTTCATGGCAAAGCAAATACTAGAAATTTCTAGAATAATCTTCAACATTATAATTTTTAATCTATCTTAGTTGTTACAAAGGATTTACAGTTGATAATCAATAAGAGCATCCAAAGAAAATTGGGGGGGGGGTCTCCTCGGTCTTAGATGCAAAGTTAGGCTAACACTTACTCAGCTACTGCAGACTATGTACAAATGCTGTAATCTTAAATGTAAAGAGTATGTGTAAAGCAGGAGTATATGCCATAAACCTTTTTCGGTACTTTTTATTAATGGTTAATATAACAAGTAAATTTGCATCTTTATTTTAAATCTTTTCACCCCAAGCAAGGCAATAATGTCACTAGGATGCATGGAATTACTGGTGGGAGTGAAAGAGAATGAGAAAAACTTTAGTGAGGAGAAATGACAATAAAAGAATAAGTTTCAGGAAGTTTCAAATATGAACTCTGGTTTAAAATAGAAGGTCTCTAAACACCTTCAGTTATAATGGGAAAATAAATCTGAACAAAATTTTCAAACAGTAACCAGTTTAAGGCACATTTTGGAACTACTGATTATATAAAGCATATTTAAAAGAGAATAAAAAAATGAACTCATTTTTAATGAGTAGATTTAAATAGAATAATACTAACCAAGATTCATAGTCAAATCTAGAACAGATTTGACTATTATGCCATGAAAAAGAAAAATTTATCTCTGCATTCAACTGACACCATGAAGAAGCTAATTTATATAAGCACTAGTTTGAACTTTTCTGATGGTCTAAAATGTTGTATTGAGTAGCAACAAAAAAAAAAAAAAAAAAAATAAAAATTCTTGAGTCAGCCTAAGTTCCAAAGGTTAAAGAAAGATCAGTGTGAATGCTCCACAAAATCTAAGAGAGAATGAAGAAGTTGGCAGCATGAGAAAATAGCAAAAAATAACAACAAGGAATTGGAAACCAGGCAAAAGAGCTGTGAATAGGAATAACTACACAACTGCTGAGTACGGAATGCAGCTGTTGATTAGTAAGAGGGAATCACTAACAAAATTACACAGACTTAGTGTGGCCCCCCCCGCAAGAAAAGATTCAGCCAACAAAGTTAGTCAGTTCCCATAATGCAGTATAACTGACTATGGCTTCAGTATTTTTTTGTTTTTTTATAAAAAGATAAAAAAAAAATATTTAGGGCTTCACATTATAAGATTTGCCAGGAGTTTGAAAAATGTTGCGTGTGTGTGCGTATTTCATTGAATAATATAAACATATGTCTATTTTGATAATAATCCTTTCTAGTTCTCTAATTAGCTCCTTGATTAGAAGTTGAAATTCCTGAAAGAAGGCACTGTAGTTTTTCCTTACCCAAGTCCTTACAATCTCCTCCGCAAGGGTGAATTGTGAAGACAGACTTATTGTAACTGTGATGCTGTTTTTTCTAAATTTGCAATTCACCCCTAATCGAAAGTATTTGAGTAAACAAATCTACAGAGACTTCCTTGATGAATTTCAACTTATCAAGAGACTAATTAGCGAACTAGAAAGTATTATATTATTCAATGAAATATGTTTGAATGAAGGTATGCTGTCTAAATATGCACACACACACACACACACACACATATATATATATATAAGGAATCCACAAAAATCAACACCTATGTTTATAATCTGAAAATAGCCCTACCTTACACACAACAGTTGATCACATTAATATTATAAAAGAAAAGAAAATTAGTTTGTAAATTTATTTTTTCAGACATTTGCTAACAGAGAAAAATATTTTATTTCGAGGACCCAAAATATACTAAGATCTTATAAACTCTAAAAATACCATTACATCATATGCCAATAAAGATGTCCATAAAACCAAGCTTCATAACGTATTTTACCGAAAATAAGAAATGGACATGAATGACAACTTTCAAATGATGCCTAAAGGATGACAAAAACTAAATAAAAATAAATCTTACTAGGATGTAATTCATCCTGGACCAATAAACAAGAAATTGCCAACATTAAACCCCAACTGTTTGTTCATCCAATGTTGATAAGAAATACTTTTATTCTATAGTCTAAGAAAGAAACATTTTAAACAAGTGTTTATGCAAATGTAGATTTTAACAATTTCTAAACACCTAAAAGATTCACTTGCCCTAATTATTTGAGATACTTCTGTGATATATTTCATAAAAACAGAATTTAAAATTTGAAGCATTTCAAAAATTAAAAATAAATACTTAAAATTCAGTAAGAATAGATTCCATATCTCTACAAAAATGTTCCAGAATGTAATTTCAACTTTTAAAAGTATTCCAAATTGAGAATAAGCATCAATATAGAAATTAACACTTTCACTATTGCATTCTTATAGCATTGTTGCCTGGCTGTCCTGGCCCATTTAGGGAAAAACAGAAAATTGACATTTACTGGCATTAAATTACTATAAAAGCACTGATGGCGATTTCTCATGGGTGCTACCATTTTGGTTTTTATCAGATACACTACAGTACTGACTAAGCTAAACATTAGTAATAATAATAATACAAATACAAAGAAAGGTCACAAAAGAGGCCATATTATATACTTCTATATGTCTACATTGATTTGGAAATAGTATTAAGTGTTAATTAGTTTATGACAAACACCAGGGGTCAACATTTCACCGAGTTGAAAATGTAACATTATGATGGACAACAGGCAATGTAAAGTGTGTAAAGATGTACAAGTACATTGACAGTAGCAAAAGAGTTAA
The DNA here is from genome assembly GCA_964036315.1 of Acanthosepion esculentum. Taxonomy (NCBI): domain Eukaryota; kingdom Metazoa; phylum Mollusca; class Cephalopoda; order Sepiida; family Sepiidae; genus Acanthosepion; species Acanthosepion esculentum. The sequence goes on along the minus strand of OZ038501.1, from coordinate 100,618,293 downwards.
TGAAAAAACTATACAGAGAAATAAGAGAATTATTTAAGAAAGAAAAGCCATGAAAATCTTTTTAACCTTGGAAATAAAATATTAAATATTTTAGGAGAGAGAAAAAATTTCCTAAATTGAAAGCATAAAAACACTTTCAATGATAAGCAATTTTGAAAATGTTCTGACACAAAAGTTTTAAGCAGGGAAAAAAAAGAAAAAAAAAAACTATGCACAGGCATCAAGTTCATATTTATCTGTAAACCGAGTTGAGAAAAGTCGATCATTTTGACTCTCCCCATAAAATGTTAGACTTAACAAGCAGATACTTTGTAATTTTACGTCTATTATATTTTGGAAAAGAACAGGAGAGTTTCCCCAAGGAGAACAGAAAGAATAAATAAATAAGTCAATAACACACACTTATTCCATATGAGCACACCTGAGTCTGCCCAATAGGTGAGAGTGAAAGAAAGTTACATAATTCCTCACTAGCAACAGTGGATCAGAGATAAATGGTAGCATTTCAGATGCCGATTTTTATTGAGCCGGGCAGCAAATTGTGTGCATGGCAGCTGAAACTAATTTTTTAGAGAGAGAGAGAGAATTAAAATGCTTTGTCTGCATCTCTTATAGATAAAAGAAACTTTGAATTATATCAGCATTTCAAGGTTCTCTCTTTTCTATTCTGTTCCTACTCACATAAAGGCAATAAATCTTTGTGGCTAAACCAACAAAGAGAAAATATGTAGGGCAGAGTGAGTTTTTGCAGTAGTTCATAAAAATAGGATAGATAGAACAAGAATGCCTACTGAATTGGCATTCAGTCTCATTCAGCCTCCAATCCCACCCAACCAGAGTCATTCCACACTGCTCATCAGCAGAATAGCTAGATTAAAATAGTTTCTGATAAAAGCTCATTTTAATAACCCCACCCCCCACCCCTGAATCATAAATACTTATAAGCACTTGTATTGCTAGTAATTATGACACATAATTTACTAATACAATTGTAAGCACTAAAGCTTTCTCACATCGCTTCAATTAATTTAGGGCACCTGATGTAAGTAAAAACCAATGTATTTTACAAAGCAATCAGTTTTAAAAATACTTTTTAGAAACTTACAGTAGAAGAGAACAAGTTTATATTTCATATGCCCCAATTATTGTCATAGCACTTGCTATATTTACAGAGATTGTTGGGTGTGTCTCAGCTTCCTTCATTTGGACTGTTGAGAATGGTAGTAATTTGTACTAGACTTCAACACTCTGGGGTCAGTGTTACCCAAGCTACCCTAACCTTCCATGCAGTTTGGGTCAAGGTAAATAATATTAATGCTAATAATTAAGAACATGTTATGGAAACTTTTTCAGTTTGATAAAAGACACTCCTTTCAATAGCAAACAAAAGAACTAAAATACAGAAATAGCCAGACAAACCAGTAGACATTAAATGGAATAAATAAAATGCTTTTGAAATAAAAAAAATAGAGAGAAAACTTTAGAAATTAAGAAAAAGATATAAAGGTATTTTATTGTCTGATAGCAAAGAATGATTCAGGCTTAAATACCAATAATTACGAACTTAGGACAATGCAGATAGTTGTGTAAAAGCTACAAACGAAGCTGTCTGGTAACAGTTGACCAATAAAGAGTTGTTATCTCATTAACAACTTTCAAAACGGTAGGCAAACAATGGAAGCTAATTGTGTACAGTTATTGATATTTATTAAGCTTAACTGAGTATGACACAAGACCAAGCAAATTATATAAAGAAATAGCTGATTCTATAATTTCTGATACTCACAAAATGTTTGTTTCACTGAATATGACTTTCAAGAGTGAGCCATCATCATGTGGAATTATTATCCTGATTGTCTACATATGGGAACAGAGACCTACAAGCACATAAAAAAAAAAAGAAAAAAAATTTTTTTTAATTATTTTTGCATTTTTCTTTTCTTTGTTAATTCTGAAATTTAACAACAATCACCATTGATACCAAACTAGGCTTGTCTTTAAAAAAAAAAAAAAATTCACTTGATTAATTTACAAACAAAGCCTATTTTTTTTTCTTTAAACTTTTATCTCCTCAGACTTGTACTGAGATTTACTAAGTGTCAAAATCAAATTCTAGAATGATAGTCAATAGAAAAATAAATTCTAATGCCAAAGACAAAAGTCATTTATGTTTAACAATATCAAATTCCTGTTTGATGTATTTGCTAAATTGCTGCAACAACTTAAGCAAACAGACCAAAACACAAAAATCATGCCTTTAGCCAAAAAAATAACCTGTATTCATTACAATTACAATACTTTCCTAAAGCAAAAAGTAAATTTTAAAAGTTATACAAAAGTAGATCAATAAGTTCATAGCTTGACAGTTTTCAACAAAAATTCATCTGAAATTTTCACTTATGTTCAATGTATATATGATTAATATTTATCCTTGAATTAAGTGCATTAGCAAAGAAAGATATACTGTAATTGTCCCCCCCCTTAATAAGCTATGAACATATTAATATAGACATAATCAGTCACTAGAATATAAAATACAAACACCAGAATCAAAATTTTTTGATTTTCATACTAAAAGTGAATGATGAAAATTTATTCAACTTTTATAAAGCATACAAAATTGTTAAACTATTGAAGAATTTGGAAAAGTCAATTAAGTATGTCTTTTTTTAATTGATGCAAATTTTAAAGGAAGTTTTGTTTCATTATCTTGATTTGTTATCACAACTTTTAGAAAAGCAAATAAATATTCTTATGTTAAACAGTATCATCAAAACAAAAACTATCTTAAATTTACAGAAAAGTTTGAAAAAAAAAAAAAATTTATGCCTAGAACTAAACTTTAACATTCCCCTAAATCTCTGCATTTTTATTAACTGCTGAATGGACCAAATTCTAAGTATCATATTATTCTTCAAGAATCTTCTTTAAAGAATTTAAAGTTTCAGCAAAACAGAAAACAAAAACCTTTATTTGGGTTATTGAGAATGTCAAAAGGAAATTTAATGAGACTCGTTCTCTAAACTCAGTAATAAAAACCCAATGCTGAAGAAAATCTGAATTTCAGAAGACTTAATCTCCAACCAAAATAAAGTTATTTTTAGATTTAAAAAGCAGACAGTCTCAAAATTCTGTTAGTCAATTTCAAAACGTTTCAAATTACCAAATTATACCCTTCCAAAGTTTTAAGTTTATCTCAAAGTGCACTTGGAGAATTCATTACAGAATTTGTCTAAACAGAAAAGATGGTGATCAAATTATACCACAGACTTTTCCTTTACACAATGCAAATGCTATATTTACTCTTATCTAAATCTTTATTAAAAATTAAATTCTGAGATTTGCCAGAATTTGTAGAATAGGTCAAGCCGAGAACTTTTTACCACACATTATCACATGCATTTCATTAAAAATGACAGAAAATATTTGTTTAGTTATTTTTTTTATTGTATTTTTCTTGTGTGTAAACAAAATTTCTTTTTATAAACAACCATTCATTTGAACTAATTTCTACATTCACTCATTTGAAAAAACAATCTCTTGGTTCCATGCAAAAAAAAAAAAAAAAAAAAAAAATTAACAGATACCTTGTCTGTCATTTTTAATGAAACATTTAGAAATGGAATGCTGCTCAAATATACAACTATATATATATATATATATATATATATAGTGAGTATATCTCCTGCCAATAGCAAAGAAACAAGAAAATATAATTCAAATATTGCACATCATGCTACTATAGTAGCATGATGTGCAGTTCATAAGTCTTCCAGATTTGTGTGTGTGTGTGTGTGTGTATATGTATGTATGTATGTATGACAAGATGGAGTGATTTTCTTTCCTATAGATGTTTTTTCTGGTGTTTGTAAATATTATGAACAATTTTTATGGTGACTGATAAAAAAAAAACAACGAAACAAGCAACAGAGTATGTAGGTGAGGTTTTGTTTTCTTTTGGAGAAAACCACTGATGAAACTAAGATACTGCTTCATGTAAAGCAAATAGTATTAAAGTTTCAAACAAGAAACGTTGCTTGAGGACCAGCCATAACAAGGTGAAAATTAAATTCTTGAAAGTTCACGCAATCGATGAAGACTACTGAGAATCCATGGATAAATATCTTCAAAAGTGACAAGAGTTTGTTTTAGAGTTCATGACAGTAAATGTTAGGAAATTAAAAATTGAAAGAGTTTTTCTGTAAATTCATGACTTTTTGACTGAAAGAGTAGAATTATAAAATTAGCAGCTGGTTGAAACAATTGAGGAAATAAATTCAATTCAAATGACCTAAAGTTTCTTTCCAAAGTTGTGACCAGGGATTAGCCATGGTAATATGGTTATGACCCAGAAACAAAGCTAGTAACAAACTAGTAGAAAATGCTAAAATCAGCAAAAGATCTGACATGGTGTGGTGGTCTAGAAGTGTTCCAAATGTTGATTTGTTTCTTTAATGTAAATGAGAAAGTGTATAAGAAATTTGTTAATCTTGAACAGGCAATGAATTAGCAGTTTTATTTGAAGCATTGGATTGTGAAAGAGTTTGCAGAGAAAACAATAAAAAAAATATAGTGTAACAAATGATTGAGACTGGACTCTTACCTCAATGTCCTCGCCCATACAAAAAATGTTTTACTAACATTGATGATGAATAATAAAAAAATTAAAAAAATACTGAAAACAACATCCACACTGAAGAATTCCAGAAATATTTTCAGCAAAGAGAAAAAAAAATGTTGGGACAAGTGCACTGAATTAAGAGGAGAGTACTTTGAAGATTAGTGCCTTAGGATATAAAATCTAGTGAAACTGCTTTTAAAAATAATTTTAGTACATACATACATACTAGCTATTTATATGACCCATAATATCACAAATAGGATTTATTAACCGAAGGTCAATTTTAAAAAATTTTTTTTATTCAAATGATTACATTTATAATGTAGCAAGTTCTGATGGCATAAATGCTGAAACGATCAGTTATTTTAACACTATTTGAACCTGCTGATGTGTGTTCAAATATATATATATATATATATATATATAGTTTCAGATAAGCTATTTCCAAGGAGTTGAATCACCCTCATTTCTTCAGTGTCTCAAATGTAAGAAGAAAATGCCACTCAGACATCCTCCATAGGACCCTGCTAAGAAATTACTGCATGGGTAATTCCTGAGCACTTAAGCATCACAAGTAATGGTTTAATCGGTATCTTTCCTCCTTATACTCTAAATCTTTACTCTTCAGCACCTCCTCTTTCATTCATGTGCCACACCTCATTCTTCATTACAGTTTTAATGATAAACCTCTACCTTGAGTGGTTCTCATGTCTCATATTGGGTGAATTTTAGTAATAGAAAAAAAAAGAAAAAGAATAAAGCTTTTAATGTCCACTGACCTTATCACTACTCCAATTTCTAGCTTAGTTAACGTTATTTGCTAGACTAAATGTTTCTGGTGGTAAAAAACTTTGATGAAAAACTAAATTTTCTCATTTTGATGTGTTTTATTGTAGCCTTTTACCAGACTAATCTTAGTAAATATATCTTTATATATGAAAAAAGTCTATATAGAATTTATAAACAATGAACTGCCATATTTAAATACAAATATTTGAATTTTCCTAAGATATAAAAAAATACTTTTCAGCAATACATTTGAGAATATTTAATTAGAGGCTAGACTCAGATTAGGGATCTCTACCCCCCACTCCCAAAAAACATATACAAGTAACATACACAATTTAGTTGATTAGAAATTAGCTGAATCAAAAGGGGATGACTGCAAAATATTAACTGCAACAAAATTTGATAAAAATATTTTAGGAAATTTATCGTGATTAACCCACTTATTTTAAAATGTTTTGCAAGCAGAAGAAAAATAATCAAATTCTAAAATCTCTTCAAATTCTTCATTGGGAAAAAAAAACAAAAAAAAAACTTAAGAGCATTTTCTTTTTCAATTTTACATTATCTACATAAATATTCATTCACAGAAAATACTTGCCATTTCAAAATTGAAATTTTCACTATGAAATTTTATCACAAAAATAAGGAGCTTGTTAAAAAAAAAAGTACAAAGCAAATTAAGAAGCCTATTTATAAGAAAGAGCTGACAGAATGAGGGATTTTGTTTTTTTATAAATCATTTACCCTCAAGCAAGGTGGGAATGCCACTAGTACACAGGGGGTTACAAGGAGTGAAAGTGAAAGAAGACTGAGAATTGAGGAAAGGACAAAAGATGAAAAATAACATTGAATTATTACTATTGTAATAGAAATAAATATTTTAACTAATTTCAAAGAGAACACCGTCGCTCAAATTTAAATTATTTAATCACATGCTACATGAGCATAACTGGATCATAGAAATACATTCACTTTAAGAATAAGTTCAAAGCCAGTTTTACATTTTCATAATCAGATAAAAGAAACAATTTCAAGAAACTATTACTGCAAAGTGCTAAACCAGAAATATTGAATAGACATCTAATTTACTAACCTGGAAACAACATGGTGAAAGCATTAAGGAAAGCAATCAAAAGTTGAAGTCATTGAAGCTATGTCAGAATGTTAATTCAGAAAAGATGCAAAGAGCCACCATTTGATCTAATTCAGAAATGTGTTGCTAGTCAAGATAATTAACACCCGAGACAGCAAGGTGGCCTGATTTGGATTAGTGTTCATATTGTCGCCAAGATGTCATTTGAGCAAGGAACAATATTGAAGGTAAATCAGCAAACAATTCTAATTACTAAACAAGTACCAAGTAAAGCAGTAAACACTTTAAACCCATTACTATATATATATATATATATATATATATATATATATATATATATGTATGTATGTATGTATGGTTTAAAAGCCACCCTATTGGACAGCATTTAGACTAGCTCCTTTATCTAACCCTAACCCTTTAGACTGCAATTAATTTCAATTATTCCCAAGTTATAAAAATTGTTTTTGTACATAAAAATTTGTCACAAAATATCATGTAAAAAATTCACTTAAAACAAAATCAGTAATGAAAGCTTGGGAATCCAAAATTTCTGTAACATGAGCTATTGAAAAGAAAGAAAGGTTTTAAGTCCGGAATTTTTGGACACACCTGTGTCCTTCATCAACAGAGCAAGAAATAAACAGAAATAGGAATTATTCACCCAGAGATGTTTTTGTAGACAGTGTATTTTCTGGTGGAGATCATATTAGCAAAAACTTGATCTTCGGTTTTTTATATATAACATTTTTTGATTCTGTCAAATTGTCTGAGTAGAGGAAGTTCTAAATGCTGGGCAACAAATTAGTTGTGAAAATATTTTTATCTATCAGAAAATACTATTCATGTCAGAATCGGAGGGCTGAGATCAAATTCCGGTCAAATCCATTACATTCACTTACGTACTAATCCTCTTCTCCTCGCAGCTATGGGTAAATAGTAGGACAGACCGGGTTCTATAGCCTTGGATAGCAACTAGTCTACCACAGAAAGAAATGGAAACTTACTGCGGAAAAAAAATCTGCCCCATCAGTCACGTATCGAAAGATACATGATCGCCTAAGGGTGTATCCCGCATGGCACATAACTGATGATTCTTCATGTCGGAGTAAAGGATCATTTTGACATTTACTATACATTCTTTGTTTCAATAGTTATTTTGACTTTATGCTGGAAAAACTTTATATTTTTATACAATAATATAACAATCTCATCCTTTTCACAACATATTTTATACTAATAACGCTGTAATGTTTGATTTCTTTTTAGAAAATGTTCCAGTACAAATGTACCATTGCTAATAACTATAATCATCAGAATCTGTTATTTGTTAATAAAAATTTGATTTTTAAATCTTTGTTTATCCTCATCAGTTTTTTAAAAATTTTACGTTAATATTAGTTTTTACAAATAAAAAACAAATTTTGCAAATTCTAAAAGAAATTACCACGATGCTATCATTTTTAAGGGGTCCACCAAGGCAATTTTTGCTTGCCACTACCTTAGGCTAAACTATATATATGTGAAAGTTGAAAATGCAACTGCAGTCTTTAAGAATATTTATTTAGGGTTACTTTACCAGTTTCATAAATCTGATTTTCAAAAGTTAAATTGAGATGGAGACATATGGCATATTGTCTCTCATATCTAATTGGAGTTGTAAAATTCTTAGTGTTTTGCATAAAATGGAAAGAATTCTTTGTTTTCCTATATTTTTTAGGAGCCTGTTACTAGGATAGAGAACCTGAACAAAAATGTAGAAATGAGATGTGGAAAAGCTTTTTAATGACAATACATTTCGCTTGTGTGTTAGGTTGGCATCTTCAGGTCAGAATAAAAAAACAATGTTGAACATTTATAACATTTTTTAACAAGTATTTTCTATTTTTCTATTTTAGGAAATTGAAATATTTGCATTTAAACATGAGAGTTCATTGTTTATAAATTTTATATGGTAATAATTGTACTTTTTTCATATATGAAGATATATTTACTAAGATTAGTCTGGTAAAAGGCCAGAATAATAAGATACATCAAAATGAAAGAATGTTTTTTTTATCAAGGTTTTACTACCAGAAACATTTAGTCTAGCAAATAACTTGAACTAACCTAGAAAGTGGAGTAGTGGTAATGTCAGTGGACAATGATAAAAGCTTTTTCTTCTTTTTTTTTTATTACAATTCAGCAAAGACAATGCTTAAGAAGCACTCAAAGTTGAGGGTTACTGTCAAAATAATAATGATGAATGAAGTGTCGGATATGAATGAAAGAAGAAGTGCTGGGAAGTAAGGATTGTGAGGACAAGGGGGATAGATAATGATGAACTATTAATTTGAAGTGATTAAGTGCTGAGAATTTTGTTTTTCATCAATGTTTTTATGACCAGAAACATTTAGTCTAGCAAATAACTTTAGCTAAGCTAGAAAATGGAGTAGTAGTAATGTTATTAAAAAGCTTTTCCACTTTGTCTTATTTCTCTCTACACACACACTGATTTTTTTCTATATTTATAGGAGAGTTCTCAATATTGGAGATATGGTCTGATGGTTGCTTAAAATATGAAACTGCCACTCACTATGCACTGTTGACTTCAATATACAGTCTTATTTATTACCAACATCTTTGACAGCACCAAATATATCACACCCACATATGACTAAAATAGAAGGTCCTCATATACATGCAAAATCTGACAGTAGTAGATTGATATTTTCGTTAGCCTAAAAAACCTAAAACATAATACATACTAATGTGTTCAGACAATTTGAAACAAGCAACTTATAGTATAACATATTTCAACTTTTTTTTTTCTTTTTATGGCCATACCAAAGACCACATAAGCCAAACAAACACACTATGAATTTAGAAAACGGTAATAATGCAGTAGAAACAATCAGAAATGTGGTACTTATAATATTCTTTAAGCAAAAGAAATTGCTGAAGATAGTTTGAAAGGTTCAGTAAAAGTAATTTCAGAGATGCACTATGAACAGGTCATCTTGTTCAATTTAATAATGACCTAATTCTAATAATAGTACATTTACAGTTGAAGAATAAGGTCAAAAAATGAATTCAAGCTATTCAATGGTTCACCATCATCTGCAACCACTTGGAAAATTGCCTATACTTGGCAAATAAATTCTAATGTTTTTATCTTCAAAAATCAAGTGTGTACATCTAAAAAAATCCCATATCTATGAACATAAGAGAAATTTGTGTTTAGACAAACGATCTAACTCTCCCACATTGCATAAAAACAATGCTGGATATAACTTTAATTTCACTAATGCCATCCTAATTAAAAAAGAACATAATACTTTAAGGAGAAAATACATTGAAAACTTAACATTATTACCGATTATAAATACATACCTAAAACATTGCATTGCCATCTTTCTTTGAATCCATTCTTAAAGAATCTAACTTATATCTAATACAAACAATACATGCTTAAAAAGATCAGCTCCAGATTAGACTGAAGTGCCATCCTGCTGCACCAGCTGACCACACAAAGGTGAAGACATTAGAAATCCCACTAGACAGACACGCATACACATTACCATCCAATGCCGGCTTAGACATACAAGAATCTTCACAAGCTTATTATATAAATAGAATTATCTACAGTTTTAATGCATGTGATACGTGACTGACTAATGAGAACTGACCCAAACAAGGTTGAAAATACCAGGTTTTTTACTTTTTGTCTCAAACTCTGAGGAAACTTTAATAAAAGTGAAATATGTTAGATTGATCTACATTTCCTTTCTTAATTTTATATATTACTTATTATTAATGCACTATTTCTTAATATTGAACACTTTGACAAGATCTTTTTACCTTGTTATAAGTGTTATCGTCAAATAATATTCTGTAGAGAGCTAAATGCACAAACAAGTGTCACAAAAAATCTATTTTGAATATTCTTCTTTTTACAGTTTGGAAGTTTCAAAGAATAACTGAATAACTTATACAGCTGAAAATATAATGTATAATTAAAATAGCCACTAGGGTTTTGAAAAAGAGAAAAGGGAGTGCATTGAAGAAAATTTTGGAAACACTACGGGTAAGCTAGTTAAGAATAAATTTTGCTAGGATCCTATTTTTAGGCTCATTACTTACATCTACTCTCAGATCATGATTAAATTACAAGGTGTTAAATCAAAAGAGCCATGAATTAAAAGGTGGGATAATTGCACACCCACTGATTTCTTTACTTACAAAATTAATATCATGATTTTGTTTAACCTAATTTCCAAATCTATAGTACTTGACAAAACAAAGATTATGATAATGCTATAATATCTAGCTGTCAGTGATATTTATTTCTTATGTTTCTACAGATATGATGTATGACATTACAGGAGAAAAACAGACCCAAGAAGGCAAGGCTCTACTCCTCCAATGACTTGCAAAAGGCAGTCAAGCAGATCCCTGCAATTCTTCACATACCTCATAGGACCCTCAATGATCAGTTGTCCAGAGTATGATGCCCATTAGAGGTAAGGCACAAACTAGCCCTCCTAGAAAAGGAACTGTTCATTATCCAACATTTGGCCACCATCGCTGATCATGGCTACACTTTTCACAATATAGATTTAGGGTCATTTACGAAAATTTTTTTCGTTAAAACAGGCCGATGTTCATATTTCAAAGACAATATGCCAGGTGAAGAATGGGTCCAATCTTTTCTAGTCAGAAAAAAAAAAAAAAACTGTTGTCCTTGTGAATATGTCAAAATCTAAACAAACAAAAAAAAGCAGCAGTTTCTGTTGATAGTGCGAACAAGTTTTATAACAATTTAGAGAAAACATTGAGAGGATTTCCAATTGAGAATATTATCAATTACGAGGAAACAAGTTTAACAGAGGATTCAAAGGCAAAACTAAGGATTTGCAGGAAGGGAACTAAGTATGCAGAGAAAATAATGAATACATCCATGTTTGCCATTTCACTCTGGTTTGCTTGTGCAGCAGATGATCAATTCCTGCCACCCCCTGTTGCTTTTAAAACAGAATGCTTAATGGACTCATGGCTAATGGGAGAGCCCATCAACACAATATATAACAGGAAAAAATCTAGATGGTTTGATGTACACTGCTCCAAAGACTAGCTTTAAAGGCAGGCTCTTCTTTACTTTTGTCAACTGCCAAATGATGCTCAAATAATCTTTGAGGAAAATCTCTATTCACATCTCTCTGCTGATGCTATCAAGATATGACAATAGAACAGGACTGTCAAAAAGTTTTCAATAAACTAACAAAGACAGATGTCACCTTCATTAGTGCAGCTAAAAAGCACTTTGCTCCTGGAAAAGCTCAGAGAAATGCAGGAAGAATTAGAAACCTGGGCCATATCAACATGGAAGGGCTGTTCACATATCTACTGACAAGAGTATTTCCTTCAAGGATATTTGTACCTCTAATTAGGAAACTAGGAAAATTAGTGCCAAAAGGAGGTTGATACCAGAAGTAGACAATTCTGATTCCAACTCAGACAATAGCCAGGAAAAATCTCTTTCAAGTTATGAGGCAACAATGGATGTTCGTGAAGAGAGAAAGGATCAGGGAAAGACTCAGGAAGAAAGAATCAAAGTGGAAAAAGATAAGAGAAACATAACCAAACAGACAGGCATCAATGTTATTGTTCATATTGTTAATATTTGCCTAAGTCTCTTATTATTAAAAACTAATTTTGCTTTAATGTTTCTGAAATGATTAATATGGTTAGGCGCTAAGAAAGAATAAGAAGCACTGATTTTTTTTTCCATTGTATATTTCTTATATATTTTCTGTTTGATATTTTTTGTATATTTTCTATGCTTAAGTGGTAGTTTATATTTAATATATTGTTTAATATGTTTTTTTTTTGTTTTTTTTTTTTAAGAACTACAAGGTACACCTTTGTCCCATTCCCTGGGGGTTAAATGCACAAGCATGTATATTTTTGCATACCTACAACATGAATATTTCTATATTCATTTTAATATCAGCTAAATATATCTCCACTAGAAAACTAAAATAATAGGCATCACATTTTTTTAGTACTTCTTTTATAAGCCAAAAAACGAAAATAAGTTGTGAAATTTCCCCATTTTATGGTACTGGTCTACAGGTTTTTTTTAGGTGGACAATCTTTGTTTATATATATATATGATAAAATATAGTTTTATGGTATCCTATATTTATAGGTTCAAGTGATATAGCATATTATATGTAGACATAAAAGTGGACATTGAAGTCAACACCCAGAGGGAACAGTTTTTCATACTTGACAGCAACTCAGACCTGACAATTGCATTCAAGTAAGAAACAGACTGTCACCTGTGGGTGTTGATTTCAATGCCCACAGTCAAAAAATTATGGAATAACGGTATATAAAAGTAATGGTAGATGGCATCACGGAAATGCTCAGGCCGACATCAGTTGTATTTAGTAAGTTAGTGTGAACACTGGCAAGGCTGCTCATGAAAAGACAATACAAATTATCACAACCTCATGATAGTGCCAGACTGACAGGACATTACATTTCTGAAATTGTGGGGACGTTTGACATTCCTTAATCTATAGTGTCATATACGTACTGAGATTACCTAATGGAAAGGAATACTGTCCACTATGGACAGCATAGATACTGACCATGGGTCCTTAACACTTGTAACCAGAGGCGTTTATCTAGGTGTCTGTGGTAATAGACAAGTCACACTGGCTCAAATCACATCCATATTCTATGAAGGAAGTACACACATGCAGCAGATCAGTTGAGATTTCTTTAGAATTCTTTAGCATATAGGAAATGAGAGTAGAAAACCCACCACCAGGTTGTTATCCTTAACGCCATGACACTGGACAGAGTACCTTACCTGAAGTCAGGATATTTTTAATTTGGATACAAAATGTGGCATAGTCCAATAATACAGGATTTCAGAGTAACTTAAACACCAAGGCAGCATGCAAGTTGATAGTGATTCCATAATTGTGTGAAATGTGATCATGTGGTATAGGTTGGGGTCTGCAGGTCTACCTAAATACATCGTTGATTGGTAATCACTATTTTACACTGTTTTATGACCATTTACACCCATTTATGGACTTCACCCCCCCCAAACAAAGATGGGTTAATCCAGGGGAATAATGAATAATCAAGTCATTGGATTCAGATTGACCAGAAATTATTTGAAGAGCATTTTGGTGTGGTCACTACATTAATCAAATTAAGCATTTATGGGTTGTTGTAGAGAGGTTTATTTGCATACAAGATCCTACACCTACAAATATAGGGGAACTCTGAAAAGCTATCAAGCTCCATCTCCCCAGAGGTTTTCTGACCACTTGTGGAAGCCATACCACACCAAGTTGCAGCACTTTACTGAGCTAAACTGATCTGACACAATATTAGGCACTTTTCCCATGTATATGTGAACAGAAAGCAATATTCATGCAAAGATCTCTGGAAAGCAATAAAAACTGCTCCAAGTTGAAACAGACTAATGAAGCTTATAGAACATCAAAGAGTTCATACGAACATGGAAAAATACTAAAATAATGAGTTATTCAGATATATTGGTATTCTGTTGTTAAAATATATATTTCTATGACCTCAGTCTGTTGGATTTAATTATAAATAAAAATATGTTTCAGTTTGTGTAATAAAACTTAATTCTACAAACAACTTCAACATTATTAATAAGGTTAATATTATACGCTGAAACTCACATTATATATTGTCCATCTTCTAATAACCTATAAATTTTATGAATATCCAATTGGTTAATACTAATTTTGAGAAAACCAACTTGTATCATGAAATCCGACATTACATGAGTAAAATTTGTTATATTTAAAAGGGAACATGTTCTATATAACATGGAAGCATGAAATTTACAGCTACCATGTAGTGCTGATCCCAAAGTAATTATATATATATATATATATATATATATATATATGATGATGGACTCCTGTCAATTTCAACATATGCGGATCCAACAAACTCATTCAGTTTTTTATGCTCATTTGTCCTATGTGACACTTCAGCCCTGCTAGTGACCTGCATACAAGTTCACATAATGTGCAACAGCAAGGATCTCAGGACATAACTACAGGAATATCTGCTGACACTTTTCACCATTGTCTTTTGCCTCTTAACCGGTCAATATGACCAATTTCGAAATTTCTGATACCATCCTGACACAAATATCTCCGGTTATTTCTGACCAGGGCAACTCCCTCAAAGTTAGTATGAGGCACATTGACAGCTGAGAGGTTACTCTTTAGCTTGTCTTTATACCTGAACTATGGCCACCCAACAGTTCTTTGTCCATAGTCAAGCTGGTTATACATACTTAAGTATTCTGTTGTCACTCATCTTTGCAACGTGATCAGCCTAATGAAATCGTGACTGTATTAGGAAAGTCTCAATTCCATCATGTTGCATTTTGCAAAGAGATCAACATTGCACACCCTATCGTCGAAAGTAGAGCCGCAGATTGTGCAGAGACAACTTTTGTGGAAGACATCCCGCTAACTGATATGGGACCTATATGGGGTTCCTGATTTTGATCGGCACAAATGTAATCAAACACCTGTTCTATAAACCTATATTTTGGTGCCCGATTCAATACCTCTCTCATTCCATAGTCGGTGAAAAAGCTTTCCAAATGTATTTATAGCTTTGACGATCCAATCTTGTGTGTGCAGGTGTGTGTGTGTGTATGCACGTACACACACAGTTACTGAAAAGCATTTGGCCCAGTTAAGGGATAAAAACTAAAATAAAAAATGCTTAATTAGATTTTTAGGATGTGGGTCAATCTGAGAACTTCAGTATACCCTTGGATAATTTCATGTACAGTCAGCATCAATCTATTCATCTTATATACCTTGTAACTGTCAACAAGACTGACATATAGGTAATAATTGGTTCATCAAGGTTGATTGTAATCACAAAAGCTTTCAGCCACCACTATCTGACCAGATAGAGAATTTATTCAAATGCTACCTCAAGAGCTCTTCTGTCAACTATTGCAATATGTCAGTAACTAGGCATTTTCATAAAGACATCTGACAGTTGGATTCATGTCTTTCACAAAACTATTACATCATCTGTAGATTAACATAATAAATCAAAGCATTCAGAACATAAGAAATATTTTCATTTCCCTTTTTATAAATATAATGGCAGATTCATTTTTCAATTCCAGTTTTAATCACACTTTTTGCTAGATCACCATTTCCTCTTCCAGATCTTTGTGCTACATTGCATTTTTGAATTGATATTAAATGGACTGTTTTTTTAAAGGCTGCCAGCCAAGCAATTAAATCCAATATATTGCATTACTGACCATCCTCAATGGGAATTTAAATAAGCTATCATTTCACAAAGTTGCTTTTATTTTTATGCTTGAAATTGATTATCAAATAATTATTTCTAATAACTGACTCAGAAACAACAATGAAGATTAAAAGCTTTTAGCTACAAATAGAATTATAAACACGTTCTCAAAAAGAAAAGTATTTTTAGCATAAAGTATTCACTGTGCTTATAGTATTATCAACCAGTGAATAAACCAAATATTAAAATTCCTGGCACTTCCCCAAAATAATGGCATACTGAAAAGATAAAATAATTAAAAGTAGTTTTTTTTACACAAGTAAAAAAGAAAAAGATTTTTATTAACAAACCAAACACATTAGAACTTTTCAGTCACCAAAATAAGTTTCCAACTGTTTCATATTTTGAAATTATCAAACTTGCCACATATGAAAAAGGCAGCAATTGATATCAAAAAGGGAATTTTAGATTAACAGTAGCAAAACAAAAAAAAACAAAAAAACAAAAATAAAGTAGCAGATCAGAGTATGGACCAAAAATTTATTTTTGAATTCTCGTTAAAGATAACTGCTTATTTTGTGTAACCTCCTTATTAGTTATGCAATCTTAGAGCAAAACTCATCATCACCAAAAGGAGGAAATGACGGATAAATCTAAATGCAAACTATTGCCTTCAAATTGTCAAAATTAAGATTTTTTTTAAAACTCTGTAAAAATGTTCATTTTTTGGAAAATAACTTACAAAAGCTGCAAAAATCTGTACCCGACATTAAAATTAACAGCATATTTAATTATCAAGAGGCAAAAAAAAAAAAAAAACTTTAGATAATTTAATGCCTTCTTTAAAATCTGGTCTACTATCCTATTTTGGGGATGGTAGGCTATTAAGGGGTTAAAATCAATTACATATTTCAATCAATAGTATTTTAAACTGTTGCTAAATAAAACATGTAACAGTGAGAGAAAGCAGAGAACAAACAGATTGCAAACAACAACAACTGCAATAAAAAATAACTATTAAGAATTAAAATTCAGTTGCCAACAGGAAATTCCAATCGCCCAAATAATAGATAAGTAGAGGGGGAATGGAAGACATAATTCAAGGCTATTATGAATCTGAATATCAGGTTGAAAAATTAAAGGGAAATATTTCTAAATTAAAATTAGCATGCTTGTTTTGAAATATTGCCAGAGACCAGTTCTTGTTCCTCTTTTCCCCCACCACCAAAGTAAAAAAATAAACCCCATTTGTGACCGACACAGATATTCATAAAGAAGCAAGATTCTATCATCCATGGTCCATCAGTTGGGTACTGATTAACCCAGTGTTCTTAGTAGGTCACGGTAATGTCAAAAAATATCTATGCAATTACCCCCGCAAAAAAAATCTTCCATTAACGTATAAGGAAATTACAACAGCAGCAAGACCCTACAAAACAAAACTGAGAAAAAATATTCTCGATACAAAATAATTACTTATGAGGCAGTGCAGAAAAGTCCTTGCCATTTCCCAAAATTTGACCAAATGTTATCTTTATTTTCGAATAACTTTTTGTTCAGGCCAAGAACTTTTCATCATATCCCTACTAAAAGTCTCTAGTTTTCTCTTTTTCTTTTAAACATAAAATCAAAAAAACAGATCTCGTACTGAACACAAAACTTCAAGGTAATCTGAAAAGCATGCAGCAAAAAACTTTGCGAAGTGAGTTTTACTTTTCTTGATTGTTTTTTTGTTGAACTGCAATGAAGTTTGTTTCTTTTTCTAAAAAAAAAAAAAAATATAAATAAATAAATAAATAAAAATAAAATTATGTGAATTACAATCGGGATTAAATTCTTTTTAAAAGTTAGGAAGATCCACATTAAAGTTTTCTAATTTCCTTCCTGTTAGAATTTTTGTAATTTTGTGTCGATAGATCATATTTTCTCAGGCTGTTTCATGCTCTAATGAGGCTCTTTGTAGTTGTAATATTTATTTTTTTAATTCATTTACGGTATTCTCACAAAACTATATTATTAAAGTTTTAAAAAACAATTTTATCTTTCCATAATTTTTATTTTTTTCACCTTTCAGTTATAAAAAAAAAAAAAAAAAGTCTATGCTGGCTAAAAATTAAAATCCCATACAATTGACATTTTTTCACAACTAATTTTCTCAATTGAAGAAAATTTAAATAACAAATCTTCAATAGTGAGAGGAAAAAATTGTTTTATGCTCCCAAAATAAATTCTTTTACACACTTCTCAGAAGTAACAATCACTACTAGAACTTAAATTATAACCAGCAGATTTAGAAATACAGCTTTTAACAAATTAAAGTGCCCTTAATCAGTGTTGCCAGTGATGCTTTTAAAAAAGAACAAAACCTTGCATTTTCTTTTTAGGCTAAGAGACCCTCCCAATAAAAATGACTAATCTCTATTTTTAACCTCAATTTACAAAGAAAAGATCCATCAAACAAGATACGTTTCAGAAAGAAACATTTTTTTTTTTTTTTTTACTAAAAAAAATAATTTAATTATTCTTTAAAGTACACAGTCCAATAATATTCTCAAAAAGACAATGGTCGAAAAACAAACAAACAAAAATAAACAAATCGAACTGTAAAACTCGATACTTTATCTACCAGCCTACCGTCTCTAAGATTAATTTTTCGTTCAGTATTTTTCCCTGTAGTATTGACTATCTGAAAAAAGATAGAAAAAGTCGATGTCCTAAAAAATCAATTACTACTTCGATAGTCATGAAAGAAAAGTTTGTAAAATTTCTTATGATAATAAAAAAAAAAATTAAACTTCAATCCTAACTTGGTCTTAAAAAAAAGTTCAGAATTTCTCGAAAAACAAACACTGACTCCAAGAAAATCTTGTAAATGTTCTTAAATTATAAAAGTCGACAACTCGAGTTACAAAACAGCAAGCATTGAGGTGTTCGTTCCAATACAAAGTTGGTACTTATTTTGATTAAGATATAAATCAATGTGGTTTTATATTTCCTATCACTTTCACCTGAACTTTCTCCCACATCAGATAATGTACAGAAGGAAGATTTTTTTTTTATAAATGTTTTAAAAATTCATAACTTGAGTTGAAATCAACCGCCATATATTTTTTCATTCACTTCACCTTATGACCAGAAAAGCGTGAAACATTTGACTCCATAAAGTTTAAACTTTGTCTTTTTAAATACAGAACACTTCAATAAGCTTTCATCATTGTTTAAAATGAAGATTAACAATAAAAAATAAATAATTGTGCCACGTTGCGAATAATTACACTTTCCCTTTTTTGGTCAATAAAAAGGGGAAAACATTCTTTTTGCTTTTCAAGTAAAAACAGAAAAAATTCAAATTCCTAAGATCACGAAATAGTAAAAGAAAGACGAATTGAGAAAATAAAAATCGTATCTTTTATACTTTAATTTTTTTAAACATTTGTTTCCTCTTTAGGAATTACAATAAAAACTACTTTTGAAGATCTTTCAAATAACTAAAAAAAAAAAAAAAAAAAAAAAATGATGAAGACAAGAAAAATGATTTTTCTTTTTAAATAATCAAATTAAGACTCACAGTGAAAAAAAAATGTCATTTCAGAAACTAGAAAAACAGAGTGGGGTAATATATATATATATATATATATATGCAAAGAAATTAATTGTAAATTTAGAAAAAAATGAGAACATTGTGTATAGTTATTTATCAATCAATTTCACCGACATTCTTCGAGGCGAAGGCACCGAAAATTCATTTATTCCCCGCTAACTCCCCAAAAAACGAAATATATTTCTTCAATTTTCCCCTACCCCTGCATCGACCGAGAAAATGACTAACAACACGAATCAAAGACGAAGGGCCTATTATTTTTAAGGTTTTTCAATCGTAACGAGGTTAGTAAATAAGCGAAAAAGTCTGATCATCGTAGTTATTCAGAAATGTGTCACAGCTTTTATTAAATGGGAAAAAAAACGAATGCCACTTAAAAGGCATGAGTCACAGATGACAATCCGGCAGGTTAGACCAGTTCTTTCTTTAGGAGGGTTCTTTTTTAATTTTATGTTTGTGTCTTGTTAAATACAGAAAAGAAACACTTTTAGTTTTCACTTTTTAAACATAAACAGCATTTTCTTAAGTAAGAGTTTGTGGTTTTCTTTGTCCTATTCCCACGGGACTAAAACTGCTTATTTGTATTACGATGTACTACCTGATAAAAAAAAAATCAAGAAAGGAATTTCACACTTTGTAGTGCAATTGTGCATTTTACCTTAAACATTCACCACTCAAAGTCATAGACTTCTTTGCAGAGATGGACAAACAAAAATAGATCCTAGTTTTACTGTTATTAAATTTCCCTTTAATTCTGAAATGAAATCACTTAGTTTTTTTTATGAATACGATTTTTAAAAGAATTTAAAACTCATTCATGACTCAATGCAAAATAGCTGAGTGAAAAAGAGTAGAAAAGGCTTCTTGTGTGTGTATGAGAGAGAAGTTAGCAGAAAATAGTAAGAATACCAGAAGCGAGACTAGTTCAACGTGTGTGTGTATGTGTGTAACTAGAAGTGTTAGAGAGGGTACCAAGCAAACCATATGACGATGGTTGTAGGGGTTGGGATTGGCGAGACAGGAGGTGGGGGTCTGGTATATGTTGATGGTAATGCCACACATACATATGATGCGGATGTGTAATAGAAAAAGAAAACGGTCACGCCCGGTAAAAAAGAGGCGGTAGACTACGACGACGGATGGAGGGAAAAAAAAATTTGAAATTTGATTTCTTCTTTACTGAAGATTACAGAAGGATGGCATACGAAGCAGAAAAAAAAAGGAGGGGCTGGAATTTAGTTGGAAGATGATCGCTACTAAATGATTGTTATGCAGCTCATAATGATTAATAATAAAATATTATTAAATTTAAATAGAACAGAATGTTTGCATGAAATGTGAATTTAGGGTTGCTACAAGTGATGATGAGGATACCAATAATCACCCACCACACAGTTTTTACTGTAAAAGAGGTGTGACATCATTCAACACCAGCAATAAAAACCACTAGATTTTTTTAAATGCTAGAAGCTAAAATAATACTTTTTAGTAGCAATCGCATTTTAATGCATTTAAAAAACAGAAAGACTAAAATCAAGAAAAGATTTTTAACAGAATAAATAGGTCCTTTTCTCCAATTATATTCTATCTCCAACTACTACACAACATGAGAGAGCAGTGCGTATTATGCGAGGAATTTTCAAGACAGGATTATGGTAGGCCTTCTTTTTCTTCTTAAACTAGTTCAAGAGGTGCGATCGAGTGGAATACCGGTTAACTAACATCAATGTAAAATGGTATTTCAAAAAAGTACACCCTTGCCTGGAATTCACTTTGTGGCTGCTATTTCCGCACAAGAATTTTTAATAAAATGAAATATTTATGGTGGTGCACATCAATCAGAAAAAAAGGCTTCAAAGATGAAATTAGGTGAAAATTCTCAAACATCAAACGTCGAGAAAGTTTAGCATTAATTAATAATAAGCTTTTAAATAAAACCCAAATAGTTTATTCATTTTTAAAGAATTTTTATTTTTTAAAAAAATGAGAAGATTAATCGACTAATAAATTGTTAAACTCAAGATTTAAAAACAGAATTGAAATTAGTTTTTGAAGGTTTTTTTTAAACATTAACAATAACACCGAATGATTGGAAAGGACCATTTTTTATGAGAAATATTCTTACCATAACGATTTTTTATTTTATATTCAATTCAATTACAACAAAACCTGATGGATAATTAAATTTATTTAGTTAGATTTTTTCTAGATTTACCTCAAAGAATAATATCCAATAAAAATGTCAACAAAATTTTTTTTTCTGCAATATTTGCAATTTGCTCAATTTACTACTTTATTGGAATTTAGTAAAAGATAATTTAATATAGCACTTTTCAAATTGTCACCATGACAACATAAAAGAACTGCGAGTCAAACTTTTTTGTAAAAATTGATTAAAAAAAAAGTAAACGGGATTTGGCGGGGGGGGGTTAAAACTTCTTTTTATTCACTTTTAGTTTTAAAAACTCTTCTTAACACTAATGCAATTTTTTAAAAATTTAGATAAGAGTTGAGAACCGATTTCTGATTTTAAAAAAAGAAAAACATTTAACTAAGTGATAATTTGAAAGAATAAGATTTACACAAACTGGGAATTAATCCAAAAATATTGAGGAGAAAAATAAAAAAAAAATCTAAAGTTGACTTAAAAAAATGGCTGCGTTTAAAAATGATTTTTAGTTTGTGAAAATTAAAATAGAAATTTCTTTTTCTTCTTTTTCTTTTTTTTTGGCTTTAAAGATTAAAGTTCTGTTCAACTGTTTATATTTTAGACTGGAAAATCACCACATGTGTCCTTTAATAAAGATTGTGTTTTTTATTCTGTTTCAAAAGAATCAAGGTTTTCTTTAGAGATGTGTACCGGTGTTTGGCAAACTACTGCCTTAAAGAACAGTAGTTGGAATATTTTTCCGTGACTTCAAAGGAAATCAGCAGACTAAGAAAAAAAATAAAGGTACATTTTAATCATTTTCATCCTTAGATCAATCCTTATTTACAACAGAGGCATTTAAAAATAACTTTAGAGATCCTTCACGTAAGGAATTTATTAATAATGCAACTTTAAAATAGACTTTCTAACTACACACTGCCTAAAAAGGAAAATAATGAAACATCATCGTTTAAATGGCTACATACTATATAACAAAATTTAATAATTATCTAACATTTCTTAAGATACATCATATAAAGAAACCTATCAAGAATAAATCGCAATAAAACTAGGATTTTTTAATTTTTAAATAACATTCATCGTGGTGGCAGCCGGCCATGCAGAAATAAGAAGACACTCAGTGATTCCCAAGGAACCCACCTACCTTATTTATTTGTAGATTTGCCGGTGCGACACGCGTTTGTATTCCTTAAAAAACGTCAAACAGATTCTGGTGAAATTTCCTAGGTCTGCAAATTCAAGTGAATTGAGACTGAGTAATATCAAGGTAAAAAAGCCGCCTCGTTCTCCCCATAAAAATAACGTTGTCACCTCATAATTCAAAACGGCGAAAACCTCGACCGCGTGATAACAACTGTGACCTTCAACTGGAAACATCCGCCTAAAATGGCGATAGCAAATAGTGCACACTTAAATGAAGTTGAAAAATAAATCTAGACTATTCTGAAAATATTTCAAGATAAAACGCACAACACAGCATTCTTTTTTTTTTAAGAATAGTGAATGATTTTTAATAACAATTTTATTAAGTAGTTGTAATCAGTTTTTTGTGGTTTCCGGAAGTTGTTGCGGAGTGATTTTGATAAAAAAAGTGAATTTCCTGTCGACTGGAAAAGAGAATTAAAAAAATGCCAAACATCAGACGAGAGGGAAAACAATAACGAAGCTTTTAAATCGTTGAGTGAAAGGTAGCGTGTGAGAAAATGGCAAATATGAAATGAAAAA
The DNA here is from genome assembly GCA_964036315.1 of Acanthosepion esculentum. Lineage (NCBI taxonomy): Eukaryota > Metazoa > Mollusca > Cephalopoda > Sepiida > Sepiidae > Acanthosepion > Acanthosepion esculentum. Next base: position 100,594,964 of record OZ038501.1, on the reverse strand, counting down.
CTGCTAATGAAAACTGTCGAGAAAAAAAAAGCCACTGTTTAAACTTAATTTGTTAAATTATGAATAAGTGATATACCCATCGAAAAATTTCCCAAAAAAAGTGTTTGTGCATGAAAACAAAAAATGAGTAGACATTTCGAGGAGAAAATAATTAAGAGGAAATTTCAAAGTAAACTTTTAAATTTAAAAATAAAATATACGAATGAAGAATAGATATTTAAAAAAAAAAAAACTTATTAAAGAAAACCTTTCCATAAGACTCGGGAAGAACAGATGGTAAAAAAATGGGTTGTGAAAAATTCAAAATGATTTCCTATTTTTGTCTTTAGAAATGAAAAGGTTTTAAAAAGTTTTTTTGTAAATTAAGTCATTATCTGAAGTAAAGATCGCTATTCTTAAAAGTTTAGCTATTATTTTTATTATTATTATTCATAATTTGTATTCAAGTGGACATGCATTCCTTTTTTGAGGCATTTAAATTCCTGCCAATTTTTTTTTTCAATTTAAAATCATTCATTCGAACATTTCTATAATTGAAAGTGGAAAAAATTCTATGATAGCGAATTAAAATAATTTCAAATTCCATATTTGATAAAAGTTCATGAAAAATTCATTTTCATAAAAAAATATTTTATTTGAAATATAATTAATAATTGAGTTTTCTTATTTAGAAATTATCTACATACATTTTTTTTAGTCAAGGTGAGGGGAAACTGTACTGCTCCAATGTTCTAAGTTAGGAGGATCTCTACCACCTTTAAAAATGGCATTCAAAATCTGGCATTTAGACTAATTACTGGTGCCTGGAGGAAATATTCAGTTACCAAGCAGGTCTAAATATGACATTTCATTTCTTCAGTCAGTAAATGGTTGAAACTAATATTTTTATATCTATTTTAAATTTAAAAAAATAATAAAAGAAAATATACACATTTGTGGTCTTGTTTCTGAAATGTGTTTGTTAATTTTTGCTTTGAACAATCACAAAAATGTAGACTCGAAAAACCAATATAAAAGATACAGATGATTGTTCAGTTTCAATAGACAAAAAGAAAAAAAATTATTTGATTAAAACTTTTATTGTTTAAAGTTGGTTGAGATAAACAGCAAAAAATATTACATATATATTTCTGAGTTGAGCAAATTTTTCTTCAATAAAAAATTGAAATGGTAACTGCTTTTAAACATTGATACAGGATTATAAGTAAGAAAAAAAATGAAACAAAAAAGCTAGAAATCTCCAAGAAAAATGTTTTTCATTCAAGAATAAATTAATAACTAGAGCAAGGGAGTACAAGCTGAAAAGGCTGAAGACTCAATTTCATTAGAGTTAGTGATGTTCATCAATACACCTTCACTTGAAATAATTTCAAACAAAACTAATGAGTTTCTTTTAATAGAAATATAAACCTCAACTTTCTAGGGTTGAAATTCTATATTTATAATTTGGTAATTTTAATTTAACCATGTGTGAGAAAAATAACTGACATTTAATGTTTAGAGCTGAAATATGAAATAATAATTGTAATATTTTATTATTGATACAAACTTCATGGACAAAAGAAATGTATCCAGTATTGTGTTTACCAGGCATGCTGCAAGAAGACAGTAGAAAATCAGTAGAATTCATGATGGTCGATATTTATCATTTTTTTCTTAACCTTTAGCATTCACTATGTAGGTGACTTCAGTTGTCAAATAAAATGTTTGTACAGCCACTGCATGCAACTCTGATCATCAGACAATAGTGTGGTTGAATTTTGCATTAGTGTCAGCATATCCTACTATGGTAACAGGAAAATGACTAATTGAAAATCGATGATGATGCTACTGCAGTTATCTGGCTACTTATACCCAATGGATGAAATACTTATAAATATTGCAAAGTGCTAATGGTTAGACAATAAATACTTTTTTGAAATGATATTTTTTAAATTTTATCTTCGTCATTTCCACCCTCTGGGTACTTTTTCCAAAACATATATTTTACAAAGATTCAACATAAAAACACTTCTTCCTTTCCCACTCTCCAAAAGCCCACTTACATTGAAAACACCAGTTATCATTTGATCGCTGGAGTTAAACAGTGTCGAGTCTGGTCAGTACTTAGATGGTGAACTGCCTAAGAACACCAAGTATAGTAAGCAATGTCCTACAATCTAAAATATCTGTCGACTTTAAATAACCCACAAAGGGTTGATAAGCTGTAAAAACAAATCAGTCTCTGAAAGCCGAACAATCATCTAATCTTTCTATTCCTGTTATATTTTCTTTAACAATTTTCTCTCATCTATCTCTACCACTACACAAACCATAACTCCATAATTCTTGCACAAACTTCTGTGGCACAATTGTACCAATCTACTAATTGAAATATTGGAAATGTGAAGAGTTGAGGCAGCGAAACATCAACACCCACAAATAGTATACGTAAAAAACTCTATAGATTAATTGTCAGAAAGTATGCTATAATTATATGTCATCATGACATCAAGCGGCTTCATACAACAACAAAAAATGCACAGTTAAGATTCCATTCACAAAATGACAATACATCAATCCCAATATACACATGCTGAGGGGATAGATTCCTTAGGAGTTACTCTAAGGTTCAGATCCCTGACTATCAGGTGGATAATGCCAGCCTTGAAAATATTTACCTCCAGCACTTTTAATGAAGAGACAAACAATCCAGGAAAGAAAATAAACATATACTACACAGAATGAACATGAAAACACCAGTTCAGACATTTACAGCTAAGACTCACCATGCCACATAGACAGAGTTGAACCATCCTCATTACCTTCATATTCCATTGGTAAGGAGGAAGTTCTATTCATATAACTTCCTCCCAAGAACTATTATTTTGTGGAACAGACTCCTGGGAGGATCACTATGTTGAAACACCAGTTCTTGTATGATCACCAACATCAAGCCTAGTCAGTACCTAGATGGGTGATCACTCGGGAATACCAGGTGCTGTAAGCTTGGATGTGCATGTGGTGTAAAAGATAACAGCTTGGAATTGAAAATCAGAGAGCTCCAATTCCAGTTGGGTTCATTATATTTACTTGTGTTCAAATACTCCCCCCCCCCAGCTATTCAGTTATTATTATCTCCAAACAATTCTTACATTCTGAAAATGTTCTGGCTTTAAGTAGTCTACAAAAGGTTGATAAGCCTTAAAAAATCAAATCAATCAATCAACCTTTATCACTAGGATCTTAACCTCTTCAAGTCTCAAGTCAACCATTATCTACTTTCAACAACCTTATTCATTAATGCTCTACCTTGAGTGACTCTTGGGCTTGTATTGCGTAAACAATAGTAAAAAATATAATTAAAAACAACTAATGTCTTCTTGCTACTTATCCTAAGTTCCCCACCAAAAAAGTTTGTGCTACTTTGTTCACTCAATAAGTTTCAAGTGTAACCCAACAAATCAACTGTTGTACCGAACAGACTTATGAAATCTGCAAGTTCTTATGCCGCACCTTGTCATGCTTATAAAAATCATCGCTAATTAAAATATAAATACATGTCAAACACCTATCACATTTCTTTTCTCCAAACCTACTTATCAGTTTTCTATCTTGGATCTAACTAATTAACTCTGATCTGCTCATACAAATCTTGTACACTTTTTGTACTGCCTCCATACTGCCTCCATCTTGCAGCATGCCTAGTAAATGGAACTCTAGCCCAAAATGTTTATATAAAGTCATAACATCATTATTTGTTCATCAAATTTTCTATAAATTTACATCTACAAGTTAAATTTATATAAAAGCTATATATTCCATCATAGAAGAACAATTCTAGTTTTAATACAATTAATTTGTTGTTGGAATTGCTAACTGGACAAAGAATTATTTACAGTATTTATGTTCAGACTATTGTCCTGATCTTTGTTGTTGTTAACAACATTTTGGTCATTGTGCTCTCTGGGTTTCATCAGGTGTATGTTGATCTGGGTAACCTACAAAGAATTCTATGGCGACAGACTATTCTTGTTCCACTGCCCATGTCTGGGGATTTCTTGTCTAGCTCATATTTTTAGTACTGCTCAGTTATTGCTCATCCTGTTTCCATTGAGTCCAAATACCCACTGCCTGGCCCGGAGATTGAACTCACAATTGCTATGTCACCAATTCCAAACTGAACCCTTTATTTAATCTATGGGAGTAGACTATTCTTGTTCCACTGCCCGTTTCCAGTAATGATAACTTCCCATTCCAGAAATTTGACAAAAAGTGTTTCATAAAGTTTAACAAGTGACAAGCTAGGAGAATATGTGAAAGAATTCCCAAGTTCATAATCATTTGCCATATCATATTTGTAACGCAAGAGCATGATGAGTATTTTGTTATGCAGTAAAATCACCCATTAACTTTTGTCTTCAAATGCATTATTGGAAACGAATTATAGCAATTTTAAATAAAATTTTAGAAATAAAACTACAACAAACTTTAAATTCAACTTCTTAAAGTAAACATGACAAAGAGTAAAACAGGTAAGATGGACAAAGACGTACATGAAAACTGATTTCTCAACAGTACTTTATAGTGATGACTACATTGGATGGATTTAACGGCTGAGCTAAAGATTGGGTTCCTTGTAGAAATGATCAACAGGGGAGGTGGTGCAATGTTTTGGGCCAGTGTTATAGGCAATAAGATTATTAGTCTATTCCAGTGGATATCAAGACAGATGCAAAATATTATTTTGAGTTTGTTGAAATTTTCTGCCAAATGCTTTTTCAATTGGTAACAGCCTTTTTGTTACAAGGCCCCTAAAATGGAACAAGGAAAGATAAAGGACCCTTTGGTTGAAGGTTTATGGGAAAAACACTCAGAATGAGGATAGTAGAAAGGATAATTCAAAGCCTTTTTTTTTTAAATTTATTTTTAGTCAAATGAAGGAGATATAAAGGCCTCAAATCTCTTTTTCAGGATGATCACCCATAAATTTGCACCCTATGAAACTGACATGGGAGCGATACTAGTTTAAATATGTTTCTACTCTCCTTGGAGCCGAACTTGATCATTTATTGTAGATTCATTTTTAAGTGAGTATTTGACCCATTTTTAGTGACACTTATTTTTTCTTTCCAAAGAGACAAATACAGAATACAACATTTAATAAATTTTATTAATTCATAAGAAAATATTGAAAAGCAAACCCTAAAAATGTCTTCTATTTTTACATTAAGTTTTTAGGGTTGAAACTAATAATTACATTTGTCAATTTTCAATACCAAGAACAGGAAGAAATGAAAATCCGTTCTACAAAGATATTCTTGAATTTTATGAACAGCAAGAGATTCCTCACTGAATGAGGCTCCACAATTAGGTTTCTGAGTTGAGATTGATAGCAATCAAATGAAGACATTATTTGAGAATAGTCAAATATATATAATATGGAAGATAAGCCAACATTCTTAAAATATTCAAATCACCTGCACAAACTTGCTTCTGTTAATCACCTTGAAGTTCCATTTTATTTTTAATATTTTACTTTCTATTTTCATCGCCTTTATTAAATCAAATTTAATATTTGTCATAAAAATATTTGCATCTACAGTGATTTTATGATGAATAAAATTTACTTATAATAAATATATGAATATGTAATGACAAAATATAATAAACAATGTTTTACTTACCTTTGTAGTTTTATTAGTCATAATAATTTCTTTGTGTCAAGTTTTGTAAACTATGAAATATTAACAGTAGTAGTCAGTTACCTCCCCTTGTTTTGCTGACCTCAAATTCTATTAGAGTAAAAATCAAATTTTTTTGCTGACCAATCAAATTGATTCATGTTCATGTGAAAAGGCATTCATAGAAATATTTTATTATCTTGTTTCATTGATGATGTAATGGAATAACCTGTCACCCCCATGAGTGACTACACTATAGGTAGTAACTACCTATAAGTATCTGTAAGTCAACGGACTACAGAGTCTAGCTGGAATCTGTTGAGCATGACTCCAACTTACGCAAGAACTACTGACCTTCCAATAGTAGCACTCATTACTGGATTGACTTGCGATGACCTTGTGCATAACTGTTACCTTTATTCTTATTGTACTGGTTTTACAATAAACCTTTACTTATTATTAGCATGGAATATAACAACTGACTAAAACTGCAAGATTTATCACTTAATTAAGCTGATACTGATGGATGACCAATGAGAATGTATCTGTGTCATTTGAAGAATTTGCAATGAAGACTTTAAATGTACAAAGCAATGGATATTAGGCAACAAGAAATAAAAGGTTTAATAAACAAAGTGCATAAGTGAATATACAAGAGCTTGAACCTTCTAAAGTTAAGAAATATAGTGAAAGAAAATAGCAATGTCATAAGTTTGCATGGGGCCAATGTACAGATGAATTGATAATAAACTTGGTAAATTGTTACTGTTTAAAAGATTGAGGATTCAAAAGTCACCATCTTTTCTCATTGATAGCAATCAAACTGGTTGGTCAGAAAATAGATTCATTTTTTAAAGTTCAGTTGACATTTAAGATTTTCATGATAAAAGACAGTGAAATCTGCAACTTCAATGAACACAAAAACATGGATAGAATTTTAAGGTCAAAAGTTTTCTAGTTACTTAAATAAGTTTTAAAAGCTATCTTGACATCAGTCACTTTCTCACTGATGTGATGTGGCTTTCTTTTGTCTTTTTTACAAATATTTTCATGGCAACTGTTCTGAGAAGCTTTTTTCCCTGGTGTCTCAACTACATGTAAGCATGCTACTAGATTGACAACTAGGTCTCAGCGTTTTACTGTTGAACTAGTGAGATGCAACTGCCACTGCTATTCTAACAGTTTATTTTCTCGCACTTATCACTGTTGGAACTCCCTTCCGTTTTCTTGCTTCCCTGCCATCTACATCTAGAAGCTTATGAAGCTTTATTTGACTAATTTAGCTTCAACTCTGAAAACGTTTATTTTAATATAGTGGATGGCTACAAGTAAGAGGGGAGATGGGATGCACTTATTTTATTACAACAAATCTTCAAACATTTAAATGCAGCATCAATCACGATCTTCTGTCTTCCTGATTCATGTTATTATATCCTGTCAGCACTCCCACATTTTTTTTAAAACAACTGCAAGTAAAAGCTTAACCGGCAATCATTGTAAAATTGATTCAGGATATAAAAAAAGCCTCAAAACATAAAAAAAACACCTTCCACTGCCCATATTGGATAATATTATCATCTCTCAGTTGCGTCTCTGTCTTTGGTCAGAGTGCGACTCAGTTGTGGATATGTCTGTGGACAGAGACGCAGCTGGGAGAAAAATACTGAGAGGTGCCTGCTTCTGGGGAACAGCTACTCATGGCTGTTCCCACCTCATCGCGGGGTCTGGACAACTTTTGGCCCTGACCCAGGTGTACACACTAAGATTCCCCACATTAAACCCAACCTTGTGTCACATCATGCCTCAATGGGGAGACTGCGTAAATATGACCTTCCGTGGCCCAGATTACTAGAATCAAAGTGTAGTATCTGTTCAAGCTACCGGCCCATGGTTCCAATCATCAGCAGCAGTTCCAGCCAGCCTCCATCATTGGCAGCTCCAGCTCACCATCGGACACTGCTGCAGCCATCTCCATATCCTGCCACTCCAGCCATCTCCAGGTCGAGTCATCCTTGCTAGCAGCAACTATAAAACTGTCCTTTCCCACACAACATTCTTCTCACCCTCTACATGAATGTACAGAGATATTTTTTGCCTTGTGCACTGTAACCTTATTTTTGTTGATGTATTTTCTTTGATGAAAATAAACCTGGCAATATATTTTTTTTTTTACTCAAGTCTTTGTTTTGTTTGTTGTTGTCATTCAATATCAGTTTGCAGGCCAATATTCCACCGACAATGCTGTTCTTTTATTGTCCTTTCCTCACTTCACTAAAATATTCTCATTCTCTTTCACTTCCTGTAACCCCGTGTCCTAGTGACATTATCACCTTGCTTCAAGTGAAATGATAAAAAAAAAGACAGGTGGGGTTTTATTTCAGTCATTTTGCTACTGATTGTGACAGATGAATAACTTTAAAAAAATGAATGTCAGTTTTTGGTAAACTCTGAATTAGTAATAGTCCTTTTATTTGGCTGTTATAATTTATATGCAAAAATTTGAACTATGTGTAAATTTCAATTTTTAAATGTAGCATACATTTAATTTTCAGTGACCAAATCTAATAAAAGATTTAATTGAAAAATGGAATTTTCACCTGATTATAAATGGCTAACCACTTGTTTTAACTTTTTCTCTCTTCCTATAAAATGTGCTCATAACACAACCTATATAACATTTTTTCTAAAATTTAATAACTCTCCATTGCATAATAAATCTAATAAAAATAACTCTTTTCATAATATAATAACGTTCTCTTCATAACATAATGTTCTTTTCAAAATGTATTAATTCTCTCTCTCTCTCTCCATAACTTAATAACTGTCTCTTCCTAATTTAATAGCACTCTCTTCATAATGTAGTAACTCTTTAATTCACTTTCTTTAATGTAATAATGCTCTCTCTCTCTCTGTCCCTTATGTAACAACTCTCTCTTTTAATATAACTCTCACTTCCTAACAACTCTCTCTTCATAATACAATAACTCTCTCTCTCTCAAATATAAAACTTGCTTCATAATGTAATAACTCTCTCTCTAGAATATAACTCTCTCTTCATAATGTAATAACTCTCTCTCTCCAGAATATAACTCTCTCTTCATAATGTAATAACCCTCTCTCTCCAGAATATAACTCTCTCTTCATAATGTAATAACCCTCTCTCTCGAATATATAACTCTTTCTCTATATAGTGTAACAACTCTTTCTCTCTCTCAAATATAATTCACTTCTTAATTTAATAACTCTCTCTTATGCATCAACTCATTTTAAAATATAACTCTCTCTTCATAATGTAATAACAATATTTTCCTGATTTAATAACTCTCTCTTCATAATGTAGTAAGTCTTTTTTTAATTAACTCTCCTTAAGGTAATAACTCTCTCTCTCTCTCTCTCTCTCTCCCCCTCATTTAACAAGTCTCTTTTTTAATATCATTCCCATTTCTTAACAACACTTTCTTCATAATGTAATAACCCTTTCTTTCTCTAGAATATAACTCTCTCTTTATAATGTAACAAGTCTCTCTCTTGAATATAATTCTCTCTTCATAGTGTAATAGCACTCTTTTCCTAATTTATAAACTCTCTCTTCATAATATAGTAACTTTCTCCTTCTTTAATTAATTTTCCTTATGGTAATAACTCTCCCTCTCCCTCTCTTTCTGTTCCGTATGTAACTCTCTCTTTTTTTAATTTAACTCTCACTTCCTAACAACTCTCTCTTCATGATGTAATAACTCTCTCTCTCTCTCTCTCACACACACACACACATACACACACACACATAACTTTGTATTCATAACTTGTTAAATGTAATTAAATCATATTTTCTTTTCTTTTCCAGCCATGGTTGTTTATGTGGAAAGTGTATCAGTTCTAGAGTTATTTTAACTTATCCTTGTCAAATTTTAATACTGATTCCCAACTGTATCATAATACAATTGTATCATAATGCACTGTAAATCATGTTTCTTGTCAAAAGCTAGAAAGTAAAAACAAAAAACTATAATAGGTCAAAAGTCAAGATTAGTCGTTTTCAGTTCAAGTAAATCAGCCAACATGTTTTGAATATAAACAATTGACAAGTAAAAACATGTTTGTCAATGCATATCATTAAAGTATCTTAACTGTGAAGGTCAGATTAAAAACTTTACTTGATTGTATGGAAAAGAGACTAACACAGAAATTGAATGTGTGTCACCTAATGATGATAAATGTATATGTTTTGTAAATATATTTATAATATATTTAGATAAAGAATATTAGGCAGAGAAGTTTAAAACTATAGTTGTACCCTTGGCTACAAGGGTAAGATTTGGTTCCAGTTCTGCAGTTAAAAAAGCTGAGGCAGTCAAAAGTAACTTATATATTTGTGTGCTTGGTGTTGACCTATAATAGTAGGTATTAAATTAAGTTGAAATCATTCAACAATAAAAACAGCAAGAAGTAACTCTTACCTTCAGGCATAAAAATATTTTTGGCAATCTTGGACCTTTATGTCCGCAAAAAAAACAAAATGTCAAAGGACGTTCTTTCCCATGACACCGCTATTATTTTAACTAACTTCACTCCTGTTTATTCTTTTAAAAAGCGATGGTTAGAATTGTAATAAAACCATAACATATGAAAGTGAATTTATACACTTTCTTTGTTCTTGAGAATTTACAACAAAAATAATAAACATTATTATATTGTTTATTGAAATGGTTGGCACAACATTGGCTAATTGCCAATTGATTCAAACATGATAAAGTTGTAAGTAATAAGGATTTCCTTATAGCTGGTTCATATATTTTAATAGATTAAATGTTTATAAATTTATGAATAAAAATTGTTTTCATATTTATTTCTTTATAAATTGGTAAATGATAAATATCGAATTACTTTAATTTTAATTGTATTAGTTTTAAAATACTGCAAATATAAAATTATTCTTGCAAATAAACAATATAAGAAATAAACTGTGTTGAGGTTTTATTACAATTCTATTCATCGCTTTTTAAAACAAACATTGCTGAGGAGTGAAGGTAGTTAAAATAATAATAGCGATGTCATGGGAAAAACCGTCCTTTTGACACTTCATTGTTTTTACTGGCATGAAGGTCCAAGTTTGCCATTTTTTTTATAACTACAATATTTTATTCTCTTTAACTTAACATTTCAGTACAGAGCTAAAATATTCTTGCTGCAAATGTGTTTAATTGCAAGTTGTGTAACAGAAAATAAACATTTTGTCTTGGGTTTTTACTGTTTCAGACTTATCAATAGTCAGTTTTTAAGGCATTTTGGTAATTTTTAGGGAAACTTTGTGTTTACCACAGAATATGCACCTTTATTCCCCAAAGCAGCTTAACCATGATGTCAAAACATGATGGAATTATTTAAATATAATGCAATTACAAAATTATTGTATATTTATCTTTAAGCTAAAAATAATTTCAGATATAAACAATGCTTTATTTTGGTCAAGTTTAGAATAACAGAAAATTCTATTTCTTCTATGTCATCAGAAGTATCCAATACACAAAGATTGGCAAATTTCCCACATCTTGTGTTGGACTCTTTTGATAACATAAAAAGTATTCCACACACGAAATAACATATGGGCTTACCATATGTCCTAGTTTAGCCGGGTTTGGCCTGATTTCTGAGGACTGTCCTGGTTTCAGACAACTGCACCAGTGTTATCAGTTATCAGTATACATTATTTTAATGTTGGCTCTGAAGTGGTGTTGGATACAGGTTCAATTCATTGTCAAGAAAATCAAATACAGAGATAGCATAGTAGATGTAGTGAGTGCAAAATAATAATAATAATTTACATATATTCTATCCATGATATTTTGAGCACTTTAACCCTTTAATATAGGATAACTATATTTTATCATGATATATATAAATATATATATTTGATAAGTCTAATAATAAATATATAATTATAATAATAATATGCATGCATAGGAGACCGCCTTCATGCCTAACTACCAAAACAGTGATATTAAAATAAATAATATAAGCATCAACCATGGGATGAACCAAAGGAATTCACTTTCACCACAGCTTTTTTGTCTTGCTCTTTTCTGTCTGTCCAAATTGCTCAACAATTCAAACAGGAGCAACAAAATGACTTTCACTGCACAATGTTGACTTCAGAGAAGATTGCATTCAAGAATGAAATAGACTCTGTTGCCACTTGGTGTTGACCTCAGTGATCACTCTTATATTTACACATGCCCTGAATATTTTATCCACTTTTATCCATAAATATAGCAAACTTTCAAACTATATTTTTATCATAGGGTGCGATGGGTAAATTGTCGCTATTTTATATTTTTAATTTTGTGCATGCATGTTGTTTTTGATTTTGTCAATTACACAGGGTTAGTTGGGCACTGTCTGTGAGAAAATGATCACCATGGCACGATTCGCTCTGCCAGAAACTTGGAAAAAGCATGCTATACTGCTTGTCATTCATGCTGGAAGCTCCAATAGAAATATTTCAGAGTGTTTGGGTGTCAATCTGAGGACAGAGCTAAGGATTCAGAAAGACTTGGATGAGTCTAATGGTGATTACGAAGGTAAAGCAGCTCAGAAAACTTACTCTGATCATTCTGATAAGAAAACAACGTCGAATTTGTTGGTGAGATCCAGGCCATGATTGACACTGATCCCTCCAAGTCAATCAGGTCCATAACCAAGGATACAAGAGCGTCTGAGTTTCTTATCAGGCAGGTAGTGTGCATGAAGACATTCGGTAGTTCTTATACAAGATGAGAAAGGGCCAATTTTTATCCCAAGCTACAAAGGAAAAGAGAAAAACTGTGCTGCAAAGCTTTTGAACAAACTCAGGCATCCCCTTCAACCAAATATACTTTGGTTTTTCTCAGTTGAGAAAAATTTCTGCCAGGATAAAATGGTGAACAAACAGAACAATTGTTGGTTTGCTGTATCCCCAAAAGACATACTGAGAGTGATGAAAACCAAATATCCAGCAAATATCATGATGTTTGGAGTGATCACTAGTGATGGCAATGTTATGCCTCCATTCATCTACCCGGAGGGCTTCAAACTCAACACAGAGGTCTACACCAAGTGCCTTGAGGAGGCAGTGCTGTCCTGGGTCAAAAGGGTGGCTGTTGGAAGACCCCATGCCTGGCAACAGGACTCTGTACCATGCCACATGAGCAGGAGAACACAGCCATGGCTATCAGATAATATCTGGAACCACATTACCCCTTAAATCTGGCCACCTAACTCCCCAGACTGCAACCCCCTTGATTATTATGTGTGGGGTGCAGTTGAAAAACTTGTAACACCAAAGATGAATTGAAAGCAAGGATTATGGCAGCATTCACTGACTTACACAAGGAGACCATCAAGAAGAGTTGCAGGAGGTTCCAAAGTTGCCTGGAGGCTGTGGTTGAAGCCAATAGGCATTTTATCAAATAAATTCACTCTTTATAATTTAAAGATATTTTCTGTAATATATATCTGTTAAAATGAGATGTAGTGTTATTTTCATTTTTTCATAATTTAGCTGACAATGTATCCATCACACCCTATATATATATATATATATATATATATATATAAAGTAGCACACAAGGACAATGATCAGTTTTCAACCTGTGTCTATCGAACTGACTCATGAATAAAACTCAGAGTTGTGCCAAATGGTGAGGAATAAAAAGTATATTTATTATATATATATATATATATATATATATATATATATATATATATATGGTTATATGGTTTATTTACTTATATTTATAAGATTATTATATTGTTATCTAATATCCCACATAGAGAAACTAGAATTATGATACACATACATGCATAAAGCAATATTTATGATTTTTCAGTTTGGCTGGGAATCCATTAATTTCTTGGAACTTTGAAGGGACATGTTGTCTCTCCTTGAATTTGGAATGCCATAAATTATATTAACATTTGTTTAACTAATCAAATGATTAACCAATGAAAATGAAATAAAATGAAACTAAAAATAGCAGAAGAAATATCTTTCTTCTTTTTCTACATATCTCATTCTCTGATGAAGCTTTAATAAAAGAGAAACATGTTAGATCTATAACTGTTTCCTATTTGTTCTCTATCTTATTCTTCTGTCCGATTCTGATCCATATTTGATCTGTATTTGATCCAAAATATAGATCAAATATATATATATATATATATATAATATGTATATATATAAACACATGTACACACACAGAGATGTAATATGTCTTTATTGCTCCTGTAGTGTTCAGTACTTAATATCATTTTGTACTTTCTTTTTTATCAAAGTCATTGAAAAATTTATCAGTTTGTGACTTTTAATTCATTTATATAACCTTTGGTCAAGTTCAAAGCAATATTTTTTTTGTATTTCTAATTTTGTGGCTATAGTCTGATTTTGTATGTTTGTATTTAACCTATAAGCAATTGCAATGGGGCACTGTATTTTGAATTAAGGCACCTCTAAAATGGATTAATTTATGGAATATAAAAAAAGAAAAAAATCTGGTTGATTTGTCACTGAATGATAATATTGCGGGAGCTAGGTTTGCACTGACCTAGAAAACAATCTTCAAGGGAGATAATTATTAAATGCTAATTATAGAGTGCTTTTTTTCAATGCTATATTTCTTCATGGCATAGGCAATCATGGTTTACTATAGATTCCTTTTCTTTATTTGGTGTGAAAGATAAAAGAGTGGTTGTCTGTTACCTTCTCCACAGTTTGGAATTTGGTTTTCTTTCTCTTAGATTAGTTACCACCCAAAGCTAGAGAGCCCACTCTACCCTTTGAAATCCTTTATTAATTTACTTATTTGTATATGGATAAAAAAAAATAGTTCCTCTTTTGTGAATAATATTAGGTAGCATGATCTTCAAGCGAACTCAATGATAATATTTTGTATTGGAACTTTCTTGCAAGGTTGTCTGATTGTAAATATATGTGCATATGTATATGTGCAGTTTCTCTTAGAAATGGCAAAAACATGTATAAAATTTCTCTCTCAATTATTAAAACATTACATCAATTGTATTGAACAAGGAAAAAATATATTTGTTTAAAAAATTGTCAGGTAAAGAAAGTTGTACTTTTTCCTTACAAATATGAGGTTTGGTTTTATTTTATTTTATGGCATATCAACACCTCAGCGGGTTATTTAATGCCAACAAGATTTTTATGATAGGTTCATATGAATAGAATATGTATTCTTTGTAAGAAATCAGTTTGTAGATCAGGTTTCATTATTGTATTTTTGTAAAGAGAGTTTTTGTTGAGAGTCAAATGTATGGATGTAAATTTTATTTTTTTTCAAATATGTACTGCTAGTATTTTTACTATAAAAATCTATTTGTATACTTTCATACTGTTTTGACCCCAGTTTGGGGATTAACTATTTACCCATAGCTGGGACCCTAACAGGTCTACCACCCTGAATCAGGATGGAATTTGGAAACCAGCAATTAAGAGGTGGTTCCATGCTCCTCAAAACCTCCCAATCAGAGGCCTTGCTGCCAGATATAGTTTATCATCATACTAAAGACATACAAATATGAGGGTTAATTCATAAAGAATATTGTAAATGTGAAATATTAGTAAACATCAGATAACAAACATGATTCAATTTTTCATACATGAAATAAATGTTTATTCACTTCTGAACTCCATCAAATTTGTATCAACTGAATCAAAGATATATATTTTCGGGTCTTTCTTCAAACATTTAATCCTTTTCATGTGAGTGTGTAAGAGATTCTCTTCTTCTCCTCTCTTGTGTATGGCATTTATATAACTTTCTGTTAAGCAGTTGTCTTGTAGGTGTGTATATCTTAAGTTCAGTTGGGTTCACGTGTTTGTTTATGTTAGTCCACCCACCAATAACCTTTGGGGCCCAATTCTGTACTTGGTGTCTTTAAGGCCACCTTTTTAGGTCAACCCTTGTTGCTCCTAGGTCTTTTAACTTTCTGAGATGACACTGAGTACAAACCATACTTTAGTATCTTTGACAGAACCCTGTATATATTGGGGTCACCACAGATCAACTCTTCTAAGATCAAATTTCTTGATGCACATTAAATTATATCCTCATAAAAAAAACAGAAATATCTTGCCAATGCATCAAAAAAGTGATCAGTATTTCCGTTTTTTATGGGGGTATAATTGCATGTTTATAGTTTTATTTTGATCTTGGCCAGATGGATGCTTTCCTTCCCTTCGGGTGAGTTTGGTTGGTGTATGCATGGTATGCACACACCATCCATAGTTTTTTTCCATCTTGCCTGGGGAATAAAAGTTCCCATTTTTGCACTAGAACTGCTGTCTGACAATTACATAAAAGCATGAAACTCACTCAATAACCATTAGAATAATACAACAGACTTACCCATAATGCACCACTGACCAACATATATAAATAAATAGTCAATCTAAAACACAACATACATGGCCTGACAATTGCATTTAAGTACAAAACAAACTCTGATGGGTGTTGACCTCAATGTTCACTTTTACACACACACACACACACACACACACACACACACACACACACACACACACACACACATATATATATATATATATATATATATATATATATATAATGACCAGCTATTCTTGTTTTACAGGCACAGCTGTCTTCTAAGGTAGCTATCCAATTTCTGTTGCAAACGTTTGCTTGGGGACACTTACATTTGTTCAACACCAACAGAGCCCACCTGTAGTTTATACTGCAACTAAGTTGAGCAGACTTTAGTTAGTTTCTGGGAGAGAGCATATAATCTGGCATGATCAACAATTTGAAAAATGCCAGTATGCTCACATCCTTGGGACTTCATGCTAGCACAATACTCAAGTGTTACCAAACAGTTCAGTCTACCCAATTTCATTCAGAAGTCTTGAATCAATCCATAGGATGGTTTTCAGAGATATCGTACACTGGGATCACCTCCCTGGGAAAATAATACCAGTAAGTCATATTCCTGAAAAATTGACAATAGTGAGATTCAAACTCAAGTCTCGTGTTTGGAAAGCAAACGTTTTAACCACTCAGCAATGTGTCCATATATAGTTGCAATGACTAAAAATTTAGATTTGTAAAACACTACAAGAGGATTTGATCTTCAGAAGGTGATCCGCTACTGTTGCTTTGTACCAGACTAGATTAAATCAATATCTACTGAAGCCTTTTAGGGAACTTTTGTTTCTTCTTTTCTGGGGCATATTTTGTTATTAAAGCAACTCTTTTTAATTGTGTTTTGACTTTTTTCTCATAAGTTCTCATTCTAAAGAAGAAACTCCCCAGGAATCCAAATTAATTACCAAAGCACTAATACTGTCAGAACTTCTTGTTACATATCATGCATTTTTCATTTCCCAACTAGAAAGACAAAGTTCACATTCGACCACTGCATGACTCGATTAGATTTTATATTAATCAGTTTGTCTTTTTCATCGAGTGTCAGAGAAAATAGCTGAGATCGATGAGTTTATTAAATATGTATGTGCAACTGTGTCTGTCTGTGTGTTTGAGCAGATAAAAACATGAGAGAGAAAGAAATAGAGCAAAATATTTTTATTTAGTTTAGTCTGGTACAGTGATCACAGCATACCAATTTTTCAAGTGGGGAGGGCATATTTGCCTTGAAAATCAGCATTTAAAAATTTCAGATTTCACATGAGTTTTATCATCACCCACTGGCACTGATGGAAAATATGCAACTACTTAAGTACCAAGCAGCAGGTTTTCTACTCATTTATTCTATATTTGATTTTGTGTCAGTCAAACTAAACTTAGTAACTCTCTCTCTCTCTCTCTCTCTCTCTCATATATATATATATATATATATATATATATATATATATATATATATATATTCACTGTGTTTTCTATACAATTCATGTGTGGATTGTCAATTTTAAAAGTTTTATGATAAATGTGAAAATGAAGGAAAATAGATTCATTTTTGTCATTTGAGGCTCTTTTGTTTCCAGAAAGAAAAAAAAACTGTATAAACAGCAAAAAAGATATGTGCCATTTATGGAGATGGTGCCATAGCTGAGAATACTGTTTGTAAGTGGTTCACTAGGTTCGGAAGTGAAAATTTTCATCTGGAAGATCAAAAGCATTCTAGAAGTCATTGATGATGACCAAATTGAAATGCTGATTAAAATTAATCTAGGTGAAACAACACAAGACATTTCAGAGATACTCCACATATATTGTATGAGTGTTGTAAGACATTTGAAAGCATTTGGATATGTGAATAACTACAATATTTGGGTGCCTGATTAATTAATGGAAAAAATTAAATGAACTGCATTTCAATCTGTAATTATCTGATTACAACAAAAATGACCCAATCAGAGGTCTATGCAAAATGGATTGTTTGCAACAATGTCTGCATCTAAAGAAAGTGATGCTACACATCTGGTGGGATTGGAAGAGCATTGTGTATTTCAACCTCATTCTTTCTGCAAAACCAGATCATTGAATTCAGATAAGTACTATTCTCAACTGGATGAATTAAAGACAGCAATCAACATAAAGTGTGTCTGGAATTGGCCAATCAGATGGGTGTCCTCTTCCGTCAGTACACACATCTCTTTGCAAACATGAAAGAAATTGGCACAGCTTGGTTGGGAAGTCCTATTACACCTGCCGTACTCACCTGACATTGCACCTTTGAATGAATACTTATTTTTATCCCGACAAAATTCCTTTAATTGAAAGAACTCCATTTCTCTGGAAAAATGTCAAAACCACTTAAAGCCATTCATCACACAGGAAAGATGCCAAGTTTTGGGAGGATAGAATCATGAAGCTGCCTCAAAGATAGCAAAAATTACTGAAACAAAATGGGTCATATGTAGTTGAATAATTCTATCTACAAGTATCTAAAGATTTCTTTTGAAATTCACTTAAAAATGCTATCAATTTTTTAGACCCTATATATATATATATATATATATATATATCTTAGCCAATGTGTTTCACCCACAGTAGGACATTATCAAGGCAAATGCAAAGATTTTATTTTGTAACAAGTATTTATATACTAGATCAAAAATATTATTGGTTTTTCAAAATTTTTGAGTTTAGGAGCACTCGTAAATATTCATGAATTTAGCTGGAATGTCAGGCAAGCTATTGGGGACACATGGTGACACAATTCAATGTCTAATAAACGAAAGTGTATGAGTGATGTTTTAGAAATTTTTGAGGGGGGGGGTTCAAATTAGTGTTTAAATTAATTTAGTTTTGGATTAATTTGTGTGTTATATATTTTGAATAACATAAGGTCATGAGTTTAACTGTTTCTTTTAATTTTTTAACATTTTTACTGCCACGTATCTTGGCTTGGGGAAGTTACATATCTCCGTTCCTGAAAGAATTACTAAAAGTTTTCCGTTTGTCTTATATATAACTCTACCGAGTGAACATAGCTCTGGCTGACACCTAATCAGTTGTGTTTCAATCCTGGCTTGAGGCATTCGGATGTCTAGTCGCACTGAGGAGCTGTGATACAGCGAAACAGTACTGTCTGTGAATGACATAATTTAGCTCTTGAAAATACATTTCAATTGAGCACTGTTGAGTGATAAGCTAATTCTATAAACAGCCACCTGCACTAATGCAAAGCTCTTCAGTAAAATGAATGGAGCACTTTGGCTGATTGGCATTTGTTTACATTTGTAAAAACAATACGCTAGATTTAGTTGTGTAACTCTACCGAGTAAAGATAACTCTGGCTGACACCTAATCAGTTGTGTTTCAATCCTGGCTTGAGGCATTCGGATGTCTAGTCGCACTGAGGAGCTGTGATACAGCGAAACAGTACTGTCTGTGAATGACATATATATATATATATATATATATATATATATATATATATATATAGAGTCTGAAATGAACTTTGGAAAATTTCTGATGGAATTTCCTCCTTATCTGAGAAGGATTATTTGTAATTTACAAAAGTTGTTCAATAAAATTAAATGACACAAAAAAACATTTGCTGCCTAAATACACACAATGTATAACTCATTCAATGTAACCAATTTGAGGGCCCAGATGAATATTCCTAATCAGAGTGTGTATAAATATATATGAGGGGATGCTGAAAAGTTTTCAGCCCATCCCATTTACCAGAGTATGACCAAATGGATCAAAATATTGGGAGGAGGGAATTCCTTCTCAATCTGGCTAGGAAGTTTTCAGCATCCCCTCATGTAATGTTAAACACTTTCTGTTGTTCTGCATTTTCATGTTCAAGACTTTCTGCATATGAAACTAAACTAAAAATAAAATTAATATAGCTAATAAGGGACCCTTTGCCTTGTCCTCCACATGATAAATGAAAACAATAAACAAGGATATCTATCATTGTCCAGAGAGAAAATAATTTCAGATATAACAACAAAGGAAAAGATAAGAACTTTACCACATTTTGCTTACACAACACAAGAAAAAGTAGATCTTACTGAAAAATATTTTGACAGATTGTCTTTTATGCCTTGTTGATGATCATGATAAAACTGAGCCTAACTGGCAACTGAAGTTTCATGAATAGCAAATCTGATGAAATTATGCAAACATGTAATTACTTTATTTGGTTAAAAGCACTGTACTGTTAGACAGTGGTAACTTGTCCACACCACACCCAGTTATGACAACCTTTGGAACATATATAATGTACATATATAAACATTAAATGCATTGCATGTTTTAAAAACTCAAAAAAAATTTAACAATTTAAAAAATATATATATAACATTTATGAAATATGATTACTTCCTTCATATTTTCTCAGTCTAGTGTTAGTCATTAACAAGGTCAATGAGCCTTGACTTTTAAATGTGATTGTGACACAAACATACAAAGAGAAGCTTTTAATGTTAGTATAGAAGAAATTATTTCTTTAGAGAGCAGAAGCATAATTTGATGGGTCTATACCATTACAAGTTTAAAATAAGAAATTCCAAACTCAAAATGAGAAAAATTCAAATTTAACATAAGAATAATGTTTCTTGATATAAACATACAAGTTTAATTCTCGACATTATTCAAATTTAATATTGATTAAGTATTCTTTGGATTTTTTATATGATTCGATTATATAACATTGGCATAATTTCCTTTAAGGAATCTTCAATGATGCCTTTCAATTTGTCCAATCGAAAATACTTTTTAGTTGTCCCTGATGGAATTTCTGCATTGAGGATCACACACATATTTTCAGCCAATTTTCTTTTAATGAATGCCTTCATAACCGACCAAACATTTTCTATCGGATTAAACACAGGGCTGTACAGTGCCCAACGGAGAAAATGATTGCACTCAAATTGTGGATTGAGTAAAACTCTCTCAATATTGGAATAGCATGGAGCATTGTCAATGACAATAACTGATAGATTTTATAGGCCTTCCACAAGAATTCCTTTATCCAATTTCCAGCTGTGTCCTTATTGTAGGAATGAATTTCATGATGTATTAGCCTCTTGGCACCCAATGCATCTGATTAGATGAATATTTGCACCTTTAGAAGTCATTGAAGATGTACTGCATCTTTCTCCTCTCAATGATCAATCTTGAGTTCTCATAATATGCAGGTTGAAATTTGCTTTGCCCATGAATAGGATGCTACTATTCCCCATTTCAGGCTCAAATCTTTGATAGTGTCAGTGATGCAGGTACTGGTGAATACATTCACATGCTACAAAAATATTGTACTTCTGAATTTCTTCTGCAAGCTGAGCACAAGTAATCCTTGGGTTCTGCTCAATCTGATCAACCAAAAATTGTCACTGGTCTTGGAAATCTTCAAATGCCTATAGCACCGTTTGTATCTACTTTATAACCTTCCTTTATCCATCTTATATGCAGTGGGTGTTTTGATTACCAAACAGCTTGCGGAGGATTTCCAGTCTCCATCATTTTTGTAAACTGCCAAAAATTGCCTTTTCTTTTCATGGATTTTGGATTTACTTATGTATGACTTTTGGGCCATGGTTGTTAGGTGATTAATTGAATGAGTATAGCTTTTTCAATTGGCAAAATATTACGTGACTATATAGAGTAGTGTTCAACAACTTTGAAAGACCTTGATTAAAATTTAAACCCGAATTTTATACATACATACATACATATATATATATATATATATATATATATATATGTGTGTGTGTGTGTGTGTGTGTGTGTGTGTGTGCGTGTGACATTGTGCACAAGTGAACGAAATTCACTAAAACAAATAATAAATGTGCTAATCACGTGGACCAGACCCAATTTATTTAGAAGTTGCAAAATATCAATTGCTAGAATGTACAGAGAAAATGAATAGTGAATACTTCTTATAAGTGTATAGTTGTGATTTGAATTTGCATCTTTTTTTTATTGTGGTTACTTTGGATTTTATCATTTTGACTTTTGAATTTGTAATGGTACAGTTCCAAGAGGTCCATTCTTTCAAGCAGCACCTTCCTCATTGCACTAAAAAGAAGATGGTCAAGAGGTGTCCTAAAAAGGAAATGTCAAGAAAACTGAATGATTTTTATTACTAATCCCATGTACGTGTGAGATCGCCACTTTAAACCTGGACTTGTGCCATAATCCATTCAAGTGGAAGGGGGGATACAAATACCTATCTATAAAACCAATTGCAGTTAAGTGTTCTTATTACACATTATTTCTAATATAACATGTTGTGGCATTTCTAATATGTCCTCAAAAGAGTCCACTACATAAAGATGGGCAATGTATGTAGTGGACTCTTCTGGTGATGTAGAAAAGTATTACAGAAAAAAATTCATGCACACATTATGGATACATATTGCATTTTATATAGTAGTAGGCATCTGTTTATTTTGTGAGATCCAAAGGAATACAGAGCATTTAAATTTGTGGCCGACTTGGCTGCAGGAGTTGCCAGAAGATTGTCAGTGTTGACAGTCAACTGCATTCTGGACACCATTTTGGATTTTCTGTATGAATTTACCCCCATAGCCTCCTTTTCTATGTTTGGATATGGCCACAAGACAGCAGAGGTTTACATTCAGAGTTTTCTTTCCCTTAAATGGACTGTATTTCTGAGCTGATGATCTCCATCTACTGAAGGCAACTGCTTATGAGGTGCCAATTGTCTGTCTTCAACCTTTCTCTGGCATAGACAGTGGTAGCATGTCCATACTACACCACACCCAGTTATGACAACCTTTGGAACATATATAATGTACATATATAAACATTAAATACATTGCATGTTTTAGAAACTCCAAAAAAATTTAACGATTTTTAAAAATATATATATATATAACATTTGTTATAAAATATGATTTCCTTCATATTTTCTCAGTCTAGCATTAGTCATTAATCACACGTATCATATTCTGCCCCTCCCCTTACTGCTTGGGCACTTATATAATCTCTATGCCGTAGCTAATTTACATACCACTGCAACATTAGATAAACAAAAACGTTAGAAAGCAAAAGACAAATTATGAAAGAGTCAAACAGAAATATCAAAAAGTTTGAAAACTGGAAAAAATAGAAGAAAAAAATTAAAAATATAAATTGGGATTTAAGTCTAAAATACTCAGAGATTATAAAGTTATTATTTATAACATACAATAAAAATAATCTATACTATGTTTTTGACAGAAGTAAAATCTAAACTATTAATTGAATAAATATGAGTAGAAAAGAATAAGTTGATAAATATAACTTTAGGTAAACAAAAACAGAAATTAAAAACAACAAAAAATTTCAGGATTGTTGTACAAAGACAAATAAATACTAATACAGAAAATTCCATTATCTGCGGAAAAATTTGAAAGAAATAAGCAATACATATATAAATTCAAATAAATATAATAATCATAATATATATAATAAATGAAATAAAAAATAATAATAGCAAATCAAATTATTATATTATTTTTAAGTAATATTTACAATTTTGCAGTTAAAAATCCATTAGAATTAAAATTCCGTTACAAATAAAAAAAATCCATTAGAATCCATTAAATTTTTGGAGCTACAACAATATGCAGTATTTCTCCTTGAGTTCCGAACACCATATTTATATATGTGGATTGATTTTGTACTATTTTCCTTATTTTATTATTTTCCTTATAAAAAATGCATGACTCTCTCTCTCTCTCTTTCTGTGCGCACACTCTGTCCTATCATCAGTCAGCTTGATTAATGTCATAGGTAAACAGTCAAATGACTGAATGAGTGCATACTTTACATGTCTACAAGATGCACCGTACTTATAACCATCTTCTGTTTCTTAATTATGATGTGATTTGTTTTTTTAATGACATGTCCCTACAAAATGTAGGTGATCATATTTGTTTACAGATTCTTTTTCTTATTTATCTGTAAATTGCCATGACTTCTTGGGAAATATTCAAAATAGTATATTCCGTTGTTATGGTAACTGGGGGCATGACATGATGTTAGTAAGTGAATATGCATCAAGTTAAAACAGAATATCTCATTAGGAATTAGTAAGAATACATTGCTACTTTAGGTAGTTTTTTTTTTTTTTAGATCAGCTGCCAATTTGACTTTTTCAAAACTATCAGACTTAGCATTAAAATAGAAAGAGTTTTGTCATAAGCATAGATACCAAGTTGAGAAATAATAACATCAAGAAGGTTGTTGATAAAAATTAAAAACAAATTAGGTCCATGAATAGAGCCCTGGAGGACACCCACATTAAAGTAAAATGATCTAGAAGCATGGCCATTCAAGACAACTTTCCTTTTGTAATTTGCTAAGAAAGATTGAAAAAAATTAAAGATTAATCCATAAATACCATAACCTTTCAATTTATGAAGAAGACCAACATACCAAACCTTGTCAGATGCCTTTGAGATATCCAATGCAACAGCCCGAGCTTCACCTTTCTTATTTAAAGCTTGATAGACTCTTTCAGCAATAACTGTTAATACATCAGTAGTTGACCTAGAGAAGCAAAAGCCATATTGCTTGTCTGAGACAAGGTTGAGATGCATGACCAATTCAGAGTTGATTAGAGACTCTAGGACTTTGCTAAAAAGATAAAAGGCTAATAGATCAATAGTTAGAAAGATCAGTTCACTCAAGTTCTTATAAACTGGAACTACAGAAGAGGATTTCCAACAAGGTGGAAAGCAAATAGTAGCAATGGATATTTATTTTAGAGTTTAGAGAGAACAGGACCCAGTTCAGTAGTACATTTCTTTAGGACTATTGCAGGGTTACCATCAAGTCAGCATGTGGGGATCTAGCTTAGAGATGAAAGCAGAAAACATGGAGGGAGTTATATACATATCACTCCGTAGAGACTCAATTCTAAATGGAAAATCAAACAAAGGTAATCCAGATGAGTCAAAAGTAGAATTGGAAGAGAATTTATGAGCAAGGTATTCTACCTTTTCAGCAGTGAAGAAAGAAAGGATAAATGATTTATCCTTATTAAACACTGCGGGAACCAAACTTGTTAGAATCTATATGGTACCTCATTCTGTTGGCAAACAAAGACTTAGCCTTTTTTTGGTAAAGATAGTGGAGTGGTTTTCCATTACTTTCTCCACACTTTTGGAATTCAGAATTTTATATCTTCTACATGGGTTGCTACCCAAAGCTAAGAAGCCCAGTTTAACTTGATAACCCATATTTAAGGGGAGAAAAGATTGATTAATGGTTCTCCCAAGAATATTGGTGCAAAAGTGAATGCGACAGACTAGTCTGGAATTTGAACTCTGCTTGCTGATTCCACTTTCCACACTGAGAGCCATTATGCCACTCACATATCCTCCATGATGCAGTTAAGTAAGAAATGTGTTTGTCTTTTAATATAAACACACTGAATATAAATATCAACAAAATACTTGTCATTATGTCGTTATTGTTAAAGTTAGAATCCCAAATTCATTTATCTTTATATTAAAGAGAAATAAATGATATAACAGTTTGATATATAAAGATATATCTCTTTATATTAAAGAGAAATAAATGATATAACAGTTTGATATATCAAGATATATCTCTTTATATTAAAGAGAAATAAATAGATATATTTTTCTATTTATTAAATTTTTCATTTAATAAAATTATGAATTTTTATCTTTATATTAGATTAAATTTTGTCTTCTACATAAACATACCAGTAACAGTAATTATGTCTTCTACATAAACATAGACAGTAATAGTAAGTAACAGAACATTGGACGAATATTATTTAATGTTTAGTTTATAAACTAAAGAAGATTAGCTCATGAACCATAACTCATTTTGGAAGAATCAAATTTGTACGTTTAAAAATTATTAATGCTTCATTTGCATATCACTCACATGTCAAGCCATTGTGTATCCACTGTAACTCTCTCAAACTACTTCTGATATATTTGATAAGATATTATTAAGTAAGGAGATATTTTGGATAGAACCTTTTTTGATAAGCCTTGATTTTGAGCCTGTTTATGGCAACACCATGTCTGGCTCAGCATAATGAAATCAAATATTTTTGAAAAAAAGGACTGAGAAGAAAACTCATTCTTTGGATTATTTTCCCCCAATCAAAAAATGGAATTTGAAACTTGTGATAATTTTGAAAAGATACCTTTGTGAATCTGCTGACTTAAACATAAACAACATCACCGGCCAGTTAAAATCCCTATTCATTCATACCGTGTCTAGAGTGGATAGTCAGACAGATGTGGTCAAGTATATCAATTAACATTTTCAGCTGAGAGTGAAATGAAGAACTTTAGATTCCAAAACACCACAAGGCTAACCAAATATTCCAGAGAGCATACCAAAACTAAAAACTGACAATTTATTCTTCTGAAACTACCTTCAGACACACCAAGATCTCCTTGAAGATACATCGTCATTCCCATAATTCTTCATTCAGTACTCCTAATTCAACAAAAAATGCTTTACTACTATGATTGACCTCTCAACTTCTGATGTGAACTTTTGCTGTATGCCTTTAACAAGGACATTTTTTTCAATTTATCAACATTTTTATCAATATAAGTCCTACTTTCACATGAACATTTTTCTCTCCCTGGCTTAATTTTTATTAGGTGCTCAAAAAAATATTTTGAGCAAGTCTTCATACTCTTCTTTTCACTTCATACAAATGTGATACAGCTTCACTGTGGCTTTTTTATCAATATTTTCCCAGTAATTGTTCTGATGAACTTTGCTCTGTGGTTCCTAGACTTCATGAATTTAAGTGCAGTACTAGATTGGCAATAAGCTCTCATCATTTTTCAGTTGAAATGCCTAGATGTAACCGTAATTTTTATGTTAACAGTTTCTTCTGTCACACTTCTTACTTGTGGAATTCTCTCTCAGCTTCTTGCTTTCCAGTCAACTTTGATCTTCAAAAATTTAAATGCAATCTCAAAATATCTTCTGTCTTCTTAATTTCTGTTCTTTTATTATTCTTTCCCCTTAATAATGCTTTTTCTTTTTCTCGTATTCTTTCATATTCAGTAAGACCTTTGTGTTTTAGTGGCTTTCATTTCATTGCATGGGGGGAAATGATTGAACAAAAATTAATGTAAATACAAATATTTTCTGTTCAATATCATTTTGCTGATTAAGATCCCCTTTTTTTTTTTCCATGCGCCTACTGAACCAACTAATATTTTAATTTTTTTTTCTGTATGGGTGAATCACCAACATATTTTAGGGTAATTAAAAATGACACTTAAATATTTATAACAATAATATAAAATTTCTTTTTCAAAAAATAATGTTTTTGGTTACGAGAAATTTAGATTTTGATTTATTTAGATTAAACAGCGATTCTGGTGGGAGTGGGTATGAATTAACAAAACTGCCAGGAGAAACAAACTTTAAAATTCAAAAACCAGTCAATTTACTGAATTAACTGAACTAGAATATTTTCCATTTCACAAGAGGGCTGAAAAGATGAGGAAATAAGAAAGGAAAACTAATAAAAATTTCTTAATTTCAATTCATGCTAAATTGGATTTTTTTCTGTCATATACAATTTAAAGTCACTTTTTTCAAGTTACAAACATTCTTCTGCTAGCAAGTGAATGCTAATAATACCATAGATATTGCATATGAGCAATGAGAAAGTTTAAAAGAAAACAGGAACTACAAGGAATGAAATTTATGGGATATATAATGAGGAAAGAAGGTCTGGAGAATTTAACACTCAGAGGACATATGAAAGGCAAGAGAAGCAGCAAGGGACCTACTTAATGGGTTTGTGTGATGGATGAGTGAACAGGGACAAAGTGGGATAGTAAAAGGTCAAAAATTATTTTGAGCAGCAAAAGACAAGAAGTTGTGGAGAGCCATAATCACTGAAAGAACAAAAGAAGACTTTGTTACTTATGGTGATAACTCCTGAATTTACAAGACTCAAAGTCAAACAGAGGCATGGGGAGAGGGAGATGTCTTCATGGTTAGAGTCAAATTCTGCTTATATAACTTTTGTACTGGTGCCTAAAAGAAAAGGCATGAACCAAATATTCCCTGTACTTTGTCGTATCTTCATCTATTTTAACCATTGTTTTACCACAGATATAGTAGAGAAAATACCAGCATAGCTGCTATATTCATTGTTAATTTTGACAGTGGCCAGTTGCATGAGATGAAAGTGTGGTGGAGTTGGATTTAATTTGAGATAAGCCTTTCACCAACAATTGTTTTTTTCCTAACTTATAAAATTTTTATACTCTCTGCTGAGAGCTACAAAAGTGTTTTATTATACTAAATGACTGTTAGGTGTCAGTAGTATTCAGTACAAGCTCATTTGCTGTTGCTATTTACTAAGTATGATTTAGTTTTGCTACAAGTCTACAGGTATAGATTGAACTCACTACCAATTATCCACAAATCTAGCTTGCAGGTGATGAGATACATAACGTTCATTCATTTTGTTTTTTTTTCTTTTGTGTGTGTGTGTCTCCTTATATGCCAGTAGAGTTAGGGGTTAATTTTTTTTTCTAATTTTAAATTTGAGCAGGAAATGGTTTAAAATTTAGACATGGGATAATTTTTTAACATTTTAGATTTACAAGTTATTTCTTTTCTTTTTTTTCTTTTCATTTTGCTGACAAGATTTGAGTTATCTCTGCAATTCTATTTATATATCTTTAAAACCCAATTTATAAACCTCTGCAAACCTTATATACAAACATTTACAATATGAATTTGATGACTGATATTTTGGGCAAAATTTCACCCAAGTAAAAACAAATTATTGTAAAGAGAAAAAAAAATTATTTGATTGAACTGCAATAAAGATATTTCAGATTTCAAAATGTCTTTCTTCTGTAAACCATGACCAATAAGTGTCACAAAAAATACATAGGAGAAACCTCAAGGAATCTAAGTAAATGATTGTATGAACACAAAAGAGACATTTTAACAAATAATACATCAAATGCATTGGTTGCCCACTGTAACAAGACTGACCATAATCTTTGGATAAAAATTGCTACTCTGATCAAAGGAGAACATAATTCACTACAACAAAAATGTCCAGAAAGTACCTTGATTGCAAGGTCATAATGGGGTGGGGTTGGATATTGTGGTTGTTGATGTAGTAGTTATCCTGTTGTTATATGTAGTAGTAGTTGATGGAGGAATTCTTTTTACTTTTTTATACTGAAAATGAAATGAATAAAACATACAAAAATAACATAAACAATAAGATTTATGACACGTGTTGACATTAATAACAAGAATGTGTATTTTTTTTTCTGTGATGTGAATTACAGATATTGATATGGTATGTGTTAAAAATGTCCTCAGTGTTACTGTCACTTTTATTTCTTTAAAATTTTGTGCTTATTTCTTTTGCTTGTTCTGAGAATTTTGTTGTTGAGGATAATGTTTGAGAGTGTTAGTTTTCAATTTTCACGGGGGGTGGGGGTATGAGGATACATATGTATTGGGCTCTTCTACCACTGCTACTGCCACTGGCTACTCTAGTCTACTCTACTGACCCTACTGTCCTGACTCTCCTCTCTTGTGGTGGTAGGGTCATTTTTATAAGATTTTAGAATGATGAAGTAACTTTCTCATCTCTCATCACTGTTGGCAAGGTTGTTTTTAAGATGATGAAATCTTTTTATCTTTATTTCAGGGATGATGAAATACCCTTATTTTTCATCATCATGGCAAGGTTATTTTTAGAATGATGAAATATCATCATAATCATTCTGGATCATAACAAGGTCATCTGCAATAAATTTGTGCTCAGGCTCTTAAAATATTTTACAATTTCTGGTAGAACTTCTATTATCACAGTGTGAGGGGATATCTACTAACAAAAGTGATGGAAAGAAAAAGGATCTAAATGAAGTTGGCTAGATTAAAAAAAAAGTTTTAACTTAAAATTCCCAGCATCCTTCATTTGTGTACATATGCTTATATGCAGGCACCAATATAACAAATTTAGTCTGATGATGTCCTAAAGGACAAAATGCATCACAAGAAAGCTTTTGCCATTTTATCATACATTTTCCCCCAATATTGTTCTTGATATATATATATCATTATCTCAAACAATCTGTTTCTTTTAGTACAACATTTTGCTTAGAGTGTAGAATTTCTTATGTCAGCATCAGGCTTTGAGGCATATACTTGTGGATTGATTCATCTGATGAAAAGTGAGATTCATGAAAAAAGAAAGCACTAAATGGCACTCAATAATTACCAGATATAAGAGACGCCTGAAGAAGGCAAGAGAAGAATATACTGGACAAAAAATATAAAGATATTTGTTCAAAATCTTAATTTCAGAATATCAGCAAAACCTTTATTTGAAAACACTTTGCAGCGTTTAGTGGAATACTCAGATTTTTAGCAAGTTAAGTTTGAAAAAGATGACTTGTATTTTGTGATGAAATCTTTCTAGTTGTTTTTGTGCAGATGGGAAAATAAATGTATTTTCAGAAATATAAGAAACAATGGAAATATTTGTCTACAGAAATGTCTTTGTTCATCTCAATGGGATCATGGAAACTGATGTTCTTATTACCATAAGTATTTCACATACAAAATAAATATCAATGCAGTGAAAAATGACATATTAAAGCTTATATATTATATATATATATATATATATATATATATATATATATATATATATATATATATATATATATATATATATATATATATGAGAGAGAAAGAGATCTGTATGCATATATATATATATATATAGTGTTCCCAATGAATAACACTAGAGTAGAAAAGAAAAAGATATATGATAAAAATCATATATATATATATATATATATATATATATATATATATATATATATATATATATATATATATATGTATATATATGCAGAAATATAGTCTTAAAGTGTGCTATATTTATGGGGTAAAGTGCTCAATATCAGAGATAGAGCGTGTGTAAATATAAAAGTGGACATGGAAGTCAGCACTTAGAGGCGACAGTCTGTTTCATGCTAGTGCAATCGTCAGGCGACTAGTGCTGTTATTTTTCTCGGCTATTTATATAAGGGTCAGTGGTGCATTATGGGTAGTCTATTTTGGCGGTTACTTTTACCGGAAGTCGCTTATTTGTTTATTTATTTATGTCAAATTATTTTGCTTGTTTTTTTATTTTTTATCTTATATATTTATTTATTTATTCTTTTATTTTGATCAGTGTTTTTGGTTAACGTAGTAAAAATTTGTTTATATAGCTTATTGTTGGTAGTCTATAATGGCCGTCATTTACCGGAAGTCGCTTGTTCGCTTATTTATTTGGGTCAAATTGTTTTGCTTGTTTTTATTTGTTTTCATTTTTATTTTTTATCTTATATATTTGTTTATTTGTCATTGATTAAATCTGTTTGTTGAATTTTGGGGTGTGATGTTGTGTTTTTTTCTGACTATTATTTAGGTGGGAACAGTTTTTAATTTATCTATTTAGGTTGGTTATCTTTATTTGTTTTTTTTGTCTTTTTTTAAATGACTATTTTATCGTAATCGGTTGTTAGTTTATTTATATATTTGGATGTATTTAGATCGATTTATTATACTTGTTGTTATTTATTTGTTACACTATATATTTTTGGCTTTCGGTTTTTAAGTAACGTAGTATATTATCTTTTATTAATGTTTTTTTTTATTATTATTTTTATTTGTATAACAGTTATAACTTTCGTCCGTTCTTTTGTTTTGATTTTATTTCGCATATTCTAACAGGTGTGGTTTTGTGATTTGTTTGGAGTAATTTATTTTGCTTATTTTATTGTTGTTTGTTTATATATTTATTTATTTTTCTATTTTAAGTTACGTAGTAAAAATTTGTTTTCATGTCTACATTTTGAGATTAGCTCGGATCTTTTATTTAATAATTTATTTTGATCTGGGAAGGTAATGATAGCTATTTTTTCCTCCAAGCAAAATTTACAAGTTTTTGATAGGTTGTTGTAGGCTGATGATTTTTTCCTTATTTTCCAAGATATTTTTGGTGTGGTGTGTGTTTTGTTTTTTATTTCCCAGATATACTTAGAAAGCATTGTGCTGTTCACATATTTACTATTTGTGAAAGACATTTTGTGTACATAATTTCTTTGTTTCCATGGTCCTTCGGTTATTCCTATATATACTTTTTCTTCATTATCTGCTGATTTTGTCGTGGCTTGGTAGATTACGTTGTTTTGTAAACAATTACCGTTTAAGGGACATTCGTTTTTTATTCTGCAGTTGCACGTGGGTTTAATTTGTTCGTGTGGTTTGTTAATAACTTTTCTGTTGTGCTTTTTTATTATTTGTGCCATGTTCTCGGTGCAACTGTAGCTGATTTTTACTGTGTTTTTGTTGAATATTTTGTGTAGGGTGCTTGATTCCGGGAAGTGTTTGTGTAAAAGCTTGAAGAATATTTTTCCTATGTTTGTTTTTACGTTTTTGCTGTACAGTGGGTTGAACCATATGATATTTCTTTTTCTGTTGGTCTTTTTTGTGTTCTGTGGTGAGTATGTGAGTGTTGCTGGGAATCCGCTATCTTTTAGGGCTGTTTCGTAGTCTTTCTTGGCTTTGTTAAATATAGATTCATCGGAAGAATTGTCAGAAAGCCTGCGGTTAATTGATTTAGGTATCTGTTTGATTATAGAAGGCGGGTGGTTGGAGTATATATGTATGTACTGTGGTTTATCATTCGGTTTTCTGTATGGTTTGTGTGTGCCTTTTCTTAGGTTGAAGGTGACATCTAGAAAATCTACTTCGTTTAGGTTAGTTTTTATATCTATCTCGAATCCGTTATTTTTGAAAATTTTAATTATTGCTTTTCTAGTTTTATCTGTCTTTTGTTTGTTGCAGTTTCTTAAGATTATGAGACCGTCATCTCTGTAGAGCCCTGTGTCATTTCTATCTATTATTTTGCTTATTTCGTGTAGTAAGTAAATACCTATGATTTTGCATGTCTCTGCACCGTCAAAGCTTCCCATTGTAGTGTCAAATATCCCATCTTTCTTTATCCATGCTTCTTCATGGTGAAATAATAATGATTTACGGGAGTGCTTAATGATGTCGATTTCGTTTGGTTTTATTATTATTTGTTCCTGAGCTAAGTTGATGGCCTTATCTAGTGTACGTTCTGTTATGGATGGGTAAAATTCTTTTATGTCTAATTGTAGGAAGTGGCAATTTTGTTTGTTATTTATGCTGTTGAACCAATCAATGGTTGTTTTTGTGTTTTTCCACTGGTTTACTCCTAACTTCTTCCTAAGTTCAGAATTAATTCTTTCTAGTATTGTTTTACTTATTTTACCTAGTTCGCTTTTGGCTGGGTTTAAAGGTTTGCATGCAGGGTTGGTTGTGAAATTTTCCTTGTGGTCTTTTAGTGTGATAAAGGCTTGCGTCTTGCTCATGCAACTTATTCGGTCATCTAGGTCTAATTTTTGAGCGATTGCTTTAGCTTCTTTATTTATATCGTGTTCTATTGTTTTGGGTGCCTTTTTGTATGTTTTGGTTATGTTGTTCTTTAGTAATTTATTGTGCGTAGGAGGGGTTAGTTTGTATAAATTTCTTGTTTTGTCGGCTGCAATAAATACATTTGCTGAACTGTTTATTTTAGCTATATCTTCTTTTAGCTTTTTTTGGAATGCATCTTGTTTTTTATGGAATTTTATGTTTCTAACTAGGTCAGTTAAGTCCTTCTCGAAGTCATCTAATTCTTTTTGTTGCGGGGGACATTTTCTTGTTTTGAACCCGTATTTTTCCTTGAGTGTATTATTATTATTGTGAAGATCTTGGTTTAAAAAATGTGCTTTCCATCTCATTCTTTTTATGAAACTTTCTGTTTTTTCAAATAATTTTAGTTTATATATGTAAGGGGAAGGGGTGGGTATGTTTTTTAGTGAGTAGTCGAGGCTAAATTTTTCTATGTCCATGTTGTGTTATAAATGTAACGAAAGTGCTCTACTGATAATCAGGAGCTGAATATGCAGAAATATAGTCTTAAAGTGTGCTATATTTATGGGGTAAAGTGCTCAATATCAGAGATAGAGCGTGTGTAAATATAAAAGTGGACATGGAAGTCAGCACTTAGAGGCGACAGTCTGTTTCATGCTAGTGCAATCGTCAGGCGACTAGTGCTGTTATTTTTCTCGGCTATTTATATAAGGGTCAGTGGTGCATTATGGGTAGTCTATTTTGGCGGTTACTCTTACCGGAAGTCGCTTATTTGTTTATTTATTTATGTCAAATTATTTTGCTTGTTTTTTGTTTGTTTTTTTATTTTTTATCTTATATATTTATTTATTTATTCTTTTATTTTGATCGGTGTTTTTGGTTAACGTAGTAAAAATTTGTTTATATAGCTTATTGTTGGTAGTCTATAATGGCCGTCATTTACCAGAAGTCGCTTGTTCGCTTATTTATTTGGGTCAAATTGTTTTGCTTGTTTTTATTTGTTTTCATTTTTATTTTTTATCTTATATATTTGTTTATTTGTCATTGATTAAATCTGTTTGTTGAATTTTGGGGTGTGATGTTGTGGTTTTTTCTGACTATTATTTAGGTGGGAACAGTTTTTAATTTATCTATTTAGGTTGGTTATCTTTATTTGTTTTTTTTGTCTTTTTTTAAACGGCTACTTTATCGTAATCGGTTGTTAGTTTATTTATATATTTGGATGTATTTAGATCGATTTATTATACTTGTTGTTATTTATTTGTTACACTATATATTTTTGGCTTTCGGTTTTTAAGTAACGTAGTATATTATCTTTTATTAATGTTTTTTTTTATTATTATTTTTATTTGTATAACAGTTATAACTTTCGTCCGTTCTTTTGTTTTGATTTTATTTCGCATATTCTAACAGGTTTGGTTTTGTGATTTGTTTGGAGTAATTTATTTTGCTTATTTTATTGTTGTTTGTTTATATATTTATTTATTTTTCTATTTTAAGTTACGTAGTAAAAATTTGTTTTCATGTCTACATTTTGAGATTAGCTCGGATCTTTTATTTAATAATTTATTTTGATCTGGGAAGGTAATGATAGCTATTTTTTCCTCCAAGCAAAGTTTGCAAGTTTTTGATAGGTTGTTGTAAGCTGATGATTTTTTCCTTATTTTCCAAGATATTTTTGGTCTGGTGTGTTTTTTGTTTTTTATTTCCCAGATATACTTAGAAAGCATTGTGCTGTTCGCATATTTACTATTTGTGAAAGACATTTTGTGTACATAATTTTTGTTTCCATGGTCCTTCGGTTATTCCTATATATACTTTTTCTTCATTAGCAATTTTGAAATTGAACTAGCTACTACCCCTTGAAGAAGCATGGATAAAGAAAGATGGGATATTTGACACTACAATGGGAAGCTTTGACGGTGCAGAGACATGCGAAATCGTAGGTATTTACTTACTACACGAAATAAGCAAAATAATAAAATTTTTATAAAAAACCCAGACGACATGCATTTAGCGGATGTCAGAATTTGTTGAAAAATACATCCCTACCCATCCCTAAACATAACCCTGCTTTCAAATGTAAATATTAACTAATACAATGAAATTTGAAATTGAACTAGCTACTACCCCTTGTCTAGATGAGTGGATTTCTCTGTATCCTTGGAAACACTCAATTTTAAATCTTTGCCGTGCCTTTAAAACTGTAAATTTAAAAATAAGTTACTCCAAAATTTGCTTGACGAGAAAATGGAGCTAGTGTCTTTAATTTAATAACAAAATTAAATTCAAAGCTTTTACCTTCCATTTTTTAAACATGGTTATTACTGTGTAGCCAAAAAAAACATATTTTAAATCAGTTAATTTATAATATTAATGCTCTGTAAATTTACATTGAGCACTATTGTGTAAAAATAAAAATATCTATAAGAACACCGGATTATATATCTTACTGTTCTTTCTTTTTATTTATTTATATATATATATATATATATATATATATATATATGATTAATACAAATAATATATATATATATATTTCTTCATATATATATATATATATATATATATATATATATATAGGATTAATACAAATAATATATATATAAATATATACACTATTTACATTATTCGGACATAATATTAAAAAAAAGTCAAACCTTACAGCAACCATTGTGATATCTGCAATCTTTGTCAGGAAGAAAAGTTATCAATAATAACATTTCCAGATGAGAAAAACCTTCTGAATGAGAGATCAAAAATAATGACATGAGGCATAAACACTAAAAAGTTCCTTTTGAGTTCATACAAACCAGGATGAAAGTATGTACATTTCATATACACCCCCACCCCACCCCCGGTACAATTTCAATACCCTTGCTTTTCTCTTACCCTTCTATTTTTAAATAATGTGTTAGGAAATTATTTAGCCTGAATCACCTGAAGATACCGAAAGTAGCACAATTAGCTGATCTCCTAATTTTTTAAAATTTAAAAGCTCTGCATGTTAAATTTTTATTTTATTTTCTTTATATGTGTATTGAGCACTTTTTAATACTACTGTTCCCTGGTCTTATTCAACTCTGACCAATAACTGTCGTAGAGGGGAAAAAAGTCATGGATAAAACATCATGAGTTCATTGATAGTAATTGAATCACTGAGTTTCCAATGAGCCCAACTCTAAACTTTTACTGATATTCAGTTTAAGATAGGCGCATATAAAACAAGGCACCAGCTTGATAAGATGGAGAAGCAATGCATGATTTCATATCAGAAAGATAATTACTATAGGAATAGAATGGGTCAATTCCAAAAATTGGGCCCTTTTACTATTAAAGATACTGCAGCCATTAGATTACGGTTGACCAAAAATACTGTTACTAGAAGCAGGGCCAGTACAAGGATTCTCATGCACCCCCCACCTTGAATCAATGATATGCCCCCACCCCAGATCTATGATATGTATGCCTTCTACTGTACTACATCTCAATTTTCATAAGGTAGTATTCATATAAGATTTTGAAATTTTAATGTAACCTAATTATGTACAATAATAGATCATATGCTATATAGGTGAAAAATTCAATTAGAAAAATGGAAAATAAATACAATGTATCTAAATACAAATTAGAGACATGTCATTATATATCATTCCATCTCAAATAAATCAACAATTTTGAGGCTGTAATCGAAAAGAAGGTTGTTGATCACCTAAATAAGAACAACCCCTTCAGAAACAAGCAGTACAAGTTTCAATTAGTCCAATCCACTGCTGATACCCTAACTACCATCACTCATAGAATCAGTGAGGCACTAGACAACAAATACACCACAAGATAGACACCACAAGAAACACATTAGATATTTCAAAGGCTTTTGACAAGGTGTGGTATAAAGGATTGCTTCTTAATCTCTCTAGTTATGGAATCACTGGAAGAGTCTTCTCACTAATAAAGTTCTTCCTAATGGTTAGGTCCCTGAAAGTATTTGTTAATGGTCAGTCATCCGAGGCTCTAGCAATCAACACAAGTGTCCCTCAGGGGTCAGTTCTTGGACCAACCCTCTTTTTACTTTATATAAATGATCTACTTAAGAGTATACACAGACCATTTGTGAATATCTATGCCGATGATACAATCGTATATGGGTGAGATGCAGCTAAAGATGCAGGAAAAAGGGTCAGTTCCCTGTACCACTGCAGTAAGCATCTGACACCTCTTGCTATCCTCTACCTTTACAAGAGCAAGATCAGGCCTAAAATGCAGTACTGCTGTCATATTTGAGCAGGAGCTGCCCAGTCCTCACTTTCCTGTTTCGATAGAGTCCAAAAGCGTCTCTGTGTCCTTGTAGGTGACAAATTATTTTCCACCCTGTAACCCCTCTCTCACAGACAGAATGTGGCAAGCCTCTCACTGCTCTATTGGTACTTCCATAGAAAGTGTTCAGACAAATACATTCCTTGGTTCTACCAGTTCTAAGCTGCACGGCTAGGACTCACCATACTACACACATTATAGAGAACCACCCTCCATATATCATTGGTGAGGTGTAAGTCCCATTTGAGCAGCTTTTTCTTGCAAACCACTGCTCTGTGGAACTGACTCCCAAAGGGATGTTTTCCTGATCACTACAATCTTAACCTGTTCAAGTGTAGGGTTAACTATAATCTTCCCCACATATCTGCATAAATTGTGCCTATTATTTTAAGTGGTTCCCAAGCCTTGTAAAGGGTGAACCTCACTTTAAAAATTAAAAAAAACATGTTTTGTGCCAATTTTTAACATCAACTTCAGATTTTAGTTGTTAAAAAGTTGAATAATTTTAACACATTCAAAATTATGGATAAAAAATAGTCAAAATTTATGTATTGTTTTTTTGAGACTTAGCATGAACAAAACAAATTCACTGATTTGGACAACAAAAAAACAAAGAGCCGAGAATGACATGAAAATCCACAAAAAGTTTTCATCCTTCAATAGTGCTTTGTTTAATTTGTAACGTATATAAATATAGGTAGAAAAAACAAATATTGTTAAGATATCAAGGGTCACAAAGCACTGCCTGGAGCTGCCAACCAGGCTTGCCCATATATGGTCAGAGGGTGAGTAGTAATACATTCCAGTCCTGGCTAGAAGGAATCTTGGAATTAAGATGATTCTGAACAAGAGAAAAGGCAATGAAAAGATAAAAGAATTTTCTGAACCAGCAAAACACATGACATGGATTGCTTACGCTTTGCTATCAAAGAAAATATTCCAATTCTTCATTTACAAACTGGAGAATAGAATTGACACAAGACTATTTTTATTGTTTATCTTTGGTATTCGTTCTAGTAAATCAAGAAAAAGTATAAAATATTCCTGGCCAACGATATATGTTAAATGTTAATTGAGGTATTAAGTTTTATATCCCATTAAATCAACAAATCTGTTCCAGAAACTTTACTCTTTGCTGCCTGCAATCTATGATGATATTTCGTATTTCCTATTCTTGCAAGACATACATTTGATTTGGTTCTTTCTGATGTTTCTTAAAAGTTTATTTTTCTTCAAAATATATATTTTCCTCATTTTTTTCTATCTTCTTTAAGTCTTCTAATCATAAAAGGATTTGACAGCAGTGACTTTAAAGTATGGCCTCTTGAGACTATAAAGATAATTGTCCCATCATTTTAGACAAGATTATGTTCATAATGTCACATCACATCACAAGGCCTATAACCTATTAAGCTTGTAAGGATACCACATGTACTGCAGTCATAGCGGCAATGGTGTCTCTAAGGCAAGAAGGTTTGACACAGCCTATTCTCTTTCTAACTGGTTTTTGAGTTTTAGTTTTCTTTTTCCAACATTGGTTGCTACCCCCAAGGCAAGAACCCCAGTTAAGCCTGCTATTCAACCCATAAATTGATTTAAATTTTTCTCAAGGGTATTTGTGTAAATGTCAATGTAACGCAGTCATCTGGAATTTCAACTTGGCTTACCAATTTCTCTTTCCAAGTCTTTGGTAAGTTTTGTCTACTTCAGAAAATAAATGATTTTTTTTTACTTTTCATAAAAAAATGTGCTTAAAAAAAAAAGTGTTGCAAAAATGGAAGCACCCCTTGAAAAAGCAATATCTTAATGACCTAAATGTCACTAGTATAAGTTTTATTTAATTTTTAGTAAATAAATAAGTGTAGTATGCAATTCATACCAGAGATCTGAATCAAATTTAATGTCAAGAAAGAGCCATTTTGTTTTTTCTTAGAGGAGTTGATCTGTGGTAACCCCCAATATATACTGAACTCACCATAAGAGATACCATAGTAAGCTTTGCACACGGTGTCACACCAGATCATTTAAGCCAGATGCATTAGTGTGTTGATCTGGAAGGTGACCTCATAGCCATCAGATACAGAATTTGGTCCAAATTATGTCAATAGCTTCCCTGACATGTAAATAGGAAGCTGACTCAGCTGAACTTAGGAAGTGTACATGCAGGACAAATGGATGACAGGAAAATATATGTGCTCCAGAAGACAAGGAGAGAGAAAATCCACATTTGAAGAAATTCCTCAAAGCCACTCAACCTCACACTCACTTTATTATTATGTTTTATTAAATAAATGAAACTATTACTTATTTTCTCCTTTTGCTAACAATAACAAGGCTTTCTTAATGATTTTTTCCCAGTTAGACATCATTGAGATATTAAGAATTTAACCAGTTAAAAAAATCAAAGAAGGAAGCAATAAATCTACTTCTACATTAATGGATAATCTTGAATTTTACAAATATGAGGAATGAATATTAACAATATTTTGACAACATGTTTTTTCATTCCTCAGCGATGTTTATTTGTCATTAATATTAGCTTGGTTGACCAGCTGTGACTAGATTTAACATAAATGTAGACATCAGCATATTTCTTTAAATAAAAATCAAGTCATACTTAAAAATAGGTCATAGATGGATATGAGTTTTATTTCGTGTCAAGTTATCTTTAAGTAGAGATGTAGATTGAATTCTCAATAAAAAGTTAAATATAAAAAAATTCTCTGTTCTTTCCTTATTGAATATATAATTCACATATTAAGTGATACATTTTATTGTCTGGAATTCTAAGGTGAAATATTATCATTACTTGATGAATTATGAAGACTACTATCCTTACCTTTGTTGTTTTGATTACTGCATTTCGACTATCAAGCTTTCTGTCTTATCTCCGGTGTCTAGTAATCTATAATTGAAAAAAAAAGATTCAATTTTCCCATCTTCCTTGCTAACAGCGACAAAGTTTTATCTGCAAATAGTTGGATGCAATACACACATAAGGAAGGCCAGAGAAGCATATAGGCTGAAATTTAGTGTTCAACACAAGAAAGGAGAGGATATTAGCCTGAATAATTTGTACAATAATCAATGCTTTTTTTTCTGCTTTTAATCAGTATCACCCCATGTAAGGTAGTAAAGCCACTAACACACAAGGGGTTACAAGGTGTGGAAGAATTACAAACAGAAACATTAATAATGAGCGTGCAGAGAAAACAGTAATCAGGAGGATAGCAGATAGCGATTGACATTGCATTTAAATTTTTGCAGATTAAAGTTGGCAGTCAGATCTGTTGCAAATATGTTTCATGAGGAGTTAAGTTTCTTTTTATGTTGATTATCTAAATGTTGCCTACAAATGTGGCATCAGGTGTTTTTCAAAGCGTTGGACCATTGAATAAGAACCTGCCAAAATCCATATTGGATTCATTTCAGTCGGTTAAAAAATATAACACATGAAAATAAAACATTTAAAAGAAAGAGTTATCTCCCTTAATCATTGTTCCACCAGCCTCAAAACAGGTTAGTTTAAAGTAATTAAATATATCTTAACTATTTTTATTTATTTACATCAGGAGGGGTTAGGTTCATTCAAGTTATGCGTTGGAGAAGGGAGGTTTTTCAGTGAATGAATATTCAGTGTTGATATAAAGTTGAAATGATGTTTAATCATATTTTACTTTTATAAAATATTCTGATACATTGTAGGTAACAAGCTTTATAGATATTTCTAATTTCACATCATTTCAACATATTATGTAATTTCATCTGCTCAGACTTATTCTCGAATATTACCAAAGCAATTTTACTATCTTTATATTAATCTATTTGGATTAATCTATTTAGATTTTCATAAAATTAATATTTAATGAAACGGATAAATTCTATATTCTTAAATGATAACAGCCACTCCATGAAAACATATTTTGTAAGCTGACCAACTCCAAACAAAATTAAACTCATTTTTATTAAATATTGTTAATGAAGATTTCAACTAAGAAATCAACTTAAAGTAGAATTTAGTCAGCTTATAATATTTTTTAAATCATTTCACCCCCAAGCAAGGCAATAAATCAACTAAGATGCAAAGGCTTACTGAGTGTTAGAGAATATGAGGGAAAAAACACTATTAAAGAGGAGAACAATAAAAGAACAGGAATTAAGAAGATAATGATTGACATTGCATTTAAATTTTTAAAGTTGAGTGGAACACAAGAAGTCAGAAGAGAGTTCCAAAGGTGTGAAGTGAGAGAGTAAAAACTGTTAGTATAGAACAGCTACATTTAGCCATTTCAACTGCAAAATGATGAGACTTTGCCACCAATCTAGTAGTAAGCTTAAATTTACATAAAAAGATAAAATTTAAACATCATTTAAAATTTACCTTTTCATCTTTCTAGCATTTATAATAATTAAATTATTTAAATTTTAATATATTTCAACTAATGCACTTAAAAATTAGAATTATTTTTACTTTTAAAATACATTTAAATATTAGGAAATAAAATTATAGATTTAAAAAAAAAACAGACAGAAATACGAACTTACTTTATTTCAATGTTTCTATTCAACTATTTTAAAAAATGAATCTTAAAACAAAGTATTTAAAATAACATAATCAAAGAATTGTGAAAAGAATTATTTGAAAATGTTTAATATTTATTCATTCATTTAAATACCAACGCTGTACCATTACTACTTCCACACACACACACACATATATATATATATGTGTATATTGTGACAATTGTGCTGTGGCACACCAGTGATTTATAGTTTGAATCATGTTAGTATCATTATTTTAAAGTTGTTTAATATTTGATGATGTTCTTTTTGTTCTTTTCTGATGGTTGAGAATCACTGACCTAGACAATCGTTCTACGGCATCAGTGATTCTCAACCATCAGAAAAGAACAAAAAGAACATCATCAAATATTAAACAACTTTAAAATAACGATACTAACATGATTCAAACTATAAATCATTCAAAGTTATAACTGAGAGAGAAAAAAATAAAACTGATTGATGTCATTTTTTATCCAATTTTTACTGCAACTTCATTTTGTTTTAAAAATAAACAAAATTTTCTAAAATATTTTTTTTTTTGCATTTTTTTGCTAATAGAAAATCCAGGATAGAATAAAATGAAGAAATATATTTTTTGTATTCTAATCAACAGAGTAAATTTCTTCATTTCTTTCTTTTTTCTTTTGCCTAGCAACTGCATTTTAAAATCCTTGCAAATGCTATGACCCTACTTACCAAAGCAATGAGTTTTACACTTCAGACCTGTAGAAACTTACGTCTAAGAAGTTCAACTTGCTTTTAAAGAAGCTGAAAATACTCAACTCATTGCTTACTTTCATGAAGTGGTTCCTGTTTTGCATTCATTGCGGTTCTGAATTAAGATTGTTTAATGAATCAAAATGAAAAGAAACTAATGTTGAGACTGCCCTCGTAAAAAAGCTGAGAAGCTATTTCCTGTATTAGATGAGATTGCCAAGACTAAGAGACGAACTGTTCCTGATTTTGGTGTCAAGCAGAGGGAATTGAATCTGGATTTTGAATTGCTCTCACAAGAAATACGGCAAGCAAAAAGCAGGAGCAAAGGACAAGTAGAGAAATTAATTTTCTCTGCTAAGAAACTTTAAAGAATTGTCAATTGCTTTTGTAAGATTTTAAGACTAATGGCCAAGTTTTTGTCATGTCAAATTTTATTCTGTTTGTATTTATAAATGTGACTCAGAGAATTATCCTAAGTATTTTAAGTTTTGAGGTTCTTGAGTGCTGAATGAAAAAGGACATGAATGCACCTTTTCTGAGTGGAAAGTAAATGAATAATTAGATTCAAACATGGATAAATTGTTTCATGTATAAGTGATTGTTTTAGGTCTTAAGATCCAACATCTACTGATAATTATTTCTATGTGTGTATACTGGAGAACAGTCAGTCAAAGGCAGCTAAAACCAAACAAATAATTATTTACGAATTTATTTATTTTCGATTTTCGCCGTTGATAAACATAAACAATAATATTAATATTTTTTATAAAAATCAAATGAACGATAACTACAAACAGGATGAATGCCGAATGAATAACATTATAAAAAAATACATAGCACCAGTTGATAATAGCAAAAAAATTAGACTAATTATTTATTATAAAAAATTTAAAACTTGTAACCTTATAGTTAAAAATAATAATTCACCTCCTACAACAAAATTAAATAGAGCAAATATTATTTACGAATTCAAATGTCCATTAAGGAATTGTATTCCTCAAGAATCAACTTTCGTAAATAATTATATAGGCCACACTACAAATCGTTTAACACGCAGATTAACCCTACACCTTTCTGACAATAGCTCAATTAGATCTCATTTAAATATTCATGGAGACCTACCGGACACTATTCGGAATATACTTGTCAACAACACTAATATAATAGCATCATCCACTTGCAAAAAAAGGCTAAAAATAATGGAAGCCTTACTTATAAAATTAAACAAACCAACCCTTAATAATATTAACTTTGAACATGGACATAATATCTTGACCGTGTTTTGAAACAAAAAAATGAATCACTTTATA
Source organism: Acanthosepion esculentum (assembly GCA_964036315.1). Classification (NCBI taxonomy): domain Eukaryota; kingdom Metazoa; phylum Mollusca; class Cephalopoda; order Sepiida; family Sepiidae; genus Acanthosepion; species Acanthosepion esculentum. Next base: position 100,550,456 of record OZ038501.1, on the reverse strand, counting down.
AAACACACACAAACTATTTCTAATTCTAACAGTTGAAATATAATCCTTGATAATGGCTAAAAGTATAGCCGAAAGCGCTCGGAAAAGAACATTCGGACAATTTTTGTATAATTTATCCTCTGAAAAGAAAAACTTTATTAGATCGCACGAGAAATTATATAAAAAACTAAATAAAAGCACCTTGTCAGTCGTTTTTAATGAAATGTGCTTGAAAGAAGGATTGCTGCCTAAATACACAAATATATATATATATATATATATATATATATATATATATATATAAACATTTCACCCCAAGCAAGACAGTAATGCCACTAGTTCGCAAGGGTTACAGGGAATGAAAGTGAAAGAGAAGACTGAGAATAGGGAGGATTGAGAAAAGGACAAGAGATGAACGGGATTCAAAAAGACAGAAGATGGTGATTGATGTTGTATTTAAATTTGTGAAGGTTGTAGTTATCAGGGAAGCAAGTAAAAATAGAAGGGAGTTACACAGAAACTGTTGGAGTAGAAGGGGGGGTGATTTCGCTATTTCACCAGTAAAAGGGTGCGACCTAGATTCCTATCTAAAATTACACTTAAATTCATGTAGTCAGGAAAAAGCTTGTCAGAGCAGTTGCCATGAAAATACTTGTAGAAAAGACAGAGGCAAGCCACGCCATGTTGGTGAGAAAGTAACTGAAGTCGAGATGTCTGGTCAAGATTAATTACATTACAGATCCGTCTTTGAATTTTGTCAAGAATCTCTAGATGAATAGCAGGAACAACAGACCAAATATAGCAACAATATTCAATGCATGGATGAATGGTGGATTTGTAAATGTGCAAGGTGGATTCTGATAAGAAAAATCTTTTAGCACAACATGGTGATCCAATTTTCCTTGCAGTAGATGCAGCTATTGATTCAATGTAGTCATTCCACTTCAAGTCAGTGGAAAATGTGAGGCCAAGAAGACACAGTGTGTTGCTCTCCTGGAGTCTAGTGTTAACCATTCTGATGGCAGTCAGAAAAGGTTCTCTATTGTGGTTAAAGGAAAGCAGTTTTGTTTTGAAGGCATTAAAATTTACAAGCCATTTCCTGCCCCAGTTAACCACTGATTAGAGGGCCTTTTCAAGAAAACCTACCATGTTTTCTTTGTCCAATCTGATGAACTTTCTATTGAGACAGGTGTAAATGGTAGTGTTATCTGCATAAATACATAGTTGGGAACTGATGACACCAGGAAGATCATTGATGAAGTTCAGAAACAGCACAGGACCCAGGATAGAGTCTTGGGAGACACTTGCATTTGTGTGAAAGGACCTGGAAGTGAGCTTGTTTAAAATGACTTTCATTTCATGATTTGATAAGAATGATTCGACTAAATCAAACATTTGTCCTGTAATAGTGTAGTTAGGAAAATAAGAAAAAATAGTGCCTAATTTAATTAAATAATTAAGAAATATTTAAAGAAAGTAAACAATTCAGAAGGGTGAAAAGAAAAATATTTTATTAAATTGTCATAAAATAAGTTCATTTACTGTATTTGATGTCATATAAGAGCACCCCCACCCCACCTGACTCAATTTCATGAGAGAACCCCAGCTTTTTTTTTTTAAATAGCTTAAAATTATCTCCCAAATATTATATGTAAAGTTGGGGTATCTAGTGGGCTTACCTAACACTTGTATCTAGTATAAAGCTTAACTTCATAATAATGTGATATTAAATATATATGGAGCAGGGGGTGGTAAAACACTATTAAATATGGTAAATGTGGTATTTTATCTTTATTCAGAGCAAATTCAGTCTTCAAATAGTTGTGTAGGTTGAATAACTTTTGTTCAAAAAACGTGCTCACCAAGCCTAGTCAGAATTCAAAAGAAATTTTTGAAATCACTTCATACAGACATTAATGACAATTGCAGTAGTTGCTACTACGACTACGACTACTACTACTACCACCACCACCTCCTCCTCCACTTGACTGGAATGTACTATCTATTCAGATAACCCCTCTCCAATGTTTTTCATAAGGCACAGGGAAATATTTATATGGTGCTGCACATAAACAGGACAGCTACTTAAATGGGCCAAAGTGTTTTACTCCCACTGTATTCCAATTATATATATATATATATGTGTGTGTGTGTGTTCTCGTTTGCTGATTGAGCACTATAGAGAAAGGGAATTTTTTATAGCTGCTGATGCTGCTTAACGTATCACTCTTCATCAGAATTGAGTGCTCAGGCTGCTGGTTTAGTGCTTATATGCATCACATATATAATATGTTAAAAGATTCCATTTCTCTGCCATGTGCCGATAGCTTAGGGGTAGAGTCTCTGACTGATGCTAAATTGGTCGAGTTTTTATCCTGGCTTAAAGCAATCGGATGTCTAGCCACACCGATGAACTGTGATACAGCAAAACATTTTGTATGTGGATATATATATATATATATATATATATATATATCTGTCTCTGTATCATAAAAATAATTTTTTATTCTAGTAAGCAGTCTCTTATCCAAATTTCTAGGAACCAGATATCATTTGGAATTTTGGGTATTTGTGATAGGTAGCATATGTATACCCATCATCCTGGAATTAGCCATTATTAAAACACAACTTTTCAAGAGGATATTCATTTTTGCCTCTTTCATGTCTTGTTTCTGTTCATTTGTCACTGTAAAACTTTAACAACTTATCTTTCTTTTTCTTTAAGTCTTAAACAATGGTTATTCCAACAGCATAATCATCTGTAAGACCCCCCCACACACACACACACAAATGTACTATGGATGATGACAGATGATTCATCCTCTTCTGTTTCTCACTGTTAACTATCAGGGTAGCTGAAATTCTTTTTGGAAATTCTCACAGCCCAAATCACAAAATCAGAAAACAATCAAAACTATCAGTGAACAACAAATACAAGTTTGAACGGACGGAACCCTGAGACAATAGATTCCCAATAGTAAGTTAAATGTGAATAACGTCAGATCAAGTGGTGAATGCAAATGTGAAACAAAATTTTAGATATTGTGAATCTGTATTTGATTCTGTTTGTATCAAAGCAAATTGAAAATTGTCAATTTCATTAAACAAATGGTAATTATTACCTCAATCTAAATGTAAAAAAGGGTTTGATTGAAACTGCCTTAAACAGACAAGAAAAGAGCAGCAAAATAAATTTAAAGCTTATATCTGTTTCTATTCTTGTAATAAAAAAAATTAGAAAGAAAAAAGAAAATATTTTTTTCTATAGAATTTTTCCCATTGTTCTTTGTCCCCATCTGAATTTATTAAAGTTGCTTAAAACAAAAGTCAAATGCTATTGTTTTATATCTACATTTTAGGCCATACTTTACTTCATGAACCATCAAATTAATTTGAATAACAACAAAAACTTGTGTTTTTAAAAGCTTTCAAAATACCAAAATGCCTATGAGTTCAAGATTAATAGAAAACATTTTTTAATCAATCCATTCAGTATAATTAAAATTCTCAAATAAAATCTATTTTTCATGTCCTTAGCAGAAAATTTTTCCATCTTTTTTTAACTCATTTTCTTCCCCATTAACAGTTAAAATTTAAGAAAATAATCTTTTATAGTCACTTATGATTCTTATTTGTAAATAAAAGAGTGACATGTTCCATTTTTATCAGAGATCAAAGTAAATTAATGCAAGCTATCAAATCTACTCTTTGAAGAGACCATACCATGTTTGGTCAACATTCAAGCAACATTATCTCTTGTAGTTTTATTCATTTATTCTCAGAGAGGAAATCAGCAGATACTATTCTGCCTTCTTGAATTGAATCCTTTTTTCTTTCTATGCAGCTGGCAAACAAATACATTCCTCAAGACAAATCAAATATACATCCCGACTAACATTTTGCAAACTCTCCCTTGGCATTTTTATAAACAGAAAACATTAGAATAGAAAATTCCATTTTTTAATGCTAAACATTTTTGTCTTGTTATCTTCATAATATAAAATTATAAAACTAATTAATACATGTTTTGGTTAGTTTTGAGGTTAGGTCAAGGTGATCCTTATACATGCACGTATAATGTTCGTCTTGGGTTAGGTGTATTACTAGTTAATATAAATTATAGCAGCGGTTTTCAAAATTCAATGCTTACTGTCCAAAAGAGCAAATGTAAAATAAAACTATCATTTAGGATAGAAAGAGTTTAGTCTGTGGATTGCCCCCACATAGCTTTGCCAGATTCACCAAGACGTTCTTAGGTGACCCTGTTAAGCAGCTATAAAAACAACACACTTCCTGTCTTCTGTCTTTTTTCTCTTTTCCTTCTAGCATGCAATAGAAGCAACACCTGCACAGCACTTGTCTTCAGCATAGGGATATTTTCCCCTGGGTAACTGAACTCTTTAACACACGTGCACACATGTGTATCCCCCACACAAATACCTAATCTTTTAATGTCTTCTTTTCAGCTATATTTGCAGGCATACTAGTGTATTTTCTCAGCTTTTTATAATCAGTCAATTGTTATATAAAACACTTGAAAATATCATCTTGTTAAAGTTTATTCCATCTCCTTTCACCTTTACAAGTAATGACAACCTGTGATTTACATGTGTCAATTTTGTTTGCCTTTCTGCTTTTAGTCCAACTAGGAACAGTACTGCAACGAGATATATATATATATATATATATATATATATATATATATATATATATATATATATATATATATATATATATATATATATATATATAACAGGAGTATACATATCTTAGCCTCATTCTGTGAGTAATACTTGCATTAATTCCTGACTATTGATAATACCTTTGTACCATAATTTTTGTGCCTGGATGGTTTGTCTTTAAAAATAACCAGCATTTGAAATTTTGGCTTTTATCTGGGCTTCAACCCTGGCCTTTTACATTGGAGATATATAATAATCTCGCTACAAAGCAGATTCAAGGAATTTGAAACACTGAAGTATTATCCTGTCCTAAAAATTATGAGTCTCTCAGAAATTGTTTATAGTTGTAAGTAATTCATTTAAATGATTCTCTTTAAATTTCATCAAAAGTAGAAATTTAGCTAATACTGGATAATGAAAAACAAGACATTTTTGATAGAGAAGCTGATTTGGGTGAAACTATGAGAGGAAAATATGAGATCATTTTAGAGTTGAAATGGCTGCTGTAACCATAAAAGTTCTATGTTAACAGTTTCTTCTCTTGTATTTCGCACTAGTTGAACTCCCTTCCAACTTCTTGCTTTCCTGTCAACTTTGATCATCAAAAATGTAAATGCAATGTCAATTGTTATCTTCAGTTTCCTTAATTCCTGTTCTCTCCCCTCAGTAATGTTTTTCTTTTTCTTATATTCTTTCACGCTGAGTAACCCCTTGCATTTTAGTTGTTTTATTGCTTTGCTTGGGGTGAAATGATTAAGAAAATGACAAATGACTTCAGAACCAAACCAGGATAAATGATGCATGCTATCTAATGATGCTAAAATGAAAAAGAACAATGAAAATTTTGTTTTCATAAATATTTCTTTAAATATTATTTTTTAAAGATATTTTCCAATATTTAACAAAGAAAATCTTTTTGTGAGTTTTTTTTAGCTTCAATTTTTTATAATGGGTACTTCTTTTCACATTGGTAAGGTGTTTACTTCTGTCAATCTAGCAACCACATCTGACAGCATCTTTTTTGAAAAAGTACCAAAGCAAAATAACATCTGGTCTTTTTGATTGCTTATTAAAAAATAGCAACAAAAGAATAGCAATAACTGTTTCACTTTCGTAAGAAATATGACAACACACTTGATTTGAAGTGGCAAATAATGATCTTTTGTTTCATTCAAAAGATCATTACTTACTAGTTAATATTGAGTATCACCATATTTTTTATGAGTTAAACGGTTACTGTGTTTACTTCCTTTTTTATGGAAGAGCATAAATGCTGTTGAACTGCAAGTTCTTGATTAGACTATAAAATTGCCAGAGGTGTCACAGTGTGTTAGTACATTATGAGAAGATTTGTAGCTACAGATGGCACACAAGTTGATATCCAATCAATATTGATTGTATCACCTTGGAGAAGGGGTATGATTTTGAAAAAACCAAAACACCTACTTCGACTAAAAGCTGATGTATTTCACAAAATGGTTGATAGACAACTTTATAAACCATACCAAAAATTAAACAAATTCACTTCTTTGTTAAATTTAAATAAAGAAATAAAAAATTGCCTACAAATCACACCATGTCAAGAGAAAGGGAAGAAAAGTGAAAAAATATGATTAAATAATTGTTATATTCCGTGCTAATAGGAATATATACTTGAAAAATACAGTGGATAAAATAAGTAACGGTTTATTGTAAAAACCAGTACAATAAGAATAAAGGTAACAGCTATGCGCACAATCGTCACAAATCAATCCAGTAGTGAGTGCTACTATTGCAAGGTTGGTAGATCTCGCATAAGTCTGAGTTGTACTCAACTGATCCCAGCTAGACTCTGTAGTTCGTTGACTTACAGATACTTATAGTGTAGTTACTCATGGAGGTGACAGGTTATTCCATTACATCAATAATAAAGCTAGAAAATGAGAGTCTTGGGATGTTTTTTTCTGTCATGTATTGAATCTGGTAAACTTGAGGGTGATTCTAACAAAACCCTTCATGCGATTCCTGGTAGGTAGGATAGGTTGCTCTTAGTCTTTTGTTTTATCATAGTTGGTATCCTTCACAGTTTACAACGCCCTTCTTTTCGCTAATCTCCTTAGAGCTCCATACTAATCAGTTCATAAAAAATGAAGATAGAAACCAAAAGGTGTCTTTGTCTAATGAAGTAGAGAATTAGAATCCTGAAACATTTTAGGGATTTTCACTTGATGCTCCTACTTATCTTACAAGACACTTTTAGGAAGACAAAAACATTCTGCAGCATTTGGGGTATAATTTTTTTTAAAAAGGGTTACTTAATGAATTTTTTTAATTATTTAAAGAACTAAAAGAATTCTCTCAAATGTTGGAAATAAAACCAACATTAAACAAATCTCAAAGAATTGGAAGAATAATGCTTTTAGTTTAACAATAAAATGATATACAACAAAACAGATTGAAAAAATGTTTTTGGCAAGGAAAAATCATCAACATTTTCATAATTGAAATTAAAATGAGCAATTTGACCTTTTCTTAAGCTCAAGTTTCAAGTTTTTAGCATTCTTTTTGGAATTTGGTTGTTTATTAAATAACAAAAGGGCACACAACAATATATATATTGTATAGAGAATAAAAAACTTGAGCTAAAAATTGCATGACTAATTGACCAATCTGAATTCTTTTTCAACATTCAGTCAGTGTATGGGGAGAGGGTGTCTTTTTTAATAATTTAATAAATAAAATCTTGACATTCACAACTATTAATCCCTTTTGTAGTTTTGGGTGAAAGCACAAGACTGTATCATTCAACAAGTCAAACATTTTAAATCTTACTGAAGAAAGTAAAATAGAAGGTAGTAACAATTTTTCAATTAGAGAGCAACATTCTAGTTCATCACAAAGGTCAAATCAGCTAATCCATTATATATATATATGTTCACAAACATATTCTGACGAAAAACATTGTGGGTAATGTGTAAAAAAAAAAAGAAGAAAAATTTCGATAATGTAGAAAAATGAATATCTCATTACAAAGAGCTAGAGAAATTAGTTGAACTGAAAATGACTTGACATCTTAGTCAAGGGAAATAACTCACATCGCCCTAAGAACAAAATAAGAACAAATCTAATTGTAATGATGAGATTCCATACAGGAAACATTCGGCTTTACTGTCGATTGAAATTTATAATTTTTTTCTTTTGAAACAGTTTTTATTCTTTTTCTGCAAAATAGTCTTCTTGAGTTCACTCTAGTATTGATGGGGGTTTCCTCCCTAACCTTTTGTTTAATGTAGTGTGGAAAGCATATAACGTCCCAAAAAGTTTTTGTTGTATACAGGAGATGATTATTCCTATACATATAAAAATACAAGACATTGAAGGTTTCTGGGCCACTAATTAGAGTGGGGATTAAAGTGCAGAAATGGAAACTGCAAGAATTTGGTTGATTCCTGTCTGGAAAGGAATTGGAATTACAATGGCAAAATAACACATTTTCACAAAGCTGATAGTTTCAAGTGTCACTAAACAATCTTCTTCATAATTTGAATTTTATAAACTTTTTTTTTAAGCATGCATTAATCACAATCAGGGATGCTAAGGTTCATGCCGTATGCACTCATAACCACCATGATAATTTGGGATGCCAAACTACAAAATTGGCCATAATCTCTGAAATTCTGAAAACCAAGTATTTTCTTCATGAATGTCATGGACACACACAAACATCTTGCTTAGTACCAAACATGACTCAATACAAGTAGGTCCTTTAATAAAGCAGGATCGCCTTGGCTCAATTGATGTCACAGAATCGTGTCTCAGTGTTTGGATGAGGCAGACATGATTCAGCTATTACAGTTATTTGGTTTATTTTTGATTTCAAAGCTTGGAAAAGTTAAAAAGTGCTCCAGATTCCCCTATGGATAACAATTGGCTTTATTGTCTCTACTCTATATAGAGTAAGGGTATATTTTAATGCCATGCTCATTTCAGGATGGAAATAATAGATCTCCATAGCTTCTCTCTCTTTACTCTATGTGAATTGCCATAACTTCTTTCTCCAGATTTTTTAATTCAGAATAGTTCTTCTTTTAGACTGGCTGCTACCCCAAGGCTAGAAAGCTCAGTCTACTTAGACAGTTAACCCAGAGCTGGGGTGGAGGAACAAAAATTATTTATGCCTTTTCAAAGACATTTGGGTGAAGTGAATGCAACAAACTAGGACAGAATTTGAACTTGTTTGTCAATAGTTCATGCTACCTACATATCTAAGTAACCGTATTATCCCTCTGCAACGTATTTTGGCTCCAAACGGTTTCATTAAAACATACGCAGTAGAGCATGTAAATAAAAAAATAGCAAACAAAAACAAATATAATTTGTTTTAGACAGAAATCCTCGCATGTTTATACAGAACAAATTTCAAGAATAATTTAAAAGAAAAAATTTTGGAATTCTTAGTTTTAAAAGGGGAAGGAGAGACTTAAATATGTTAACTGGTCAGAATAAATGTCAAATAGAAAATAAAGATTAAATCTAATGTCATATTGTGATCATAATATTATATGGTTTTGGATGTAGAACTGTTTTCTTTAGTGGGGGGAGACGATCTACTCACAATTCACTTAAGGTAAAGAAAAAAGTCAAACAGAAATTTTTATAAAAAACAAAAGATTTGTCTCCCTTTAACCATAATTTGATAGACATTAAAAAATTAAGTCTGTCTATATTTCTGAGATGAGGTATTATGTACAGTATTTATTTAGTCCGACTAATGTAAATACTGTAAAAAATTAAGGTTTTTAAATTTTGAAAATTAAAAAAAAAATTGATTTTAAGGTATTTTACATTTATGATGGATTAGTTGGATGGCAGGGAGTAATACAACAAAGAGTAATTTTGTTAAAACATGGAAAGAAGTTTCAAATTTTAGGTAATTCAAGTTTATCAAATATAACAGGACAGGTAAAAGTTTGAATCTTCTCAAAGGCTCTATTTGTAATCTATTTTGTGATCATACAAGAAAAAGGTTTTAAGGAAAGAAAAAAAGAAAAATGACTAAAATTATAATTTCATATCACTGTTCTCTTGAAATTAAATTACTCATCTTTCAGATTTTTTAAAATTTTAAAGAAATTTAGTACGATGTGGAATAGGACAGGTTGATTTTGGAACTGTGGTATTGCACTGAATTTGAAAGTTGGGGTGTGACATGATAAATAATAACACAAAATATTTTTTCCAAAATTGTATCCGTTTTTTGAATTTAAAGATTAAATTTAGGTTAAAAACTAGAGCATTGGAATTTCATTATGGTGATCAGTGAAAGCCTTATAAAATTTATAATTGAAATATATGCAGTTAGTTGGTTTGAAATTAAAATGGATAAAACACTACATCACCAACAACTGTATATCTTCAACATGACCCAGAGAATAAATCAACTGTCAACCAAAATACAGAATGTGGCATTAAAAAATTTACAGCAAAATGCTTCCAGAAAGTATTCTTTTCTCAATGTTGAAGTCAGATGAAGGGTGAGGGAAGAAGCTATAGAAATTTTGTGCATTAGATAAGTAAACATTTATATTTAATTAATTATGTCAATTTACAAGATTAATTTTAAAATTTTATTCAAATTACATCACAAAAATATAACCAAGTCTGGGTAAATTTTCCAATAAAATTTTTTTTTTAATTTCTGAAATAGCAAGCCACCAAAAAAAGAGATTAAAAAACTACATTTATCAACTCTAAAGTGACACATGGGTCAGATTTGATTAACCTCTCACAGACTGGAGTTTGTGAAACTGTGCTTGTAGAGTGTTTTTCAAATAATGAACTGCAAGAGGGTGTAATGAATAAAACAACATTAGAGTTGACAAATTTAGTTGCACATTTGCAAGGCATGGAAAGAGCAGTTAAATTAACTATTGAAACTTTACAAATTGCATGTGGACAAGAAGCAAGCTACAAGCACATCATAACTAAATTATTGTGCCATCAAATAAGACTGATACTGGTTGTTCCCTTCTCTATATCCAGCAGAGAGATATGCCAGTTGTGGATGAAAGAGCCTGTATGTATAACAATTATAGATAGAGTGACCAGAGCCTGTTGTGGAATCAGAGTTGTTGCTTTCCAGTTGCAAGGTGAAAGTACTATCAAGATGCCTGGAGAGAAGCCACTTGGTTTCAACCTCCTGATCGGGCTGAATGCTATCAAAGAACTAGGGGAAGTAGGAATCAAACCTTTGGGTGCAGTACAGTTCTTTGACAGAAAATCATCCGTGTGTACAGCTCTCACCATAGAGGAACCAGACTTTAGCATCGAATTCAATCAGAAAAAAAAAGCATTGACAGTATCATGAAAGTGGGCTTAAAATCAGGCACCAACAAGCCTACAGGATAGCAGAGTATCCTATGTCTGAGTTAGCACATAAGGAATATAACCAGGAGTTAAAAACATGGTCGGATAATGGCTGGCTCATGCTAAATCCTGAGGAGGAGCTTGGACCTCCCAAGGGTCTAGTTCCACTGATAAATGTTATCCAAGAGAGCAAGAAATAGGTATGCCCTGTAATGGATTACAGCGTTAAACAAGTATGTAGACGCGTTCACGGCATGTGTGGATGTCTGTGTGAACAAACTAAGGGAATGGCGACAATGCAGGTGTAATATATTGTTGTTGGACATTAGGAGAGTGTACCTATAGGTTCATGTACACTGGTCACTGTGGCCTTTCCAGACTATCTTACTGAAAGAGCAGAGGTACTGCCTTACTTGATTAGGCTTTGGCCTCAATGTGGCGTCTCTTATAATGAAGGCAATTATGAAGATGGTACTGTCGCAGGATGAAGCAATCCAAGATGCCACTACGGCGGACATAGGTGCCATCTTCGTTGACAAAAGTGCAGTTTCCGTGGCATGCATCAGAAAGCATATATCTGACTTTGGACTGATCTGGAAGGACTCCATGAGACTCGATGATGGTGCAAAAGTGCTTGGACTAGGGAGAGTGCCGCATGCTTTGATGGGAACAAACAAGTATGTTCTCAGATACTCTAACCGTTATCACGTGTTGTAATATGTTCTCTCTCTGCAGAAAAGTCATATGTCACTTTCTAGTATGTAGTTGGCTTAGGGCAGCTGCAGTATTCTTAAAGTGATGTGCCACTGCAGTAACCAAAGGTTGGGATGACGAAACCTGCTACAATCTCCCCCACTAAAGCGCATGATCCACGCGACAGTGATGAGACTGCATTTAAAAAGACCCTGCAAGAGGAGGCTGGTGTGTGAGCAACCAGGAAATGACAGTGTGAGTGGATGCAAGTTCCCTGGCCTCTGGGGTAGCATTGGAAATGAATGGAGACATTGTGGAGGACGCATGCTGGCTTTGTTGCAACGGTGATGTCCAAATATTAACTTAGCTGAGCTTGATGCAATGTTAAAGGGCATAAACTTGGCACTGCAGTGGAAGGCGAAAGTGTTGCATCTGGTCACTGATTCTGCATGTACATACCACTGAATCAATGACACCTTAACTGGAAAGGTACACCTGAAAATGAAGGCAGTGTGTGAGATTCTCATGCAGAGACGACTGGGGACTCTTTTGGCACTAATTGCAGAGTATGGCCTCAACTTGGATGCAAGGCTGGCAAACTCAAACCAAAATAAAGCTGACAAACTTACCAGAGTTCCATAGAGGTGTTTAGATTTTTTGAAGGACACCGAGCCTGTCCTCATAGCATGTGGTGTAGGAGAGTTGAGTCCATGTAAAATAATGAAAATACATCAGCATAGTGGTCACCCTAGTGTTAAGCACACTACTTACTTTGTCAGGTGAGTTGATCCCTCCATACCTGGTGATTCAAAAGTGTCCTGAATCTGGCACTGGTCCATCGATCTGGCACCGGTGCGCTGACAGAATGGAAGGAAGACTTGGGGTTTGCAGTATGTGGTCCAGGCTGGGGATAGATATTACACATTATGGCTGCAGTTATTACTTGACCTTCACTGACTGTGGGCTAACACAGTTCTCTGTTTGGCAACCCATACCACAAGATTCTGAGAGCATTATTCGGTAGTTGGAGTCAATATTTTGTGAGAGAGGTCCACCATATGAAACCCTTAAACCAATAATGACACTGTGTTCACCAGTAAGTTATTCATGGCTTCATGAGGGAATGGGTTGGCTAGCTTTACTTTCAGTGTGTGCATGTGCCATCCAGGTAGATTCTTAGGTGTTCAATGCACCTCCTGCCACGGTGGAGATGGATACCGACAGCAATGAGGATGAAGTACCTCCTTCGCGTGATGACAACACTGAGTATGAAGTAGCTCCACCATGTATGACAACAATGAGGATGGCGTACATCCCCTGTCAAGGAGCCCCAGAATGAAGTGTCCATCCCCCAGCATGTTGATGCTGTAATCAGGAGATATGGGGAGAGTGTAAGAGAGAATAGACTCAAATATTGTAGAAAAGCATATAGGGGGTGTTTTTCTCACCTGTTGAGTGATTTATTAATAGCCTGATGTTGGGTAAATTTAAGTAAGGGGGTGCAGAACTGAAAGAAGTTGCTGGAGGAATACAATATGAACCTTTTCTTTTTCTGCATTTATATTCTTTAACTACTCAGTAACCTTAAAAAAATTAATATATTTTAATTTAATATTTTATTTAATTTTAGTTACTTATAGCCTTACTTAAGATGCTTGTTGAGGAAATGATAGAAAATTACCAATAAATTTTTAATTTATTATAGGTACCTGCCTTATTGCCTTATAATGTCATGTATATACAATAGTTGAAATGCACACAGACAAAAAAAAAAAAAAAAATCAAAATTATTTTTCAAAATACTGGGGTTGTTGTGAGCTTGTCTATTGAGTTTTTTTCTGTGATTAGTAAATATAGTATTAATTTAATAAAAATATCACTTAACTGTTACAAATACAGACTTTAAAGATTTATAAATTATTCTAATTTGTAAAAGTGACAATACTTGTAAAAATTCATTATTTACCAAAAAAAGTTTTAAGACAATCAAAAGAAATTAAACTTTTCTAATTAAATAATGTCTTAGTTTTATTACTTTTTTTTACTTTACCATTCAGGACAGATTTTCTACAACAGGGGAGTCCCATTTGATCAAAAGGATTGTGATTTAAATTCTCTGAGAACTTATGACAAATATAAACATTAAATAATACAAAAAGAATGTCAAAATTTCAAGGTGTGTGTCAGATGTAATATATATTTTAAGATTTTCCATAAAAAAAAAAAAAAAAAAAAAAAAAAAAAAAAACACACACACACGAAACAAAAATTCTATCAATTATCTGACTTTTGCAAGAATTTTCAAATTAATGTTTTTCACCACAAGATTCTCAAATTTCTCTTAGAGTCCAACATTGACACCAGAAAAATTAGATTTTTAACCAAAATTTCCAGTATTTAAATAAAAAAAGAAAATCTTAAAGATTTTAACAATTTAATTTCTGGACTGAGGATTTTAAAAAAAAACACTATTTACATTCAAACTATTCTCATCTTTGTTATCATATTTTTCACTTTCAGCCATTGTCCTCCAGCTTTCATTCTATTCAGTTCAGAACTCCCTGTAGTTTACCTGGATCAACATACATCTATCAAAGGCCGGAGGGCACAACAACCAAAATGGCATGATAATAACAAAGACCAGGACAAGAGTCAGAATGTAAATAGGTATCATGTTTCCTGGCTTAAAATTAATTTTTAAAATTTCTTGAATCTTATTTTAGTTTTAATTTCAAGCTAATAATCATTAATATTTCCAATAATCAAATTACTTTGCACTATGTCAAAAACTAATTTAAACTAAATTTAAATTCCAAAGTGACTGGAGGATTTTTTTCCTAAAGTAGCTAATTAGCACCCTTTTTTAGTCGTTTAGTGCAATGTAATTCTCTTTATTTCCAAAAAATAAAATATACTTTTCTGAAACTTGATTTGAGGAATATTAGCCATTTCAAAGTATAATTATTAATAATTATATTGAAACATTATTTAAGTTTAAAATATCACAAATGCATTTTTTTTAACAAAATGGTATAAGTTTATTTTACACGTGTTTGATAGATTGCGTTTAATATTATTCTGTAGGGGCTTAACCGTGCTAAGTGTGCTTGGCACAGTGGATAAAGCCTTAAAGGCGTTCCAGTGACAGGACCCAAAGAGTGTGAATTCAATACCCGGTTAAGGCAGCAGAGAACTTTCAGATGGAAAAATTAACAGGAGATAACAGATATCCATTAAACATGGCACCTGAGTTTTTTCAGTGAGCAAAATAAAGGGTTCAGTTTGACATTCCAACCACCTGAAGAAGGCCGGAGCGTACAACGGCCAAAACGTTGTAATAAATATGGCGACAAAGATGAAGACAATATAGTCCGAATAAGGAAAATAATGAACGAGAGTGCTTTTAATTATATTAGTACTCAGTAATTTTAAAATTTTTAAGAAAATATTCTCCGTAATGAATGTTTTCTTGAATTTTAGATCTTTCCCAGTTATTGGTCTTATCTTCTGGTAATGTCATGTTTGATCACCCGTATGGGGGGGGGGGGGAATGTCAGTCTTTAATTAGAAAAGCAATTATCTTAAGTTTTTTTTATTGCAAATTTATTTTACGATTCCGATCATATTTTCGGTAAATGGCGTTTTTCTGTGACAAAAACATGGAGTATTGCATTTTTTTTTTAACTAATAATAGTAATAATGAAAACTGAAAAGGATGGAAATTAATTTCTGGAAATTTCATAAAGATTTGAGAAATTTTCTCTTTAAAAACAAAATTTCATTCATTTGTGAAAAAAATAATTGAGTCTTTAAAAAAAAAAAAAAAAAAAAAAAAAACGCTAAAAATCCCGTCGATTTTCAGCTGGGGGTAAAGATTTTTAGGGCCTAAAAATCCTTGCTGACAAGAAAAACAATTTTTAACCAAAAATTCGAATGTGCTAGAAAAAAAAAAATAAACATTGTTTTGAATTCTGACGATAAAACTGTTTTTAATCAGGTTTTTTTTGGGGGGTGGGATCTTTTTCATCAGAGAAAAAAATTATTATAAAAACTGACAATGATTTTTTTTTAATGTTTTTTACTGGTGTTTATTTTGTTTTGTATTTTTCAGGATTTAGCGAATTTTGAGGTGCTGCCTATGTAAATTTGACAAACAAAAAACAAACTAAATTAGTTCTTGTTTCCTTGACAAGATTCGAAATAAATAAATGAAGAAGCGTGTAGTTCAGGTCAATTACCTTTTTAAAGTTAAAAAACCGTTTTTTTGTCGCATGACATGGATATTTCGATAAAATTAAAAAGGTCGAGAGAAAAAAAAAAAAAAAAAAAAAAAAACAAAACGGAATCGATTTAGTTTTCAATAGTAAATTTGCTTTATTCAGAACAGACAAAAAGATGTCTCTTCTGAATTCGATTAGTTTGGAAAGTCTTACAAAAAAAAAAAAAAAAAAAAAAAAAAAAAAGAAAAAAAAAGCTCCACGACACAAGCGACATTTGTCATCAGAAATATCTTCATGCCACAATAAGCAACAACAAAAATTATTCAAAAACCGAACGAATATTAAATTTATCTTTAAACATTGAAAAGTTTTTGCAATTTTGAAACGAGAATTTTAGAATTTATCTTATTTCTAGAAAAAAAAAAAAAAAAAAAAAAAAGAAAATTACTTCCACATTTCAAATTCTTTAATGTAACAAGTATTTTTTTACATTATAAAAAAAAAAAAGTCGTTTTAAAAATTAAGAGAAAAAAGTTCTTAACTTTTTTTTTAATGTTTAAAAGATGTTTAAACGGAAAAAACGACAATTTTGAAACATTGAACAACAGATATTAAATTTTAAAATTCAAACAATTTCTTCGATTCAAAACATTTTTTAAAACATCAAGAATTCCTTTTTATTGTTTTGTCGGATCCAAGGATGATAAATAGTGGAAGAAAGAGGAATTAAGACAAGATGAGTAGGTTCGATCCTTGTTACAGGTAGGTCTCATTCTGAACCCTAAAAAGTCAAATAATGGATTTGTTTTAAGGAATTTCTTTTTCGTAGGAAAAAAAAAAAAAGAATGTAAGTGATTTTTTAAGGCAATTTGAATTCAGTCATTTTCAATGAGAAGATCATTCTTGAGACGTGGGGTAAAAAGAAGACTGTCGTCGCCGCTCAGAAACAAACAATGACAAATAAAAGGAATCCATTTCATTTAGGTGAAAGATTTCAAATCAAAGAATAAAACAAACATTTTTTTTAAACAGTACCAACATAAGTGACTGTTTTGCCGGTTTTCTGCAGAGCTCCTAGAACAACATCATGGTCAAGCGTCGTCTTGACACAAACTGTTTTTGTTTCATAACTTGCTTGGATATCTTCGATGTTTTCCAGCTTTGATAACACTTTCTTGGCCGAATTGACACAACCTTCGCATGTCATGTCCATGTTGAATTTATAGGTCTGAGACATGATGAAGTGCAACAACAACCTTTCTTTCTCCTTTCGAAACAAAAGAAAAACGTGTTAGCGTCGACAAGCAACAAGCAAATTTATACCTCAGTCTAACGGAAGTGACGAAAGCACGTATTCAAATTAGCGTTTCTGGTAACGATTGAATTATAATAAATAAATGCTACATATTCAGTTTCCACCACAGAATTAAAAAGAAATAATTCCTTTAAAATCTAATAATATGCATAATTGAAAACTACGCCTTTACAATCGGTTTAGATCTCGGAATAATTCGGCTCTTTCCGTGAATTTTTTTCACTTCTTTTTTATGACACGTGTTCAGGAAAAAATGACTAATGAAAAAATACCAGATAGTTATTCTTCGGTTAACGAAACTAGTAAAGAAAAAAATATTAGTATCGCTTAAAAATATTGCAACCTAGTTTTATTTTTAAAGTTAATATTATCAGACGTAACTTAATATTTTATTTCATATTTTATTTTTTAATGTTTAAACAAAATTTTGTAAGTTATAAAAATGAACATTTCTCAAGCCATTTTGTGGTGAAATACATTTACTTACTCGTGATAATTAGTAAAGTCTTTACTAATTTACTAACATATTTTTACTAATTATTTCTTTACTAATGTATTCTCTTTATTGTAAAGTAAATACATACCTTTTACATATATGCATGTTTTAAAACTGGCTCAAGACAACAAATTCTGATGATCTTACATAATTCAGTTTAATGGAAAATTGGAAACTGAATCACTAACCATTAAAATTTAATTAAAACAGATTAAAATTATAAATTAAAATTAGATTATAATGACCTTTTACAGATTATGAAAATGTGTTGCTTACTTTATGTTTCACCCCTAGTTATAAATTATCTATTTATCTGTAAGGTTTACCCTATACAAGGCTTGGGGGACACTTGAGATAAAGGGTTATGATAAGGGGTAGTATATATTGATAGGATGGTAAGATAATGGTTAACCCTAGATTGGAAAAGGTTAAGATTGTAGCGATTGGTGAAACATGCTCTTGAGAGTCTGTTCCACAGAGCAGTGGTTCACAGGAAGAAGCTGTTTGAGTGGAACTTACTTCTCACTTATGGAATAGAGAGGGAATATGGGTGGCTTGCTACACTGTAAGTGGCATGGTGGGTCCTAGCCATGATGGTTAGACCTGGCAGAACCAAGGAATATAGTTTGTTCGAGCATTTTCAATGGAAGTAGCAATAGATCAGTGAGAATCTCGCTACATCCTACCTGTGAGAGAGAGGTTGGTGAGTAGAATATAATTCTTCTCCAACAAAGACTCAGAGACACTTTTGAACTCTATGAAAACTGTAAAGTGAGGACTGGTCAGCTTCAGTCCAAATACAGCAACAGTACTCCATTTTTGGCCTGATCTGACTCTCATAAAGGTAGAGAATAGCATGAGGAGTCAGGTACTTACTGGAGCGGTACAGGGAGCTGATCATTTTACCTGCATCTTTAGCAATGGATCATATGTAAGAGTTCCACATGAGATCAGGTGTGAGTTTGAGGTCAAATATTCTCTCAGGGCATGGTGCCTTCTTAAGGGAAAATCCGTTCATTGTAATTGGCAGTAGTTTGGGGGTCTGATCAGTGGTGATAGAATGTAACTAATCTATCTATGTTTACATGTGTAACTGAGTTGTTTAGCTGAGTCGATAGATTTGATATTATAGATTTAATATTATTATTTATTATTATTATTATTTATATAAATAATAATGTTTTAATATATATTATTATTATTATTTATTATTATTTATTATTGATATAGATCTGATATTATAGATTTGATATTATAGATTATTATATTATAGATTTGATATTATAGATTTGATATTATAGATTATTATATTATAGATTATTATATTATAGATTTGATTTCAATCATATGATTCCTTGTCATTATGTCTAGAAGTCATAATTATTATAATGTCTCAGACTGGAAAAACTTCTGTTGCATTTTTTAACACAAACACTTTGAGGAGCTTTTTCAATAACTATGATAAATTAAACATTAATTTTTATGTTCTAATATTTTCTCTTTACAGATTACTAAATATCAGAATCAGTAAATGTATTAATTTTTCCTGTTTTAAAATGAGTTTAGATCAGACCTATATCAGACACTGTATACTGTATGGATTCTAAAAGGACTCTCTAGCAATGGAAGTGGCAAGAAATACTTGCTCAGTCTACAGAAATGAAGCTTTAAGTTTCCAGATATGCCAATGATAGCTTAGCTAGTTTCAATCAGGAAATTTTTCTAGTATGTTTTTGGTAAATATTTTGTCACTATTTCGAGTCCACCATTTTTGTTGTGGGATAAATATACCAGGAGATACATGTTTTTCTAACTTAAATACATGAACATATGCCCGCAACATATCCAAAGATACTCACCTGTAAACCCACATTAAATCCAATATCCTATATTCCACACAAGTGTAAACTATTAAACTTTAACCCAACAGCCTTAGTTACAGTTTCTGGGTGACAGGGTACATCATCTGGCATGAATAGTTTTAGCAAGACCAGTAAGCTTAAGCACTAGGTCACAATGACTTGTATTTTCTTGTTAGCACAATCATTGATGATAGAAACTGAGTTCTCTAATCATATCTGATGAAGACAACAATGGTTAGCACTGTAATAGGAGAATTTACCCCTAAACCAGAATTACACCTGAAAAAAATTATGTTCTGTATTGGTGGGATATAATGGGTGTCATCTAACATGAAGCACTAGACTAAAATGAAACAGTTAATGTGGAGAAGTATTATTGTTAATTGGAAGCATTTCACAAAAACCTACAGAAAACCTGTACATCATTGTTTAATCATAAAGGCATGTTGCTCCTGCATGATAATGTAAGATCACATATTGCCCAGGTCACAAAAAAGAAAAGATTATTGCACTAAATATTGAAATTTAGCCTCATCCTCCTTACTCTTCTAACCTTGCTTCATCTATCATCTTTTCAGATCATTGCAAAAATCTTTAACGGAAAAGCAGTTTATTAATTGTAAAGAGGTTAAAACTTATTGAGTCATGGGATTATGTTGTCAATAACAAGGGGAAATATTATAAATTAAGACCAAAAAGACATTTGTTTCATTTACCTCTTCAAATACAACAAAACTTTCTTTCCAATGTAATAGTTTAATGTTTTAAAGGGTGGTGTAATAGTTGAATGGCATTAAAAATAGAATCAGCAGACATGGTTCGAATTCTGCCTGAAACTGAATCAAATTTGCACTTTTGCCTTTGGGCAAAGTATGAATCCATCTCTTGATTGTCATATCTTGACAAAGGTCCTGTTACTAGCACACTAAAATACTTGAGAAAAAATGGTTGCATGATCACACTACTTCTCTAGAGTTACCTGCTCCATAGAGATTGTTAAAACTTTTACATTCATTGCTAACCTTACCAGGAACCAATCAAATAAGATCTTTATGGAGTCATTGCTTTGTAACCAGGATTTTTAGTCACAATTTTGGTACATTTTTTAACTGGGAAACAAAGAATTTACAAATTATTTGATGAGAATAATGACCAGACAAGTTCCTGCCAAATTTCATGCATAATTAATTTATACAACCGAATTAAGATTTTAAAAGTCACAACAAATTCTTTACTATTGTTATCAACAATAAAGAACAAAATGTTGTAATAGACAGGTTAAAACCTGTCATTTTGTTGACAATAATAACAATGTGCCCAACACTGGCTATTTACTTACAAACCTGTTATTGAATTAACAAAGAAATCTTACCTGTAAGAATTATGCATCCAGGTAAATGAATCTATTGACTTAAGAAATTACGCACTGTATATTCTTAATATATCTCAAAATTTTTGATAATTTCATTTAAGAGGGAAATAATTTTGAAACCAGGATTTTTTTGTTTCTATCAAACTTTATGTACAGACCTGTTACCAAGAGAGGGGACATGGGGGCAGCCCCTAAACAATTCCCCCCACACACACACATGAAAATAATATAAACTAAATTTAGTGTGCAAATTCTTACTTGTGTTTCCCAACTTAAAGGAAGCCCACCTCTAACTCAAAACAAAAGTTAATTATACAAATTAATTACACAATAATTTTCTTTTATTTTGCTGATTAAAAAGTTGCACCAAATAATTTGCTTATTATTTATCTCAGTGCAGTGAGTAATTAAACAAACACTAACGTAATCATTTCTGTTTGTCATTAAATCAGCCTTTCCAAGACACTCTTTCAAGGACTGTATTTAAAGTCTTTATTTTTCTACATACACTGAAGAGACCTTTAGAAACACATTTCATTAACAAATTTAATCTAACAAAGAACACAAAGTTTTGTACTGACAATAAGTGTCAAATGCCTTGTTTATAATAACTTTAAATTTTGATTGTGCTACAAATGAAGGAACTGTTATAATATACCAAGTAGCGACTGCAATTGTATGCAGTCAGTATTGGTTCTACAGTACAAGTACCATTGCCACTACTTTACGTAGCCAGCATATACATAACATCTACTCATACACATTATTAATTAGTGGTAGCACTAATCAACTACTACTATAGGAACTTTATTTGAATGTTCTCATATATATCTGCATTGTTAATTGTCTGATTTATGGAAGTGGGGGAAAAAGGTGGAAAGAAAGACGTGTATGTAGAGAGGTGAAAAGAAAGACATGGAAAGAAAGACTTGAAAATATCCATACTGAACACTAATATTATCTATATATATATATATAAATATAAATACATACATATATATATATATATATATATATATATATATATATATATATATATATATATATATATATATAATGTAAATCTATTGAAACTCAGTAGGTGAAAAAACCTGGATAGCACAATTTTCAAATAAATTGGCATCCGAGGAAAAATGAAAAAAAAAGAAAGCACCAGAAACCTCCGAATAGGGTGGAAGAAATCATCCAGTACCTTAAATCTCTGGTATAAAGAATAAAAAAACCAAGTGAGTAATAAGTTAAAACAATGAGTGCTCAATACACTAAGTAAAGCAAAAGTAAAATAAATAAATCCTAATGGTTCACCCAGATGATCCCATGTGGTGAAACCTAGGTAGGTAGTACTTGGCTCATCAGGATTTATTTTATATTTATATATATATATATATATATATATATATATATATTTAAATTGTGTATATTTAGGTAGCAATTTTTCATTCATGCATGTTTCATTAAATAATATAAACAAGTTTTATCTATTTAGCTGAAAGAAAAGTAATGACAAACATGTTTGGTTCTCAGAGAGAGTTTTACACTGCTAAGTCATACACAAAATCATATATACATATTTACATGTATCTCACGCAAAGAAACTACAACACACATTTACACAAAAAGCAGTGTGAAACAGGAACAAAGAGATAGGATCTTATTTTGTAATAATTCCTAATGGGAATTGGAGCTACTGAAGATTCTTTTCTGTCTCTGGAGAAACCATATTTAGGATTCCAGATTTGAGTGGGTTAGATTTATCTGCTATGTCACTTTTGAGAACATATTCCCCTCAAACAAGGAAACGGCAAGGCAAATGTTTTTCCAAAATTGAGGATTGAGATCCAGAAATAGTTTCTATATATGGTGAAGATATATTTCCATAGGAAAATGGCAACATAGGCTTGTAAGCTGCACCATATGGCAGCTGGCTGGCCCGAGCAGAAGCCCTGATAGGATAAACAACTTTTGTGTCTTGAAACCAGGTAGTTAACCAACAGACTGGTCACTTTTGTTACTCTATGAAATGAATATCACTAAGTGACCGATGTGGATTTATCTCAATCAAAGGGAGATAATCGTCTTTTGTATCCCTTCAGCAGAGTCAAGGGAATAACTGTCCTTTTGACACACCGTTTATTTTGTAGGTATGAAGGTTAAACTTGGTCAATTTTTCTTTCTATGGATTCCTTTAAGTAAATTTGGAGTTAAGCATAGATAATGTTTCTTCTACATATGAACTTTTAATAACCTTCTTTAACTCTCACTATTTTTCATCTTATATTTTAATTGTTGGGAAATGTTACTAGCATTAATGTGGTTGTTAATTACCACAGGTTTTTAGTTTAATGATGCTCATCAATTAAAAGTGAAAAATATACAGCCATTCAGAAGCCATATTATAAATAATACCATTACTTACAGTTCCATAGAGTTGCAAGTTTTGATTCTGCTGTAAGAATTCTTGGATGCCGTTTACACTTCAGTTAAGAAGTGATTAATTAATTTGGCTAAACATACTTCCACTACTTAATTCATGTTTATAAATTGAATATTGAATACTTACAAACCCTGTTCTGCATTGTCAATTTCATGCCCTTAAAGAGAAGTAAAGGTTCTTTGTAAGCACAAAGCATTTATATACTGGCCACCCAACATAATCATTTTTTTGATTTAGAAATCATAATAAAAAACTTTATAGCTCTTGCTTTGAAGTAGCTTAACAGGTTTATTTTTTAAAAAAAGGTACATAACAAGAAAAACATTTATTTGACTAAAGCCTATACTGCCAAGTAGAATGTAATGGTTAATAAATTCATTTTCAATTCATTACTGAAGTGAATTATTTCCTGTAGACCTAATGGTATCCCTGTAATAGTCATTTAGGAGTGTGCTCCTGAACTGACTCTTGTTCTCTCTAAACTGTATAATAAATGCCTTGCTGCCTCCTGATTTCCTACCTGCTGGAAGTCTTCATCTGTTGTTCCAGTTTTTAAGAACTCTGGTGAACCATTTGACCCATCTAACTATCGGCTTATTAGCCTTCTACTCCTTTTAGGGAAACTCTTAGAGGCCCTAATCAATGCTGAATTGGTTCATCATCCGTCATTGCAGAGCCTTTTCTCAGACGAGCAATACGGTTTTCGTTTCTCCAGGTCAACTGCTGATGTAATAACAATAATTGTGGAAAGAGTCTATCATGTTTTAGATAAAAAAAGTGAAGCTCGGGCTATAGCTTTGGATATCGTGAAAGCTTTTGACAGGGTCTGGCATTCAAGTCTTCTCCACAAGCAGAATAGTTACAGTATATCTGGGCACATTTTTGAGCTGATCCAGTTGTTCCTATCAAATTGTGAAATGAAAATTTTCCTGAACAGCCACTCATCTACATCCTTTTGTAGTAATGCAGGTATCCCCCAGGGCTTCACCCTATTTTTAATCTTCATTAACAACCTTCCCAATCAATCTTGTCAATTTTAATGCCTCCAACACTAAACTTCTCTCCATTAATCATCTGAGAGATCACTCTCTGCCTTCCATCAGCATGGCTGATGCTATCCTTCAGGAAAATGACTTGTTGTGCCTTCTTGGGCTAAGGCTCTCAGCTGACATGAAATGGAAAGACTATATCGAATCCATTGCTAAGTCAGCTGCTAAGAAAGTTAGTTCACCATATCAAGTAAGACAGTACTTCTCTCCTAAATCTATCTTGCATATCTATAAGTCTACTACTCACCCATGCTTAGAATATTGCTGCCATATATGGTCTGGTGCCCCTGCTGTTTACCTGGGTCTCCTTGATAAAATCCAAAGAAGAATCAGCAATATTATTGGTCCTGATCTGGTGGCTCAGTTTCAGTCACTTGATCACCACCATAAAGTTGCCTCTTTGTACCTTTTTTATAAATACTTTCATGGTAACTGTTCAGATGAGTTCTTTGTTATGTTACCTATAGACTGTATGAATTTGAGTGCAATACTAGACTAGCAGTGAGATCACATCAGTTTAAAGTTGAGCTAGCCTGATGTAGCTGTAACTTCTACACTAGCAGTTTCTTTTCTCACACCTATTCTTTGTGGAACTCCCTTCTGGCTCCATGTTTTCCAGCCAACTTTAATCTGCAAGGATTTAAATGCAATGCTAATTGTTACCTACTGCCCACCTGAATGCGCTTTTCTTTTTCTAATTCCTCCACACCCTGTGACCCCTTGCATGTTAGTGGTTGTACTGCCCTGCTTGGGGTGACACTGATTAAAAAAAGACTGGGTGTGCTCTCCTTCTGATGGCCTTGTAAGTTAAATTCAGTGACAAAACGTTAGACTAAGGGTTTAGTTTTCAAATTATGGTATGGACATAAATGGAATAATTTTTATAAACAACTGTCAGGTTTTAGGCATAAATATTTTTGTATTTGTCTGAACATGTTAGGATTTCAACTGACATTCTACATATTTTTAAATTCTTGACATGTTTATATCAAATTTTGCACAAATGATATTATTGTTTTTTGTGAAACATAAACATTTGATAGAATTCTTATATGACTGACTTATGACATACAAGGTTGATAAGACAAAGTTCTCAAGGTCACGGCAATGAACTGAAAGATATTCCTAATAGAACTGAATGAAATTGGAATCAATCAGCAAGTTTGATGGATCAGATTTTTGGTAACTTTATATTTTAACATTCAAAAAGATAAGTTCATACAAAAAAAAACTTGACTGCGTATAATACAGAAATTTTTCAAACATTGAATAGAAGATTTGGATGAAAAATTTCAAAATTCAGAATATTAACAAATATTTGAAGAATTCTGGAGAGAAACCATAATATTGTGACTACAACTCCCAAGATGACAGCACCAGCTCAAATAAATCAATGTATTATAATAATAATAATTCATTATTTCTAAAATTGAAATTAATAGAGAGAAATGAAATTAATTCTTGCTGAAATACTTGTAAATTACTTGAATCATTTTTATATGTACCTTAATTCAAATTTTTATTTGATTTTCTGTCATATAAAGGCAACAAGATGCGATTAAAAATTGTAAAATCTGCCTATAATCGATCCCAATTAAGTATTGACTTGTATAAGCACTTGACACCTGTTCATTTTGCTAGCTTTTGTAAGTGATTTCAGTTTTTATTGGACCTTTGACAGTTATAGTCCTTTGCCAATATGGATGTTATTTGTGTTGAAACATTTTCAAAATTGAAAATATCAATGTAATTCTAAAAATATACATTTTAAGTAATCAATATTTGATAATAAAACAGAAAAATGAGGTTGAATTATGAAATTGCTTTCTGTTTTTATTTGTATAATCCTGAGAATATTTTGGTGGACATTATCAATAAATGTCAAAAGTATTTGTTGCTTTCATGTAGGGGAGTTATGACTGTGAGTAAATAATTATAAATTCCCTAATATTTAGAAATATATTGAAAATATCTATCTATATTTCTGAGATGAGGTATTATGTACACTATTTACATTATTTGGACTATTGTCCTCATCTTTGCCACGATATTTATTACAACGTTTCGGTCGTTGTACGCTCCGGCCTTCTTCAGGTGGTTGGAATGTCGAACTGAACCCTTTATTTCGCTCACAGGGGTAGACTGTTCTAGTTCCACGAGCCATGTTTAATGGATGTCAGTTATCAGTTATCTCCTGTTAATTCCTCTCAAGGACACATGGCACAGTGGATAAAGGCGTTAGATCCAGTGACAGGACTCAAAGAGCGTGAGTTCAATAGTAGGTTAAGGCAGTAGAGAACTTTCAGAGGGGAATTAACTGATAATTGACATCCATTAAACATGGCACGTGGAACTAGAACAGTCTACCCCAGTGAGTGAAATAAAGGGCTCAGTTCAATATTCCAACCATCTGAAGAAGGCCGGAGCATACAACGGCTGAAATGTTGTAATAAATATAGCGACAAAGATGAGGACAACAGTCTGAATAATGTAAATAGTGTATATTGAAAATACTCGTAAAAATGAGAAATAGCAAGATGTGGAAACAACAAAACGAGTTTTATTTATTATTTGGTTGTTAGGTGGTGTTGGAGTGAAATTGAGTTTGGTGTCAAATGTACATCAAATATGGATCGGAATCTGACAGAATGATAAAATAAAGAATAAGTAAAGTGTATATAGTTTTTCTCATAAGTTTTTATAGATGCGTGTAATGGGCATCAAGATAATTTAGTCAAAAAATACAAGAAGAGTCTGGGTGTTTTTAGCTCAAATTTTTGTTGAGTCCTAAGAGAAAAATGTTACTACTATGGTCTGCAAAAGAAAAGGAGCTGTAATTTTTGTTGATGCATTTGTTGATGGCCTGTCCGTGTTGACTGCTTGTCTGATAGTGAGAATGTCACATGTTTGTGTGTATAGAGGAAAAAAAAATGAGGTCAATCCTCATTGGTGTAGAATGAGGGAATTAATGATAATTGTAATTGTTATAATTATTTTATTATAATTATTTTTGGCACATTAATTAATTTTTATTTCTTTTTTTGGACATGACAAAGTGACGGTATAATTGATTTTTTATTCATGTAATTATTTATGCACAGGACAAAGATCCCCCTTCCACCTCCAGATCATTAGACATTTATTTCTTGTGATATGTAAAAATAATACTTTAATATCTAAAGTATTTTTATAATGTTGTGGCCAATGTACTTGTCTTCCAGGCCTTGTTGTAATCTTTTTTGTTGCTGTTGCTTCTGATAAAATGTCATCTGCTTTATTGAATGTTTGTTCATCCATTTTTTTGTAGGTTTTAAATGTGAATGATCACAATTTTTAGTTTATTGTAAGAATTGCTTATTTACAAGATCTGGTTTAATCCTATCAATAGCAATATTATCTTTTTTTCGATGGTTAAGTACTTGTCCATTTTGCTGATGACTTGGTATGAGCCTATGTAGTTTGGACTCCAAGCTTTTTTTTACACCATCATTTCTAATAAATATATATTTGCCAGTTTAAAGATCACTTGGCAGGTATATTTTTTGTTGTTTTTCCATGTAAGTATAAAGGGTAATGCTGACATTCTGCATTTTAAATCCTGTACAAATGTTGTCCTGGGTAAAATCTTCACAATATTGATCTGGTAAGGTTAATGCTGTGACAAAAACAATATCAGTTGGTATACAGCCTGAGTTATCTTTTAAAATGCTCTTGATGGATAAAAGTACCAATGTAAAATTTCCTACCCAATCAGTTTTGTTTGATTTCATAACCAGTGCTGCTTTTAGCTGCCTGTGGAATCACTCCACCATCCCATTTGTACAAGGGAGATAGGCTGTAGTTTTTATAGGTTTACTTCCAAGTAGGTAATTGAACACTTTAAATAAGGTAGACTGAAACTGAGTTCTTCTGTTGTGTGCATTGAAGATACTCCAAAAACTGATATCCAATCAGTAAGGATAGTTTTGACAATTGTTGCAGCTGAAATATCTTTGATGGTTATTGTGGAAAGCCAGCGAGTAAACCTATCTATGATAGTCAGGATATATGTGTATCCCTAGGAACAAGGTAAAGGCCTGACGATGTTGACGTGTATATTAGTAAATCTGGGCACCTCAGCATGGTTAGCAAGCTTGTCTCGTTAAAACAGTTACGACTGAATAGTGAGTTTGATCTTCACTGGGTGTCCCATACTTTTGGCCTTGTGTCACATCTAAGCTATGCTTAGAAAATAAGCCACAATTCCTGTATATTTGGGAATAAATAGATGTATATTAGTGAATCTTGCAATAGGTGTGCTAAATGTGCCTGTAGGTGATTTTGTGTACTTGTGTATCTTGTTTTTCCTGCATGCTAAACAAATTTTTATTCAATTTCTTATGTCAAATGACATGTTTGGCCAGACAAAATGTTCAGTAATCAGCATTACAGTTTCACATTTGCTTGGATGAGTTTTGAATTCATGGAAGTTTTGAAATATTTATCATCTCAACTTTGGTGGTATGGGTTTGTGTTTGTGAAATGTCACAATAAAATTCTATATCATTGAATGGAACTGGTAACTTAGCTAACTTTAACAATGTGCTTTGTTTTACTTCTTCCAGTGAGTCATTCATAGTTTTCTCTGTTGCAAATAATTTGATGTTCAAAGAACTAGAATCTAAAGATACAATTGTGGCATATGACAGTTTGTCTGCCACTATGTTTTCTTGAGCTGACACAGGTCCGATGTCTGAAGAAAATCCAGGTGTCTAATTTCTTATGGATTATATTTATCAGTGTATGTATTCAATACATAGATTAATGGTTTGTGGTCTGTGTATATCATGAAATCTTTGCCTTCAAGGAAGTGCTGAAAATGCTTAATTGAAAGGTAGAATTGCTAATAATTCCTTTGAGTAGGTGCTGTAATTGGTTTGTTTCTTGCTTAGTTTAGCAGAAAAGAAAGATATGCTTGTGATTTTTCCTTCTGATACTTGATGTATGACTGCATCTACTGCAGTTAATGAAGCACCCATTGTAAGAGTAAGCTTAATTTTATTATCATCCTTGATGTAATTAAGTTGGTTAATGATGTCTTAGCATTGTTGAGTGCTTCCAGTGTCTCACCATGCAGAATAATATTTTTCTTCTTGCTCGCAAATAAATTTGTCAAGGGTGAAAGTACAGTAAAGCAATTTGGTATAAATTGCCTGTAATCATTTATAAGGCCTATAAATCTTTGCAACTGGTGTAGTGAAGTTGGTTGTGGAAAATTTTGGATTACCTCTACCTTATTGGGCAAAGGTGAAATACCTTCTTGGTTGATTTTGTGACCAAGGAAATTTAGTTTGGGTTCTCCAAAATACATTTGTTTACATTAATTTTTAGTCCAAAGTGTGAAAGTCTCTGGAAGGTTTTTTTAAATGTATTTTGTGATCTTCCATATGTCCGCTGATGATTAAAACGTCATCAATGTAGGCGTAAACAAAGGTAAACCTCTGAATACTTGATCTATCAGATGTGGAGATGTTTAAACTGCATTTTGCAATCCAAAATGTTATCTGTACAAATTCATATGACCTAAATGGTGTAGTAAGAGCGGTTTTGTGAATATCCTATTCAGCCACTGGTACTTGATAATAAACCTTGACAAGATTTAACTTTGTGAAAATGCCGGAGTCTTAGAAACTGATGGCAAAATTGTATATGTGAGGAACGGGATATCTGTCTGGTGTTGTGATAGTATTCAATTTATGGAAATCACTTCTAGGATACCATTCTGTTGTGTTTGATTTAGAGACTAAGTGCAATGAAGATGACCATGCACCCTTTGATGGACATATAATTCCCTGTTGCAGATGCCTTCTCAGGTATATCTGTATTTTTTCATCACCCACAGAACCAAGCTGTAGCTTATACTTCATCTATGTTGAGGAGGCCTTAACTACAGTTTCTAGGAGAGAGTGCATAATCTAGCATGATCAGCAGTTTGAACAAGGTGTGTTATCAAACCTTCAGTCACAATGACTTGTGATTTCTAGTGACAACCATTGATGACTTCTGAACAGTTTTGTTTACCCAATTTCACTGACAAGGTTTGGTATGATTTTTGGGCATTTCCCAACAATGCCACACCCTGGGAACATCTCCTCAGATATTATCAGGAAGTCACCTACTTGACAAATTGATCATAATCAGATTTGAACCTGGGTCTCTTTTGAGGAAGGGAGAATATTTCTCTACAAGTTTGGACTTGGTTGTTGAAGAAATGACATAAAAATATGCCTACATCAAGAGGAGTAGCAGGAAGAGCAGTAGCAACAGTAGCCTTTGCTGAAAACAGTCATTCACGGCTAAACATTCTCTTTCCTAGTTTCTATTCAACATTATGTTTCCTTGTACCAAAACGTAATAAACTTATTGCTAAACCAATTCCGGTTTTCTAATGTTGTTTTTGATAACTCTATTACAACAGTCTCATGGTCAGAACAGTAATGTTCTAACCACTTAGCCACACACTCACTACTTTCATGTATATTTTGAGGAATAACCCTCTTTATTTTTTATAATGCAACCATATTACTATATTTAGCATTAACCACTAAAATATTTGAATGTAGTTTAATTTGATTCAGAAAATTGTGTTACTTATTAAAATTCAAAAAGGTATCAGCAAATTAATTTTTAAAATCATTTTGTTTCTTCTGTTTTAAAAGTTTTGTTTCCTTAGCTTTCCTCTTTTATGATAAATCCTGGATTTGGACATTTTTGATTTTTTAGAAAAGAAACAAAGATGAATGATTCTGCTATAAAATTGTATTGACCAAGATAAGTTAAGAAACAAGTCTTCCTACTTAATCAAAATGTCTACAGATGATCCCAGTTTAAACAATTGGCTCAGATTTCAAGAAATTAGTTTCTTACAATAGTCTCCAAACAGAGTTGCATTCTTTCCCAAATATTTAAGTTATTTTTATGCCAAATTTTAATTGATTTTGACTTTTATCCTTTCAATTGCAAAATCATTTTTAAAAAAAAATTACAAGCTCAACAAGAAATAAAAGTAAAACAAGATGTAGACATTGAGATTTTTTTTTTGTCATTCCTTTAGGATATAGGTGATCATGGCTCTCCACAGACTCCATTATTTCATTATCTAGGAATTGCCATGACTTTCTTGAGAAAGTTAATGGTGTGGTTTCCTGTTGCTTCCACTAGTTTTGAATTTAGGGATATCCTCCTTGTAGACTGGCTGCCATCCAAGGCTATAGAGCCCAGTCTACCCTGCTGTTCCCACTTATAACTGGAGGGAGAAGAAAGGGTATTTGTGCAAAAGTGAATGCAACAGACCTGGCCTGAATACAAACTTGGGTTACCAATTTCTCTTTCCACACTGATAACTGTTACACCATCCACACATCTCTATTTAGATACCTTTTCAGTAAATTAGTATATACTAAATACTTAATTTTAATTTGCATTTATTCTTTAGAAATTTATTCTTGAGAAATGTTTCTAAAATTCATGTATGTACACGACATTTAATTTTTATGTTGTCTTAAAAATGATGTTTTAATGTCGGGCCTCAGTTCAACCAATAAATTCCAACAGATTATTTAATAGTATTTCCAGTTACTAATAGTTTCTCTAACTTCAGTTATCATTTTTACATGAAAGTCCAATGTACATAAAGAGTAAAGTTGAACAAGATGGAAACAATTCTATTCTGTCCTAATTTATATCCAGAGAATGGGGGTTGTAATAAAACTATTCAGTTATTTGAAACCAATTGAACTGTTGCAAAACTATTTTAGATGAAACCAGAAACGTTCTTCTATAACAAAGTGTGAATTTAACTATTATTTTTTTTTCTGTTACTCTATTTATAGTTAATTACTTTAATTCATCCAAATAGATGAACAAAAAATGTTGGTTGAACTAAATAATAACATTTAATTAATTTACTCTGAGAGTGACAGAGATTCTTTCTGTATAGAATACATAATCTGTATTTTTAGAATTTTATCTGAGTTTTCATAAAAATTTTACATATTTTACTCCATTTATAAAACCATATGTATTTTTCAGTATCACTGTACACTCCTAGATTTTTTTTCTTTGTTGGTTTTCTGCTGTACTAAGTTAAGCTGACACAAGTAATCAGGGCATTTGATGATTGCATAACCCATTTTGTTGTGTGCACCAGTCAGCCATATTTTAAGTGTACAGCTAGGGAATGCTTACAGCAGTTTCCCCTGTAAAAAGTAGGAAGGGGGGGGGGTATTTTAAAATATTCAAGAAAAAAATGTAACAATTTTCAGTCCGACTGAAAACTAAAAAAGCAGAAATAAAAAAAATCTCATTCAAGGAATTTTACAAAATGTACAGTGAATAATAATAATCATTCACATATTCATAAATGTTATATCCATCTCAGTCTGTTTGTATCTATCTATCTATCTATCTCAGTCTGTTCATATCTATCTATCTATCTATCTATCTATCTATCTATCTATCTATCTATGTCTGTTCACATCTATCTATATATATATAGTAATAATAATAATAGCTGGCCACTCGTATTCAATGCTCAGGCACATTTGTGTTTGTTCAACACATAGACAGCCAACCTGTGGTTTATACTGCAACTATGCTGAGCAGACCTTAGTTACAGTTTCTGGGAGAGAGCATGTTATCTAGCATGATCAATAATCTGAACAAGGCCAGTACACTCAAACCTTCGGTCACAATGACTGTGACTTTGTGCTGGCACAGCTATCGATGGCCCCCAAGGGTCCTTTCTGCCCAATCTCACTCACAAGGCTTGGGTCAACTTGTGGTATGGCTTTCAGGCACTTTCCAAAGGTGCTGCATGCTGGGATCATCCCCCTCCAAACCAATAACATCAGGGAGTCTCCTTCCTGACAAATCAACCGTGGTGAGATTTGAACTTGGGTCTCATGGTCAGAAAGTGAACATTCTAACTATTCGGCCATGTGCCCATGCAATATATATATATATATATATATATATATATATATATATATATATATATATATAATGTCTGCAAATGACATAATTTAGCTCTTGAAAATATATTTTCAATTGAGCACTGTTGAATGACAAACTAATTCTAAAAACAACAGTAACCTGCGTAAATGCAAAGCTCTTCAGTAAAATGAATGGAGCACTTTGGCTGCTTGGCATTTGTTTACATTTGTAAAAACAATACGTGAGATTTGGCTAATTCGTTCTGTCGAGTGGAGATGGCTCAGTGGTAGAAGCTCTGACTGACACCAAATTGCTTGGGTTTTGATCCGGGCTTGAGGCATTTGGTTGTCTAGTTGCACTGAGGAGCTGTGATAGAGCGAAACAGTACTGTCTGCAAATGACACACACACACACACACACACACACACACACACACACACACACACACACACACACATATCTATATCTCTATATATATATCTATATATATATATATATATATATATCAGTTTGTTCATATCTATCTATCTATCTGTGTGTGTGTGTGTGTGAATTTTTCCAGCCCACACAGTTACTACATTGATCCTAGAGAGAAGTGTCAATCTATACATAAATAATCCCATTGTTATTTATGGGTACTATAATAATAATGATAATAATATGAAGTAGAGATATTGAAGCAAGTGCAGAGCAGGAAATCCGGTTCTTTAAAAACAATTACAATTGAAAATATAATCACATGACTACTTATGGTGATATAGTGATTACTTGTGATGAACAATCAGAAGTCAGGACAAAGATTACTGCTTAATTTACATATCCATATATGGACAACATTTACATATCTTTAAATGCTGATATAATGATAACACTGGACATCAAACTTTTGTTGGCATATTAGGTGAGACTGTTTCTGCGGTATATTGGGGGGGGTCACTGAATTCGAAATGAACATTGGTTTTGTCCAATTG
Organism: Acanthosepion esculentum; assembly: GCA_964036315.1. Lineage (NCBI taxonomy): Eukaryota > Metazoa > Mollusca > Cephalopoda > Sepiida > Sepiidae > Acanthosepion > Acanthosepion esculentum. Next base: position 100,516,065 of record OZ038501.1, on the reverse strand, counting down.
ATTCCAGTTTTTAAGATATGGCTGAAATTCATTTTTTTGTGTTTGTGAATCTGTACACAATGATACTAATTGGATTGCTGTGTTACTGGTGCATGAACATTTCAACAAAACCACATTTATTATGCTAATTAGGCTATTAATTATTATTATGCTAATTAGGCTATTAATTGGTAATCAAACAATGTCAAATAAATGTATCACTTTGTGATGATGATCATCATCACACACATACATACATACTTACACAAATTCAAATTATACAACCACAGGCATTCATTGGATAATAAATCAACACTACTGTGTAATGTGACAATTTTATAATCGCTATACTTTCATGTAGTCGATTTTATGCACTTTTGGGAGAATCGGATCCCAGAAGTTTTCATGAGTCTCCCCAAAGCTCGCTTGCTGATTGGTCAATGCCAACCAATCAGACTGTCTGCACATGAAGAGTGATTCTTCCCACACAGCGCTTTTGGAGCCGATGATCACCTATATAAGCAAAGAAGATTCTTAGTAAACCAGTGAGATCTCAGCTGCCGCAGGAATCCATGACAGTTGAAACCATATGCCAATCTTCTCACTCACACCACCACTCACATGCTGAATATTCCCTATACTCACATAATATTTTTTCTTATACAACAAAACTGTTGAAAACATTTATTACCAGAAACTATTACAACCTTAATTCTTTCAGTGAACTTTGGAACAATTGATAGTTAAAGAGAGACAACTCTTGTTTTACTCAATGCATGCTTTTCTTTCACATCCTTGTTTGTACATCTTGTTAAATACAAATTTTATGTGTAATGATGTATTTGGCTTATCCTCTTTCTCTTCACGTCAGTTTGGTTTCCTAATCTAAGTTAAATTAATGTGGTGAAGTCCACCACATTTCATTGGTGACTTTCCGATGTGATCTGGAAGGCAGCCTCAACTTTTATTTAAGTTTTCTGATTGTATTGTATATAAATAATTAAAATGTGATATTTTCTTACAGCATGCTACTATTTTAACAATGAACAAAGAAGAGCCTCAGCATTTCTCAGTCTTATCCTCATTTATTACAAGAGATTAATGAAAAATGATAAAATAAAAATATAATTTCCAATCAAATTTCACACCAAAAGTAAATTAGCAAAATATGTAATTTAATCTATTCCATATATCTTACAAGCCCAATATCACAAACTATCCAGGTCATTGTACTTGGCTTCATCTGAAGGAAGTGCCTCCTTTATGACTTCCTTTTGTGAGTTTCTGAGTGCAAACACGCATAAGACTTCAGCATTAAACAGACATCATGCAGTCATTACATCAACTTTGGTATCACTCCTCCATAGTCTTGGTGGAAATGTTCTCCCTGTTCTTCACTTACATCACCAAGGTTTTCAGGAAATCTGTCTAAATAGGTAATGGATTTTGATAATCATTCTTGTTCCAAGAGCTCAGAAATTTTTTAGTATCACTTTGACTAGTTCCTAGTAGTTACCCATTTTATTTTTGCTCAGGAAGACTTGCACAACTGTGATAAAAAGCCATGCAGCATCCTCAATCTTATTCATGTGGGAGACAAAATTTTCATTGTTAATCAGTTTTCTTATTTGTGTCCCATCAAAAATTCCTTGTATTCAGTTTCTCATTACCCAGATCAGGAAATTCTGAGCAGATATAACTGAAGCATGTTCCATCTTGATCTAATGCCTTGACAATATGTAGTGGGGGCAAGATGATGCGATCACGGTTAACCAGCAGTTCATTCATGACATTTTTTATCCTTACAACAGACTCTTCCTAAATAGGCCAATCCTTCTTTTCCTAGTGTTGATCGTTGGCTCTGCTAAAGGAAACATGTATGCTTGGTAAGACCACCTTGCTGCCCTCACAAAAAGTTAACCATTTTAAGATCCACACAGATCATCCATTTATGTTCATCATAACACAGTTTTTTGTAGAACAATCTTTAAACTCGTGTAGTGTTCCTTCAAGATCACTGAATGGCCAATTGGGATACAAGCAAACTTGCTACCATTGTGCAACAATACACATTTCAAAATTCGTTTAGAGCTGTAAATAAATATACACCACTCAGCTGGATTGTATTTAGGCAGTCCCATTGATAAAAGAAGGCCTTGGATGTTGTTGCAAGATACAAAGTTGTCTTCTTCAGTACAAATAATGAACAAGTTCCTCATCTATGTTATGGTAAAATATTATCTTAGCTTCAAAGTCAAGAACATGATGCTCACTGAGACAGGAGCCCCAAATCTCAGCTGCCTCTTTTGACAAAGCTAACCAAGTCATTCAACTTTTGAGTCTGAAAATCTGCCAAATAGGAAAGATAAATACTGTTGCTGCTGCTTCTGTCAGAAGCTTCATTCATTGCCCCTGCCATATTCATAGTGTCATCATCTTCATCAAGATCAGGCAAGGAAGTAAAGACTAGAACGAGAACACCAATACAATTTGGAACTGGCCGTCTTGCAGATTCAATATCAGAATAGTGCCACCACTTCTTGTGATGGTTCCATCCTGACATGTTCACCATACAGAAGTAGCAATTGTCATGATGATTTTTTGGATCTCACTACACCATTGGTACCCCAAACTTTAAACTTTTTTGACTTGACTTTACCCTGGGTCCACAAGCAATGAGTTTCAGTACAAGTCTTATAAACCTTGTAAAGAGCCCATGACTTATCTTGATCCCCAATTGTCTCACCAAAGTAAGCTAGATAAGCCCTTCTGGTGAAATCTCAAACATTGAAATGATCAACATTTTATGATGGATTTAAAATGATACTCTTTTACCATATATTCACCATATATGTAGCAGAATATGCCAGGGTCATTGTGACAACATTTAGAATTCATGATTAAAGTTTTGTATACTTGAAATATAGAGACACTAGGTCCCTGGCAGAGCCTGATACATGAATTCTGTCTGTAATTTTGGTAACAAGATATTGGCTGGAGCTCTTTGGCAACCAAGAACAATGATATTCTCCTTAATATCTAAAGAATTATACAATTTCAAGGATTGTAAACTGTTATATCCCAGGCTGATAGTATAAACACAGAATATAAAATAAAATAGCAATTGTATTTTAAATATAAACCATATTTATTTTTTGTTGTATCTTACTTGTTGTAAGTGAATGAAAAAGTATAAATCCACACTTCTATGCTTAAATGGCAGCCATCTTGTTCTCTCCCTGCCCAGAAGTATTCTGTCCAGAAGTAATTTTCTGTACTCAAAGTGAAGAATTCTCTTCTTGGGTAGAGTTATCTCCCCAAACATAAACAAAGCAATGAGGAGAGAGAGAAAATCTAGCATGTTCAGAGAAAATTAAATCATTACAATTTATTGATATCTGATATCTTGAAAAGTAGAGTCAATTCAGGAGAATTAAGTATATTTTCAGATTAGTGACCCTGATTTACCCTAAAAATGTTCTAATATTCTGTGTCTTTTGAAAAAATTTCTTTGTTGGCCGGTGTAATCAGTTTGTCCTGCATTTTTCAATTCATAAATGCTTTATTTTCAAATCCATCATAAAATGTTGTTCAATACTGAAAAGTCGCTTTCTATGTTTAAATTACATTCTATAGAATCTTATTACAGAATAAATAATAGTAATAATGGCTACCTGGATCTCTGGAAATTCCCAAGTTACTCCCAGTTATAAAATTCATATACCCAGAATTGCTGCTATCATTTTGTGGCTATGATTTATTATTCATAGAACATTTTATATTCAACATGCAAAGGAGCCAACAATCAGTTTTATTTAAAAATTCTGGTCACAATAAAAGCTGAAACAGTAATTCAGTTTTTATTTTTTATCTTTTCCCATGATTGAGGGCAGAGATGGAAAAGAGAGATTTGAATGCAAAAGAGGTTTTTTGATTTTCTCATATTCAACCTGCTGAGGCAGGACACTTTACATTTCTTTTTTAATGAGTTTATTAACTACATAAGAAAAAAAATTACATAACCAACACCACCACCACCAACAACAACAACAGCAACAACAACAACCATTGCAAGTCCTTTGCAGCACAAAGGTCTTTTCCAATATCATTCATGACAACCATGATGATGTCATTCTTTGCTATGTCTTATCAGTAAACCTCTCTATTTCTGCATCTTTTGTCTGACATTTTGCTGCATCTTTGCATTTACTATCCATGGGATACCAATCAACCAACCTCTTGCTCCATCTATTATCCTTTCTTTTTATATGTTCTGTCCACCCCCATTTTTCTTATTTAATCACATGTCTGTTTCTCTTTGCCTTGATCTGTTCCCTGATCCATGTTGACTTTCTTTCTCTCGCTTACAATTTTCTTTGGCATTTATCTTTGTGTTTTTTTATTTGTTTCCAAGCGATTTCTATATTGCACAATGGACGTCATGCTGGCATGACCGAAGATCAAACGGCATCGTAAATTTAAGACTTAATTTAAAAAAGAAAATTACAATTCTGAATATCACGGCAAATGAATTCAGCAAAATTAGATCTTCTAACACGTATTTGGTTAGATATCATCATTTAAATCTAAAAGAATTGAGACATCCAATATTCTTTCAACCAGCAAGTAAGCCTGCTGATGCATAAATCAAATGACAAACAAACTTTTATATCGTGTACATATCACAATATTTTATAAGTACATAACTATTTCTGTGTAAGCATATAGGAAGATTATGTTGCTCCAATCTTTCAAGTGGAGAGTATCTGCTTGCCTTGAAAATCATCATTTGAAACCTTAGTATTTTTTACCTTGGCTTGAACACTGGCAACTGACAAGAGATACACAACTACCTCTGTAACCAAGTAAGAGGCCGTTGTTAGCTTGTGATTTGTACAAATTTTAAGACATTATCAGATATATTTATTTGCTTTTTGTGGTCTGTGAGTTGTGCTGCTGATAAAAAAAGGATGTTTACATTTAATACATGTGGGGAATGTTTAGGATCAAGGCCTGGAAAAAAACTGGAGTGGATTTTGTTGTATTTAGGGCAACAGTTGATTGCAGTCTATTCCCCTATCTTCACGTATGCTATTCTACCAGTGTTCGAAGCTTTAACTACAAAAGAAACTTTTTAATTAATAAAATAAATAAACGATGACAAATCAAAAACAAAACCAGATTTTCTTGTCATTTCATGTAAAACAGAATTCATGAATGAGCAACAACAAGGTATACCCGACCCTCACCATCACCCTCTGTACATTTTCTTTTTTTGTGATATCTTTTGTTGAGAATGAGTCCAATAGAAAAAAATATTTTTCATATTTACACACTCAGGCTGGTTGACATTTTCAGGTGTTGAATAACACAAATAAAGTTCACAATTGAGTCGGAATGTTTTTCAAAACCTTTTCTTAGTAATTGTGTGTTCAAATGGAAAAAAAAGTTGAAACCAAATAACTTGCTTTAAGTTTGCTGATTAAAAATTGTTTTTGTCATGAGACCAAAGTTGGAAGGCTTTGCAGATTTGACAAATACTCATAAAAGTTTATATAAACAACTACAGCTTAAGTATAGTCATTGGTGTATATGTATATGTGTGGGGGTATATATATATATATATATATATAAATAAAATAAATAAATCATAATGAGCCAGGTACTACCTACCTACATTTCACCACATCGGATCACTGAGTTTAAATAGAGATACATTATATATATATATATATATATATATATATATATATATATATATATATATATGAAGAAATATAGTTTTAAAGTGTGCTATATTTATGGGATAAAGTGCTCAATATCAGAAATAGAGCGTGTGTAAATATAAAAGTGAACATAGAAGTCAACACTTAGAGGCACCAGTCTGTTTCATGCTAGATGCAATAGTCAGGCCATATATATATTAAGACATTTTTATGGTTATACATTCTTTTTATAGATACAAATATTTAAGTAAATGCTCTGTTTATAATAAACAGTATTAAACAACATATACCGGCCTGAATGTCCAATAATTTTCATAGAAAATCATAGAATTCTGTCGGAGGACGAATATTTTCTATGAAAATTTATCGGATATTCAAGCCAGTAAATGTTGTTTAATACTGTTTATTATAAACAGAGCATTTACTTAAATATTTGTATCTATAAAACGAATGTATAAACATAAAAATGTCTGAAAATAATTGTTAGACTTTGTCCCTTTCATAGTATATATATATATATATATATATATGATATATTGATATATAACTTTGGATAATTTTATATATCAACAAACAGTATTTAGAAAAAATATGACAAACTACAAAGTTTTTTTTGTGATGCATTTCATCCAATGAAATCCTAATGGATAAAACACATCACAAAAAAGACTTTCCAGTTTGTCATATTTTTTATATATATATATATATATATATATATATATTAATGTATATTGGGGCAGTAATCTTTTTTTAAACATCTTTTGTTAAATATGATGGACAAGAAAAATTTTTATTAATTTCTTATTTAGTTTTTCCAGTGTTCTTGCATTTTTCTGTTCAGAGTGAGTGATGGAGTACAAAAACTGTCCATGTCGTCCCAAGTGCTGACCTGCCTGACTGTTCAGAAGTACTACATGGCCAAATGATCAGACATGTCAGATTCAATCCCTAGGGGATGCAGGTTCGAATTCTGCCAGAGGATACATTTATTTCTGACAAGATTTCTTGAATATTCAGGCCGGTAGATGTAATTGGTAAAAAAAATTACTGTTTAATTAAAAAACAGAGCTTCTACTCGAATATGATTATCCACCAAAAATAACGTTTAAAGAAAATTAAAAATAACACACCCACACACACACACACACACACACACACACACACATACATACATATATGTTTACAGGGACATCGTGTACTACCCTCAAAGACCCCAACAGGCCTGATTGGGCGCCTTGGGCAGTATTTTGTGACCCACACTATCTTATCAATATTTGCTTTTTTCTACCTACATTTATATGTTACAAATTAAATCAAGCACAACTGAATATTATTAAAGGATAAAAAATTTTTGTGGCTTTTGACATCATTCTAGTCTCTTTTTTTGTTGTTGTCCAAATCGGTGAATTTGTTTTACACTATTTACATTATTCAGATTATTGTCCTCATCTTTGTCGCCATATTTATTACAACGTTTCGGCCATTGTATGCTCCGGCCTTCTTCAGGTAGTTGGAATGTCGAACTGAACCCTTTATTTATGTTGTAATAAATATGGCAACAAAGAGGAAGACAATAGTCTGAATAATATAAATCGTGTACATAATACCTCATCTCAGAAATATAGACAGATACTGAAGGGCTGAAACGTTGTAATAAATATGGCGACAAAGATGAGGACAATAGTCCAAATAATGTAAATAGTGTACATAGTACCTCATCTTTGAAATATAGACAGATACTGAAAGGTCGAAATGTTGTAATAAATATGGCGACAAAGATGAGGACAATCGTCCGAATAATGTAAATAGTGTACATAATACCCCTCATCTTAGAAATATAGACAGATACTGAAAGGCCGAAAAGTTGTAATAAATATAGCGACAATGATGAGGACAATAGTCCGAATAATGTAAATAGTGTACATAATACCTCATCTCAGAAATATAGACAGATACTGAAGGGCCAAAATGTTGTAATAAATATGGCGACAAAGATGTGGACAATAATCTAAATAATGTAAATAGTGTACATAATACCTCATCTCAGAAATATAGACAGATACTGAAAGGCCGAAACGTTGTAAGAAATATGGCAACAAAGATGAGGACAATAGTTTGAATAATGTAAATAGTGTACATAATACCTCATCTTAGAAATATAGACAGATACTGAAGGGCCGAAACGTTGTAATAAATATGGTGACAAAGATTAGGACAATAGTCCGAATAATGTAAATAATGTACATAATACCTCATCTTAGAAATATAGACAGATACTGAATTTGTTTTGTTCATGCTAAGACTTGAAAGAACATTAGATAAAATTCACTACTTTTCATCCATAATGTTGAATGTGTTGAATTATTCAATTTTTTAACAAGACAAATCTCAAATTTATATTAAAAATTGCTGCAAAACATTGTTGATTTACTTATGACACAATGATCTCTCATAACATGTCTCTAATTTGTAGTTAAATACATTGAATTTATTTTCAATTTTTCAAGTTGAATTGTTCACTTATATTGCATATATTCCATTATTGTAGATAATTAGGTTACAATAAAATTTGTATTTTATATGAATACTACCTGATGAGAATTGAGATTTGTAGAGGTAGTGGGGGTACAAGTTGGTGGTCAGCCAAGGCTACTCAACTGTGGGGGCACAAGTTGGTGGTCACCTCCAAATGGCTGCTGACAAAAAAAACAAAGGCTTTTTATGATCGTTTAAAAGCAGTTTATAGTCCTCAAAAGCACAATGTCTCTCCAATTCTAGCCAATGATGGTGATACTGTCTTAACTGATAAAGAAGCCATACTTCAGCACTGGAAAGATCATTTTGAAACAATGCCCAACAGCACCTCAGTCACAGATGATGAAGCTCTGTCTACTGTACTACAACATCCTGAAATTCCTGAGTTATCTCTGGAAGCCACTTTTCAGGAAGTGCAAGCTTCGACCAAGCAGACATCATCAGGAAAAGCTACTGGTGAGAATGCTATCCCTGCTGAAATCTACAAACATGGAGGGCACACACACTTTGTATGCTACTGCATGATCTGTACATTCAAATTTGGAGATCAGGCCATGTTCCTCAGGACTTCAAAAATGCCTCCGTGCAACACCTCAACAAGAAAAAATGTCTTAAAACACAGTATGCAATAACCATAGAGGCATCTCACTTTTGTTTATCAGTGGAATAATTTTGGCGAATTCAACAGAATTATGAAACGAAATTGTTGATGCCATCTACCCTGAATCTCAGTGTGGATTTCGCTCCAGTCATGGCACTATCCCCATGATTTTTGCCCTATGTCAGGTTGCAGAGAAGGTTCATGAGCGAAACAAGGAGCTATTTATGGTATTCGTGGACCTTACTAAGGCCTTTGACACTATAAACAGAGAAGCACTTTGGAAAGTTCTGAAGAAACGTGGTATTCCTGACAACATGTTGAATGCCATCATTTCATGTCGTTATGCAAGCTAGCGTCATATCTGATGGTCAGCGTTCTGATCCATTTGATGTCACTAATGGAACTAAGCAAGGCCTGTGTCATGGCACCTGTTTTGTTTGCACTGTTCTTCTTGGTGATGCTTAGGTATGTTTTTCATGATACAAAAACTGGTGTTAAATTTTATTTTCAAACTAATGGAGTACTGTTTAACCATCAGCAGGTGAATCCAAAATACTTCAAAGTACCAATATTATATCAGGATCTACTTTCTGCAGATGACACTGCCCTTGTAGCTAACTCTTTAGAGGAAGTTCAAGATTTACACAACCAGTTTTCTGCAGCATGCAAGACATTTGGACTTACTATCAGTGTCAAGAAAACTGAAGTTATTCATCAACCTTGTCTGACACTGAAGCAAATTCAAGGTATAAAACAGAACTGTTTGTAAGTTTTCTGAGGTCCCTTTGCAAGTTGATGGAAAGAATCTCAAGCATGTGGAATCTTTCAAATACCTCGGGAGCACGGTAAATTCAAGTGCATCACTTGATGACAAGATTGTTAATCACATTGCAAAAGCCAGCATTTCCTTTGGTTCGCTGCATCATAGTTTGTGGGACAAAAGGGGAATAAGGCATGGCACTAAAATCCAAGTGTACAAAGCTGTCAATGGCTCTGAAACTTGGACACCTTATAGATGGCAAATTAAACAATTAGATGTCTTCCATAAAGGCTGTCTTCATACAATCTGTTGCCTGACGTTTGATGATCAAATGTCAAATGCCGACCTTTTTGAGAAATGCAAGATTGGTACCATGGAGACCTTCATAGGGCAGTAACAACTGTTTTTAGGTTGTTTTATATTTAAATTTTAAATTATGAATTTAAAATTTAAAATTTGAACAGTATTTACATTATTCGGACTATTGTCCTCATCTTTGTCGCCATATTTGTACGCTCCGGCCTTCTTCAGGTGGTTGGAATTTCGAACCGAACCCTTTATTTCGATCGCTGGGGTAGACTGTTCTAGTTCCACGAGCCATGTTTGATGGGTGTCAGTTATCTCCTGGTAATTTTCCCTCTGAAAGTTCTCCACTGCCTGAACCGGGTATTGAACTCACACTCTTTGGGTCTGTTACTGGATCTAACCAACGCCTTTATCCACCGTACCATGTGTCCTTGAGGACATCTGGGTATGAATTTCTGAGTATTATAAACCTAATTTTTAACAACCATTTTTTACCAGTACTCATATTGCAATTTTGCTGTTATCATTGCATGTTTTACCAGATCTCGGATTGCAACTTTTTGTTATCATTGCTGTTCTCTGGCACTCCTTATTACTGGTTCCCATATTGTATTTATTTCTATGCTTGGCCGACTCAGGAGATTTTTGTGGCCTAGCATTTTGAAATTTTAGATTTTAATTATTAATTTCTTTACACCTTAGCTGTTATTGATAATATTAATATTTTTTGTTTATCTTATATTCACATTATAATTTTTTTTCCTATTTTATTTTGTTGATAATTTTTAAATTAATGTTACACGTTAACTGCAAAATATATCAATCTGTGTTTTGTGAAATTAACTGCAACATGCCTATATATGTTAATTTATTCTTCCTTTTCTTCTTACCCCATTTTTTTCCTTCCCACCCCTGATTCCACATTTGCTTTCTTATATCTTTTCATCTTTTCTTCTCTTTTTTCTCTTTGTCTTATTTCCTGTGAGATGACTTATTAAATAGGTTAGTGTCTGGTCCTTACCCCCTCCCTTACACTTAAGTATTTTAATAAAAATAGATTTAAAATTATTCTTATCTTTCCCTTCTTTCTCTAATTTCGACCATATCTTTTGTCATCGTCCTCCTCCCACTCTCTCTATCACCTTGCATCAACTTAAAACTACCCCTCAAAAGTGTATAAAAATAAAAATAATGCATAAGTTTAAAACCATTGTTTATGCTTGGAAATGTGATATGAGGATCCAGGAAAAATCCACCTTCCTGGGGAAATAAAATATAATTAATGGACCCTTAAGGTTGCCTGTTTTTTTAATTAAATTAAATTAATTTATATATAGAGATAGATATATAGATATATAAAATAAATCCTAAAGAGCCAGGAACAACCTACCTAGGTTTCACCTAAATGGATCTTCAGGGTAATCTGGTTAAAGAAGGAATGGCATGAAACAATATTTATTGATAAAACCACTAAAAACTAATTAGCATAAAACCATGTGACAGAAGAAGATAGAAAGAAAAATACCTCACAGAGCTTCTACTCCAATAACCAGGATTCTCTATGCCTATACCTATTTAAAATCTCAGATCTTTGATTTAATAAATTATTAGGTTCATTGGAGGTGGCTATTGCTAATTTTTCCTCCATACATAATGAGCAATACTTGTCCCCTGCTTTATACGTATGGCATTTTTTTTAGTATTTGCCATTTTAAGATGGGGTCAATTCCATCTTCCTGTTTAATATTCCATATGTATATAGACAGGCAAGTGCTGTGTTTGTAATTTTCATGCTTAAAGTTACTTAAATGATTAGAGTAATGCTTTTTGAAATTACCTTGGATGGATCCTATGTAAAATTTAATGTTCTTATTACTATTATTAGATTTATTTCTGTGTATTTCAACCTTGTAAACCACACATTCTTGTTGGCACCTGCCCTTTAATGGGCAGCCAGCCTTATTTCTACAGTTACATTTAGTGGCGGGGTGGAGTGTGGTTTGTCTATGATTTTTTTCTTGTTATATTTATTAATTAAGTTAGCCAAAAAACATTAGTCCAAGAAGAAGCAATGAGTCACTCTCCTAGAGATTAGCATCAGCCATACTGATGGATGGCAAAATAAGTTCTCTAAAACAAAGGAGAACAGTTTCTTTTTGGAGGTGTTAAAATTAACAAGCCATTTCTTACCCCAGTTAACAACTGTAGGTCATTTTTTGAGATCAGCTGCCAATTTGACCTTATCAAATCGATCAGACTTACCATTAAGACAGGAGTAAATAGATATGTCATCAGTATAGATACGAAGTTGAGAACTGATGATATTAGGAAGGTTATTGATGAAAATGAGGAATAACGTAGATCCAAGGATAGAGCCCTGGAGGAATGCCTGCATTAATGCAAGATGATCTAGAAGTGTGGCTATTCAAAACAACTTTCATTTCATGACTTGATAAGAAATATTGAATTAGATCAAAATTCGACCAGAAATACCATAACCTTTTAACTTGTGAAGGAGACCAGCATCCCTGTCAAATACCTTCAAGATATCCAAAGCAACAGCCCAAACTTCACCATTCTTATCTAATGCTTGTTGACACATCAGCAGTTGACCTAGAGAAGTAAAAGCTATATTGCTTGTCTGAAAGAAAAGCCTGTGATGTGAGATGGTTAGCCAATTCAGAGCTGATTAGAGCATCTAGTACTTTGCCAAAAAGACATAGAAGGCTAATATGCTGATATAAAGATCAGATGGTTCACCAGAGTTCTTAAAGACTGAAGCTACAGAAGAGGATTTCCAACAAGCAGGAAAGCAATGGGCAACCAGGCATTTATTGTAGAGAACAAGAGTCAATACAAGAGCACATTTCTTAAGGATTATTGCAGGGATACCTCATCAAGTCCACATACTTTGTATGGATCCAGTTTAGAAATGATAACAGAAACCATGGACAGAGTTATATGCATATCACACAATAGAGACACAAGGTTCTAAGTGGAAAGTTAGGCAAAGATACTCAAGAAGGAATCAAGAGTAAAATTGGAAGAGAATTTATGAGCAAAGAATTCTGCTTTATCAGCAAAAGATATTATTATTTGAGTGAAGAGAGGAGGGATAAAAGACTTACTCTTATTTAAGACACTATTACAGAGCCACCGGTAGTCACAAGAATCAAACTTGTTAGAGGTTATACAGTGCCTCATTCTGTCAGCAAAATAAGACTTAGCCTCTTTGACGCGATGTTTACAATTATTGTAAGCCATCTGTTGTGATTGGAACTATTCCACTGGTACAACTTGAAAAAGTGATTCCTATTGGCTATAGTGGCTGAATACAAGGAGTACATTGTTGTTTCATCTGGTATTTCTGAGAAGATACAAAAAGATCGATGCCAGGTTTTACCCAAGAAAAAACCTCAGTTGCACAATTCTCAGTATCATTCCAAAGGTGATCACAGAATCATGAGATGAATCCCAATCAGCATGCTGGTAGCAGAAAGAAGTTTTGTGAATAGGAGGTTCATGTTTTATAGACAACTCAAAAGAAATATCAATGATAGCATGATCCCAATTACCGAGAGGACAGGGTTGCAAAGCTTGACTATAGCCAAGAGAGAAGGTAAGGAACAAATCAAATACAGAAGCATGTTGATCAGAAATATTTGGGAAACAAGTAGGGAAATTCACTATTTGACTGAGAGACGGAGCAATGGAAAAACTGAACGTTTGAATACTGGAGCCATCAATAAAATTAGAATGCCTAAGTCGCTTGACATGATGAACATTAAAATCATTAAACACAAAAATGTTTGCAGATGAATGTAGAAAAAGAAAGAGCTATTTTTTACTGTAAAATATTTTGTCTAATCTGTTATAGTTCTGAGAAGAAGAAGAAGAAGAGCAATAAAAGAAAAAACGATAACTAACAGGGTGCAATAAAAAAAAATCAAAAGCACATAAAAGAATCATCTTGAGACTACAAGAGACAATTCCTTTACCATTCGTAGATTTTCTCGGATGGAAGCACCAAAGCCATGCATATGTATCTTAGAATCTTTTCAACAAAGTGGAAGATAGTCTGGAATAGAGAATTCATTGATAGTGATAGAAGATTTTAAATTAGTTTCACAAATGCTAAGATAGAATATTCCAAGAGAAAAGATTCCACACTACAGAAGTTTGTATGAATGCCATGAATATTGGAAAAAGAAAGGTTGGGGGGGGGGTATGTGATTTTCTTTTAATTGTAACTGTGATAAGATTAATTTTTAACAAGAAAAAGGTGAAAAAAATTATCATTGTCCATTTTCTATAACAATACAAAGCAGCTGGAATGTGGCCCAGACTAAAGCATAATATGGCGTTGGGCTTGCATACTGGAAGTGCAGGGAGAGACACCTAGCCATGCACAACATAACGCACTGCAAATATATGATATGATTGTTGACTCAAGAAACACCTCTAAGCACTACCAAAGAATTATCAAAAAATCATAAGAGAAATATTAATTAATATTTATTCTTTTTCATAAAAGTGTTTAATGAATATTTAGTTAATCAATTAATGATCACTATTCCCCAAATGTAAGAGTAGATATTAATGAGTTTTAAGTTCAATCACAACAGATGGCTTACAATAATTGTAAACGTCTCTAATAAAAACCAGCTTTTTATAAATCTATAATACAGGATGTTTTTTTTAGAAACCGATATAGCTTGATTGCTATTAACAAAAGAAATATGCACACATTTTTTTTTTTTTTGTGGGGATAGTTTGTAAAGGCAACAAGTTGTTTAAAGATATAAAACTAACATCCTGTTAAGATAAGCAAAATATTCCTCACTATAACTTGTTTTTATCTATGTTCATTCTTTAGATTTGACACTAAGTCAGTGAATCACAGATAAAAGTATCACATGTTGTGTTTGTTAAAATTCTCAAACACTCCAAACGTAATTTCAGGATAGTTGAGAGATTCAAACAGACCAGGATATAATTTTTATGTTTGTAATGGGAATAAAGAAGATTAGATATTATTCATCAGTGTCAAATTTGACCTTTTGTAAAAAACTAATCTCAAATTATGATTCTCTTCTGAAAGGGTTAAAGTGTTAAAATGACATTCATCAAAAGTATTAATGATAATTGCTACCAAACACTTTTAAAGCAAAACAATAATTCTGAATTTAAACTAAGGGTTGGGAAACTGTTATCTGGGATGATGTATTGTCATTGTTGCATATATTATTCTTTGTCCTTCGTATTTTTCCCTTGGGTCTGAGAAGTATCTAAATTGGCTATGAGGGCAAGAAGCTGGGGAGGAAAAATGTAGCAAAAGTTTATTTTTAAATTATGAAGTTATTTTTACAGTATTAAATGCAGCATACACCTGAGGAAAGATGGAGAATACATCAGATATTTTGATTAATAAAAACTTTTCATATGTAATTTGCTTGTACGATTAATTAAAGCTTGAAATACCAAAAACTTTTGACTCAAATTTATATATATATATATATATATATATATATATATATATATATATATATATATATGTTGTGTATTTAGGCAGCTATGTAGATGATATTTTTATTCTAGCAAATAACACTAAAGAAAGAAATATTCTCAAGACCACATTTTTTAAAAAAATCTCTGTCATTAACTTTACCTATGAACTTAGTAAAAAAAATAAACTCC
Source organism: Acanthosepion esculentum (assembly GCA_964036315.1). Classification (NCBI taxonomy): domain Eukaryota; kingdom Metazoa; phylum Mollusca; class Cephalopoda; order Sepiida; family Sepiidae; genus Acanthosepion; species Acanthosepion esculentum. The sequence continues at coordinate 100,500,461 of OZ038501.1, read as the reverse complement.
CATTCTTAGATGTTCTCATAGAATATAGTAACGACACTTATCACCTCGTTATATAAAAAAAAACACTTGCCACCTTAACTTTAAAAGTGAATGCTCACTCAGATACAAAATAGCAATGATAAATAACTTCCTAAAAAGAGCACAACAGAATTCATCCTCTCTCTCTTCCTTAAACTCAATAATGTAAAAAAGAACACTAGTTAACAATGGCTTCCCTAACCACCTTATAGTCCACCAAATTAGACTATTTCTCCCCAAATTAAATAACAATGATAGTGAACACAGTCAAAAATAATATATTTTCTACAAAAAACAAATGCACGTCAACTATAAACAAGATGAATCTTTACTTAGAAATATCATAAAGAAATACACTACCCCAATTGACCCAAATAAAAAAATCAAATTAATTATCTATTACAAAAAATTTAAAACACCTAACCTTATCCTCAAAAATAGCAACACACCAGCAAAATCAAAATTACAATGAATGAACATTATTTATGAGTTCAAATGCCCCTTAAGGAACTGTTTTCCTGAGCAAACCAAATTCATAAATAAATACATTGGTTACAGAACTACATGACGTCATAAGTTACACCTATCTGACCACAGCTCCATTAGAATCCATTTAAACACACACACAAACTTACCAGACTCCATCTGAAACATACTAGTAGAAAACACAAACATAATAACCTCAACCATCTGTAAAAAAAATTAAAAATAATGGAAGCCTTAATAATAAAAAAGAAAAAACCAACACTTAATAATATTAACTACAAACACAACCACAATGTGCTGTGTTTGGAAAATAAAACATCTCTATAACACTAAAAACATACACACAACACACACACTCAATTAAATTGAAAAAATAAAATCATCCTTGATAATGGCTAAAAGTATAGCCGATAGGGCTCGAAATTATAGAACATTTGGACAGTTTCAACACTCTGTATTGAAAAAAGAAAACACCTGTTCGAACACAAGAAAAATTAAATAATAATTTTAATCATAGTACCTTGTCTGTCATCTTCAATCAAACATGTACATATATATATATATATATATATATATATATATATATATATATATATATATATATGTATGTATGTATAAATGGTGGTAGTCATTTGGAAAAAGCTTGGATAGCTCAACTTGCAGTAGAACAAATCGGTACCCGAGGAAAAATGGGGAATAAAAAAAGAAAGAACCAAGAACATTAAACCAAGGCAAAAACAATCGTCCAGTGTTTAAGCTCCAAGTCTAAAGAAAAAAAAACCCAAAACGAGTAAAGAGACAACTACGTAAAGTGCTCAATACACGAAGTAGAGCAAAACCTAAGATAATCCTGAGAAGCCAGGCAAACCTACCCAGGTTTTGCCTAAACGAATCTTCAGGGTAATCCTGGAGCCAGGATTACCCTGAAGATCCTTTTAGGTAAAAAAAACTTAGGTAGGTTTGCCTGGCTCCTTAGGATTATCTTATATATATATATATATATATATATATATATATATATATATATATATATATAGTACAGGTAAAAAATCTGTCTGGGTTGAACAAGACTGCCATACTCGGCATTGATTGAAATAGACTATACTCATGAGATAATTTCGTAATTCTCTGTTGTGTAAAATTGTTATGGTGAAACACACCTATTCTATAGTTATTAGACTCTCCCACCTAATATAAGTAGGAGTAGTAAGAGGAAAAAGGGTCAGTCGATGTCGAACGACAGTAGTCGACAGTTAGTCGAATATGAAAGTAGTCAGCGACCACAACAAGATTACTCTGTGTAATACCTATTATATCAAGTTCCTAATGTTTGGTACGTCGAACTTATTTAGGACCGATTTTAGTACAAATACAAGCCTCCACTGCGAAATAACTCCACAACAAAATATATATATATATATATATATATATATATATATATATATATAAATATATATATTAATAAATATATATAATATGATACACCGACAGTATCACTTGAAGCTACATATAGGATTTAAATTTCTGGGTGTCGTGATATTAGTGTAGTTGGATAATTTATTTCTATTATTACATATTTAATTGTACTATAATCTAAATTTAAATTTAGGTTCAAACTTGCACTTATAATTAAAATTTTAAAATTTTAAATTCCAATTTCAGTTTAAAAAGCAGAGAACGCTAAATAGTTATATACTTTAAAAAAGATTTATACCGTTACAAGAGGGATAACTCGTATTTTTTGCCAGGGGTAAAACATTTAAAAGGTGATAGAGATAATAAAAACAACATATGTAGCGGCAATGATAACAACAGCAATAATATTAATAATATATTAATAATAGGTAATAGTAATATTAACAATATGACAATAATATTAATAATATTATTAATATAATAATAATAGGTAATAGTAATATTAATAATATGATAATAATATTAATTATATTATTAATATAATTATAATAGGTGATAGTAATATTAATAATAGTATATGTGGGGTCCAAATGAGAAAAACTATATTAATCTGAGGTCACATGCTTGAGAAGGTATTTGTTTCTAGGTATGCATGTGGTAATTAATTCACTTCTTTTGTTCAACAACTTAGGGTTATCTATATGTTTTAGGATGACAAGTTTTTCCAAAAGGCATAAATTACTCTCTGCCTTTTCCCTTCACTCTGTGTGTGTGTGTGTGTGTGTGTGTGTGTGTATGTATATTTGTATATTTCTTCCATTTACATATATATATATATATATATATATATATATATATATATATATATATTTAAAATTTGTGTATTTAGGCAGCAATCCTTCTTTCATGCACATTTCATTAAAAACGACTGACAAGGTACTTTTATTTAGTTTTTTATATAATTTCTCGTGCGATCTAATAAAGTTTTTCTTTTTAGAGGATAAATTATATAAAAACTGTCCGAATAAAACATACATATAACAAACTATTTCTATTTCTAATTCTAACAGTTGAAATATAATCCTTGAAAATGGCTAAATGTATATCCAAAAGCGCTCGGATAAAAAAGAACATTCAGAGAGTTTTTATATAACTTATCCTCTAAAAAGAAAAACTTTATTAGATCGCACGAGAAATTATATAAAAAACTAAATAAAAGCACCTTGTCAGTCGTTTTTAATATATATATATATATATATATATATATATATATATATATATATATATATATATATATATATATATACAGTGGTACCTTGACTTGCAAGTGTCCGAACTAACAAGTTTTTTGAGATACAAGCTGTCTCTTGGCTGATTTTTTGCTTTGAGTTGAGAGCTGTGTCTCACTTGTTCACTTTAAGCAGTTAATTTGCAATGGAAGCATCAATGTTGTACTCACATTTGTACTTGCAGTTATTTTGCAAAACTTTGTTTTTCCAACAATGGGTCTGAAGAAAATGAGTGTAAAGGACAGCACTGAGAGGAAGAAGAAGAAGAAGAAGAAGAAGAAGCGGATGATGTGCATTGAATTAAAGAAAGAAATTATCAAAAACACATGATCAAGATGTGCATGTAGTTGACTTGATGAAGCAGTATGAGCATAGCACTTCTATGATCTGCACCATTCTGAAGCACAAGGTGTCAATAAAAGCTATAATGCCAGCCAAGGGCACTAAAATAATTTCTCAACTAGACATCTATCCATGAAAATATGGAGATGCTGTTGATGGTGTTGTTGATGGAGAAGCAGCTCATAGGAGATACTGTGATCAAGGCTATAATCTGTGAAAAGGCATGAGCTGAGTTACTGCAGCAGACCCCAGGCACTTTGACAGATGAGGCATCGAGCAAGCCATTTAAAACCAGTCCAGTCTGGTTCAAGAATTTTATAAAGAGAATTCCCTCCATTGTCAGGAAAGTTGAGACAGTGAGCGCAGATATGAAGGCAGCTGAGGATTATCTCAAAACTTTTGCCAGAATTATATATATATATATATATATATATATACCCCAGCAAGTCTTCAACAGTGATGAGACAGGAATTTTTTGTAGAAGATGCCAAGGAGGAGGATATATAATGGCAGAGGAGAAGGGGATGCCAAACCACAAGTCCCTGAAGGATAGGCTAACCCTCGCACTGTATGCCAATATGAGCGGTGACTGCAAGATTAAGCCGCTGCTTGGTTATCATTTGGGAAACCCCAGAGCCATTAAGTCACAAGATTCTGAAAGAAAACTGCAGGTTATATGGAGAGCAAACCTGAGGGCATGGGCTACATGACAGTTCTTTGTGGAGTGAGTGAATTTGGACTTTGGTCCTGACATTAAGAAATATCTCCAGGAAAATAACCTCCCCCTGCAAGCCCTTCTCATCCTGGACAATGCACCTGCTCAACCACCTAACATTGAAGATGACATCATCAAAGATTTGAAGTTTTATAAAGGTTCACTACCTTCTACCCAACACCACCCTTATCCTGCAGCCCATGGACCAGCAGGTGATTTCTAATTTCAAGAAGCTCTTCACTGAGCACCTGTTCCACCACTGTTTTAAGGTAACAGAGAGCACAAAGCTCACCCTTCAAGAGTTCTGGAAGGACCACTATAACATTGTGATATTCCTCAGAATTATCGATAAGGCCTGGCAGTGTGTTACAAACACGACCTTTGACCTCTATGTGGGAGAAGCTGGGGTATGGGGTTGTGTCTGAAATGGACATTGAAAGATCTGAACCTGAAGCAGCAGTGACGGTGGGATTTGTATGCTCGACAAGTCCATGGGCCTAGACATGAATGAAGGTGACATCAACGAGCTCATTGAGGAGCAATCCAAGGAACTGACAATGAAAGAACTAAAGGAGCTACAGATGAGCAGCAGCAGCAGCAACAGCAGCAGCAACAGCAGCAATATGGAGGTTTTGCAGGAAATAGATAACATGGAAGAGGTTATTTCTACAAGTGAAATGAAGGAAATGTTTGGAATGTGGGAGAAACTTTTGGACTTTATTCAACTTGCCTAACACATTCCAAAACCATTCTAAAAGGAAGGATGTAACCAGACCTCATTGGACAGGTTCTTTTTATCAAAAACCCCTGCAGATAAAAGTGAGGAAAGCATAGTGAAAAGGGGCAAAAATCAGTGAAAGATTCAGTTATTCAGTTCAGCTTCTTCAAGGTAAATGCTGTACATTATACTTAATAAACCAGTTTATTGCAGTACATTCTATTGTATCGTGTTTTTATACAATATTCATTATTTATAAGTACATTTTCCTTGTTTAAAAACAAGTAACAAAAAAAGATTGCAATGTTTTTTTTCAGAGGGTGGGGAGTCCAGAAAGGATTTTAGTCTGCCATTGCATTTGAGAAATCTTAGTTGAGAAAATGTCACTTCCAGCAGGGGTCAAAGCTGCCACCCTTTACATTTCTCAAATGTGTTGACTGACAGAAATAATACACTCAGTTTAATAACTACAAATGTGTGTGTGTGTGTGGGGGGCAACTATTTCAAATAAGAAATGTGCAATATAATAGCATTTGAAGTAATATGTGTGTGTGTATATGTATATATATATACACTGATACAGTACAGTATATATATATAGTACAGAACTATATATATACAGTACAGGTAATCGTCCATTGGTATATAATCTGGGTGGATACTAGTAATATTAATTATTAAAACTGATCCACAGAGAGCTTGATGTATTTATTAGAACATTAGCATATGTATTTTTACAGCAAAAAAAACAAAAATTACCTCAGTATAGAGTCTATTTTAAGCTGTTCTGTATGTGGCTATCATCAGACCCCCCGATGATAGCCACATACAGAACAGCTTGAAATAGACTATACTCTATGTTGAGGTAATTTTTCTTTTTTTTTGCTGTAAAATATATATATATATGTATGTATGTATGTATGTGTATGTATGTATGTAATGTTTATGCTTGTTTACATTAGAAAACAAAGATTTTACTACTGAATTAAAAATATTTGTTTTAGACTAAATTAATTCTGCTCATTCTGAATCCCTATTCAGAATTATCCTAGAATGTCAGAATTTCATGTTATGTATGTGTGTGATTAGAAAGACCTTATCTTATTTATTAATTATATTGAGCAACAACAAAAAAAAAAGAAGATTTTTGCAGAATTGTTTAGTTTCCAGACAAATGCTGAGGTACTAAATTAAATAGTATATCAAAGAAACAAATGCTAAATGTCTCTTAAAATGCACATTTTACACACTCATCTCAATTTTATTCTGTCATGGATGCATAAGGTACGGTGAGAGGTTGCATCAGATTATATGTACTGGAATTGATGTATAATTCAACCCAAACACGTTGAGTGATTACTATCAACCAGAAGAAGAAGAAGAAATGAAAAGATAAAGAATTATCGAACCTTTTGTTATCTCTTGCATAGAAATATTTATTTATTTTTGAGGGGGCATGTGAACAAAAAGAATTTTATATTTTTGAAAAAATTATTTTTGATAATATATGTGACCTCATGTAATAAAGAAAAATATCTCTTGGTTTTGGAATGATGATCGTCTTCATGAATATTTCATTATCATAGGGTAACCCTTCTCTTGTAGCCTTTTATGAAAGCAAGTTGATTTTTGTAAATCTAGAGACGTTTTTTCAAGTATTTGAAATTTGAAAGCATTTCAATATTTCTAAAGTGATTTTTTGCACTGCAAGGGAGATAACTTTGATTAGCATTGTATCACTCAGTTGTAAAATGCCTAAATTCTGTTTCGTTGTGATCTATCGGAGTTAATTTTCACATCCTACATAATTAAGAAAATATAATTTTACCTGGAAGTTCATTTCGTAAAGAATAAAAAAAATCGTCTAATTTAAAAATACGAAACAAAATTGTTTTATTTTTTTTCACATTGAAAACTAAGTGTTTTACTGAATTTTACAGCTGGCTATGGAAATAAAGAAAAACTAGAGAGGATATTTCATTTCCAAAAAATTTGTCGTGAGTTAGTTTAGATGAAGGAAGTTTCCTTGGCTATTCTTTTTATAAACATCAGCCATCTTGATCTGATAGTCTCAGCTTTCTTCCCTCCTGTCCATAATTGTGGATTCCACACTATTTCATTAAAACCTCCTCAAGGTCAAAATTGTAAACCCAGCATCATCTATGTGTAAGATAAATGACGAGCTGAAAGTGGACCCCAAGACCATCAGAACTGCTGTACATGACAACCTATGCCTTAAATCATTTACCAGGTTGCTAAGTAATCTATAAAGGTAGGAGGCTGGAAAGATGCAAGAAAGCAATGAGGTATATCAAGAATTATGGGTTTACTGTTAAAATATTTCCTCCGATGAGAAAATCTTCACAAGAGATGTAGTTTTGTGCCGCGGAAATGACCTGTACCTCATGGAATCAACAGAGGATGACAAGGTACCTTCAGTCGCAATGACCAACTCAGGTTACCATGAATAACATAGCATTTTTTTTTAATCATTTCACCCAAGCAAGGCAACCATTCCACTAACATGCAGGTGGGTACTGAGTGTGAAAAATTATAAGAAAAACATTATTAAAGAGCAAGAACAATAAAAGAACAGAAATTAAGAAGAAAGAAGATAACGACTGATATTGAATTTGAATTTTTGAAGATCAAATTTGAGTGGAAAGCAAGAAGCTGAAAGAGAGTTTTCAAGAAAAGAAACTGGTTACACTATTTACATTATTCAGACTATTGTCCTCATCTTTGTCGCCATATTAATTACGTTTCGGCCGTTGTACGCTCCAGCCTTCTTCAGGCGGTTGGAATGTCAAACTGAACCCTTTATTTCGCTCACTGTTCTAGTTCCACATGCCATGTCAGCTATCAGTTAATTCCCCTCTGCAAGTTCTCCACTGCCTTAACCAGATATTGAACTCACACTCTTTGGGTCTTGTCACTGGATCTAACTAATGCCTTTATCCACTACCATGTGTCCTTGAGGACATCTGTGTATGAATTTCTGGGTATTATAAACCTAATGTCTTTAGCAAACAATTTTTTACCATTGTTTATATTGCAAATTTTTGCCGTTACCATGCATGTTTTTACCAGAGTTCATATTGCAATTTTTGTTGTTATTATCAATTTAGTAATGTGCATAAACTCATGGAGTCTAGGTACCATAAAAGAGAGTTCATTAGAACAATTACCATGAAAATATTTATAGAAAAGGCACAAGGAAGCTACATTACGGCATTGGGAAGATGTGGCAGCAAGATGCTAGGTTAGGATCAATAACATTGCAGATTCTTCTTTGGATATGATCAAGAATCTCTAAATATATAGCAGTTGCATCAGACCATATATGGCAGCAATATTCTAAGCATGGATGAGTGGTAGACTTGTAAATATGTAAGATAGATTCTGGAAAAAAAAAATTGACTAGCACATCACAGGGAACAAATTTTCCTAGTAGCAGACCTAGCAAGTTGATATAATCTTTCCACTTTATGTCAGCAGAAAATAATTGCCTGAGAAGATACGAGTCACTTTCCTGGGGGTTAGTATCAGTTATGCTGATGAAAAGCAGAAAATCTGCCAAGGAAGGCTGCCCTCGGTTTGAAGAAAAAGTAGGTGCTGATGCCTACGTCTTGATGTACCATGGCTTAAGGCCAACTACCCAGATGGCAATGATGTGTAAACCCAGGACGGTACTCCCAGTTAGTATATGGTTCTTTATAAATGGGCTACACACACACATTTCACTTCAGTCAAACTTTTGAGGAGGATAAGAAGCAGCACTGAACTATTAAGAAAATTAAATGCATTTTTTGGTTTGTCAAAATCTAATATTTGTAGATTTTATGTTCATGTTTTGAAGGGATTTTAATTTTATTAAATGATTCACACAAGTGCAATCTAATTACAAAAATCTGTGGGCTACCCCACTCAGCTTTGCCAAAAGCACTCATTAGGGGGCGTTTCATTAAGTCTATAAAAATACAATCATATCCTCTCTCTTGCCCTTTTTAACTCTTGTTTCCAGATGTAGATGCACATAGACAAAGAACACTGCTGATGGGTCGCATTTGCTTCTTTGGAGCTGTGTTGACTTTTGAACTCTCTCATGCATGCACATAAACACGTCTATCACACACACACAAACAAGCGCATTCTTTGTTTTAGCAAGTTTTAATGTTTTTTCCTTTCAGTACAGTTGTGTACACATATAATTCCTTTTGTTGATAACATGCATTTTCATTTGTTTTATATTTATTGTTTTGTGTCAATTATTTTTACTTGGACTCACATTGAGTCTGCCAATATTGTTTGCAGGAGAAATGTTCCAGGAACCCATAAATATATAAAATGTCTATGCATATCAAAACCAAAGAGGTGATACTCATAAGATACCAGTATCCTGTAACAAATCCACTGAGACAGAAAAATTTGAAAGCTGTTGAGACATGTTGCCCTAATTATCTTGTTCTTTTATCTAAGATATCTTTACTTACTGCAATATCAACTCTCAGCTTTTTATCTATATTATTATTAACAATGTCTTCCCCACAAGACAAAAATATTATCTATGAAACAGTTTCACCTCAGGACAACCGGATGTTTCTTTAATGATACTTACAATATAAACTGTCACTGTACAGTCAAGCAATGAGTTTCTGCAGATGATGTTCATTTAACTATTCTTATTTTTCTTTCATTTATATATATATATATATATATATATATATATATATATATATATATATATATATATATATTTTGAATTGGATAGAGTCCGACAATTTATTTAAAGACATTTATGATATGTTAAAGCTCTTTTTATAGATACACGTATTTAAGCAAATGCTCTGTTTATAATAAACAGTATTAAATAACATTTACCAGCCTGAATGTCCGAGAAATTTTCATAGAAAATATTCGTCCTCGACAGGATCCGAACCTGTATCCTATACGGAACTGTCATATAGCCTGACGTGCCTTAACCGTTTCGCCCACTAAGGATCATTTGGTTAAATACTTGTATCTATAAAAAGAACGTTAAACATAATGTCTTTAAATATATATATATATATTACATGAATCATTCATACAAAAAGCAGATAGTGAAGTTAATGATATAAATGGCAAGAATCACTCTCGCAAACAATTTTTAATAAAATACATTAACCTCAAACCCGTTGATGAATGTTATGATCCCTGTTTATAAATTCCAGTTGTATAAGGTCTTTTTTTACTACAAGCTTTCGATTGTTCATACAATCATCCTCAGGTATAGAAATAGATATGTCTTTTTTACATCCAGCTAATAACAGGACAACGAAAGTTAAGATGTACTCCGAAATATGTTTTTTGGAGTGATTCTTGCCATTTATATCATTAACTTCACTAGCTGCTTTTTGTATGAATGATTCATGTAATGTAAATTGAACTGCACCACATACTTGATATATATATATATATATAAACACTGTTCCCTTTACTGGCAGAATCCTTTAAAAGAATTATAAATCTTCCTCAAGAGCTTTCATTAGCGAGGTTAACAAAGGCCGCAACAAAATTCACAAAGGAACTAGACTGACAACTTCAGATCATCACTTTATTAGTTTATTCAGTTTTAATAGATCATCTATAAATCGATTTAGAGTAGGAAACATTCAAATCCCATCAGCTATAGGTAATGTCTAGTCTAATGTCTCTAGTTGACCAATTAACAATTTTTTTTTATATTGAATTCTGACAGTTCACTAATTTTTCTGAATGCCTTTTTAGTGGGTGACCAATGACAGCAAATGATAAGAACGATGAATATTAATTTTGGTCAATTGTGAAATCATCATCTGTAGAAAAGATGTTAACGTTCACAGATTTAAAAGATGTCAATGCAGAACTTCCAATCAAGAACACATTCAACTTATCAATAATACTTTTTACATTTGTAACAACCCTAAAGTCAAATTATTCCACCAAACTTGTAGAACAAAAATAAAGATTGTGTAACGAAAACAGTTTTTTACAGAAAGTGTTAGGAGAGGGACCTAATTTTTATGTACAATGCTTCAGCTGCCTTCCATACTACATAGTTTGATTTTGTTTCCACAAAAGAAATTCAAGTGAGGACAAATTTCTGGTTTCATTTTATTACAATATAAAATTGCATCATTTACACTACTTTGTGACATATGCACTGATTGGAAGCCAAAATGCTTTACCTGTTGGCTCTCTGAAATGAATTGGGGAATCTTTATGGATATTGGTCGTGGATATCTTTCTTGTAGCCTTTTACTGCAAGTCTGACTTATTCACACAATGCATTTTACAGATATTGCCTTCTGGATTACATTCTCTACTTCATCAGTTCCCATTTTCCATTCACTAAACAGACTGAAATCAATGAATTGTATGTAACATTACAAAGTTTTTATATTCAATATCCAATTAAAAGTGTATTCACCAATATTAGAGTTTATGCCTTCAAACCATTGTGCAGCCATCACTTTATTTTCCTATTTCTCACTTCCAGAACACAATTCTTTTCTTCAGTGTCATGGCCACTTATATTAACTAAACCACAATTCTGTTTCCCAATGTTTATCAAGAAAGCAAATATTGTTACGGCCATCAACATGCTGTCTTTCATCATAGACTTTTGAATTGATATATTTGCAATACTCCATCTATACAAGATAATGCAATCTTGCAACTCCTCTTTACAGATAATATATTTCCAGATTTAAAATATGGTAGAGAAGCCAAGAATCATGGTGTATTTATTATGGTTAAGATAACTTTAGAAATTAAACTTTAACTTTGGATTCTTAAGATGAAAGTTCTAATATAAAAATCAAATACCTAAAGTAACAGCAAAAGAAGAAAATTAAATTGTAAAATTGTTAAGTAGTTCTAAGCAAGTCATTTTATCCATTTATGAAGATTGTATCACTGTACAGAGCTGCAATTTTAAGGATACAAAACATTTCACATGCATAAAGCAACCCTAATTTTGGCTTTTTATATAATATTCTTCACATTCTACCCAAATAAAAGATAGATTGGCAAGTATAAACCATAATTCCTGGACTCAAGGTTTTTTGTTTTGTTTAATTTTTTTAGGACATTGAGCTTGACTCTGTCCTGTTTACAACCACATGCCTTCCAGCCATATCATTAGTGAATTTTGGACAGAATAGAAAATTTGGGTTTGTTTATAACAAATTTTTAAAATGACACCATATTAATTATTTCATTTTTTTTCTGAGTTAACCCCCACTCCCACCAAAAAGAGAGAAAATATTTTTTTTAATCAGGTGGGGGTATGTAAACAAAATAGCATGTTGAAACCAGACATTTTAATGGGTTATACCAATATTATTTCAGGAATTGAGGTGAAGTGTCAATCATAATCGTCACAGTGTTAATTTCAATATCATCCCACCCAATGACCAAGACACTAACATACTGTTTAGCAATAAGTCAATGTATAAAACTATTAAAAAGAGAGAGAGAGAGAGAGAGAGAGAGAGAGATCTTTCAGCAAACAGCTTCAGTTCAAGAGTTGCCAATGCTTGGGTTTTCCTCAAAAATTTTGTTTAATCTGAAGAAAAAAAAATGCTACATTTTAAAGAAACTTTTATCTTTATTCATTAATAATTAAATTTATTTTTTGTAAAACAAAGTTTGAAAAGTCAGTTGACCTCCCACTTCATTTAATTTTGTTGAAAGTATAGTGGTTCCTATGTTTTTCACACCCACATACACTCCAAGTCATTTTATTCACCTGCAATTGGCTAATAAATTACTACTACCTTTGTATAGGACAATTTAGCCATCGCAGTTGTTCCTTTGAATCTTTTGGTTCTGAGCATACTTACCTATTCTGTTTAGTACATGTGTAGTGATTGGTTAAGGTTTAACCAATCACATTTTTAATGTAAGATCAAGTTTTCCTGTGGTTCTGTGGGAGCCTACCTCTTTTCCTTAAATAGGGCAACTTTTTGCAAGTCGTCAGTAAGATCGCAGCCGTCAACACAAATCCACGATCTTGCTCATCACACTCTAACACACACACAGAATTTCGTAACTACAAACTTACAGTTTCTCTCTGTAACTTTGGCCAAGCACAATCAACCAGAACTTCGTTGATTCAAACCAGTTTATTCACAACACATTTCAAGCAATTGTATTCTTGGTGTTATTCATTCTTCACGTGCAAATTTTGTTCTAACAATTATTTCGGAACATTTATTTCACAAGAGAACTTTCTTCAAACGGTTGATTACAATCAATCTTCAGTCAAAAGGGAAAGAACTTTCTTCTCTTTAATCTACATTGTGAATACGATCTTATCTCAGGCTTGTTGTTGTATTTTATTCAATGTATATTTGTTGGTTAACAAATTGGAGTTGTTGTTATTATTTCTTGAATCCTGTACGGGGAAGAATCGTTAATATAAATCATAGTAGTACCCATAGATTTGGTGTTCCCGCTACGTTTAGTGAATCGACCCGATGCTATATTCGGTACCTACGCTACAAAAATATCCTAGTTTAAATATTTTTTTTTATATTTCTAAAAAGATAAGTTACTGAAGAATATACATAAGTTATTTATTTCTTTTAAAACTCCTTTGAATCCAAAACAATGGAGAGAAGAATTCTTAATTTTTTTTTTTTTAGTTAAAAGATGTTGCACTGGAAAAGAAAAAAATTTCACATTTTTCTAATGATTAAAGTGTTTCCTTCTTGTGACTCTGAAAATCTTTATCTTGAAAAAATGTTCAGCAGTTGTGTTATTTAATAAATTTATTTTAACAATCAAAAAATGTAAAGTTTGATGAAATACATCGAACCGTAGAGGTTGATTCATGAAAATTGAATACGTTCAACTGTTCTGTATTGAACATATATGGAAGAATCTGCAATAATTACGACTTATCTCCCTTGTTTAACGAAATTCCGTTTGCATTTTTCTCTTCACTAAACACACGTATTGATATTCTAAGAACCTGTCCTGTGACATTATTATATTTTAGCAATTTTTTTTTTTTTTTAACAGAATTTTATATTCTGCTTAAAACACTGTTTAAATAAGTCTGTATTGCTGCAACGTCACTTGTACAAATCAAAACACCGCTGGTTCAATTCACCGTCCTTGCTTTCTGAATATGTCACTACGTATAGCCGTTCTTCCCGTTTTCACTGCTCCAGCCCTCTTTCATCAGACCAATAGCGTGGTTGACCAACCAATCAGTATTTCTCGCTTTTATTCTCAGTTACCCAGGCAAATAGCCTCCTCCACCAATCAGCACATGACTTTCTATTGGTGGAAGCATGCCAAACTGTACAAAAAAAATCCTCATTACTGCACATACTGCTAGAATTGCTGGATGGGAGAGTAATGCCATTTTCACAGAGCAAACTTGCCGATGTCATGTGCCACACGTTAAGGTAAGACCCTTATTTTCCTATGCACAAGATGTAAGCCACTCTGGCTCACTTGCTTCTATGGGACTGTTCACCACAAACACATATGCTTGTGAGGCATTTTTAAACTTATGTACTTAATGAACTAATTAAGCTTGATTTTTTTTTTTATTTAAAAAAAACAAAAAAAACAAACCATGGACTGTAATGCAAAAATTTCATATAGAAATCTTTTATGAAGTTTTATAAAACATCTCACTACAAAGAATTTTAAGAGTTGCATTTCATTTTATGTAAATGAGTTTATATAGTAAGTTTAGTTTTTTTTCTTCTTGATTTCAGATTTCAGATGTGATGAAGAGCAATGCAGAAATTCTTCTGTTGAATATTTGTCCAATGGTTTTTATTCCATGACAAGAGAATGTCACAAAAGCAACATGTCTCATACATACAACTGCACTGTCGACTGACTGAAGCCATCTAAGCTTTGAAAGTATTTGAAGACCACGTGCAAGAAAAACTAACAAATCATTAAAGAACTTAAAAAAGATTGAGCCAAATATTTAGGTAAAAAAAAAAAAAAAAAAAAAAAAAAAAAAGCAAGAGTCTGGGAGAATAAAAACAAAACAAAAAAAAAAAACAGGTTTAGTAGCATCTGATGAGATTTCAAGGATAATTGCAAAAATTGGAAAGTGCCATAATATTGGTAAGATCGTAATTTTGCCAGCAATATCTGCCAATTTCAATTGTAATGAATCAAAATGCACATGAAATTGGTAATTTCAACCCTGAACAATTCTTAAATATCAAGACACATTGATGAAATGGTTGAGGATAGAGAAAAATAGCTCATTATTGTTCAATTGCAAGCGAGTTTTCCCTTTCAACTTTTCTTGGACAGATAATGAAGCCATCTTATTGGCATAAGTTTCTTGAGGGTATGTTTAAAATTAGGTATCTCCACTAACTCAGCCAAAAAACAGCATACCATGATGAAAAAATGCTCCAAACTTAATGAAAAAGTTTTGTCAAAATGTTTGTTATTAAAAAGTATTTTTGATTATTTTATCATTTTTCATCTTCTCTAGGATGTTTGAAGTTTTGGTTAAAATTTTTTTTGCGTCAGCAGATCTGGCAAAGATTAGTATTAGGAAATTTAGCATTTTTTTGGCATTAAAAACATTGTTTTGGAAATCCTTGCAAAAATCAAATTGTCAAATTTTAATGAAACTTTTAGAACTTATTCACGAAAGTAAAATTATTTTAGCCTTCAAATAAAAAAAATGTTAACCACCACCTCACAATTTTATGAAAAATTGAGAAATTAAACAGCATAACTTTTATTGATTATATTAGTTAAAAACAGAAGACTGAAGAATGTAAATCGATTTTTGTAAAACTGAACCCCCCCCCCCCGTTACCGAAAATCAGCTTAAAATTGTAATATACAAAATCCTATAAATCTAAGACATTGGATTAGAAAAGCTTTTAATGGCTTTTATGAATAATATGTTAACTTAAAGACAATATTGTCTGAAGCCAAAACATTTTACTGATAAAAAGTTTTTTTTTACAATTTTAAATACAAAATGTGATAAAGTTGTTAAATCTTAAAATTAAGTTTCAATCCATAGAATCTAGGGAATACTATTATTAAGTGAATCTATCTTTACAAATCATAAATTTGAAAGCTTATTACAATTTACGAAGCCTCGTATCTTAAAAAGAATTTCAGAGTTTTTGAGTGTGCATAAAAACGTTTTTTCCGCCCCAAATATATGGATGGTTGTACATTTCATGTCACGTGTTTTAAGAGTTGTTTCCCCTTTTCTGACCACCACCACCACATTTTCAAGTTTTATTTTATTTTTTTTTGTACTATTTCACTAAATATTTTTAATTCATTTTTTTAAATAAGAGATGTACACATAAATTACGTACTTGTATTAAATTTTGAATAAATTATCTTCAAATGTAAGGCTATAAAGATAAAAAAAAATAAAAAAATTTGCTAAAAGTATTTAATTTTTAAAAATTACTGTGTAAGTTAGTTCACTTAAAAGCTGTTCTGTCCAATAACTTCCTGACCTATTGATTACCTGTCAATACATCAAATGTAACTGTCAATTACCGCCTCAACAAAAGTCACCACAGGTAAGACATGATTTTTAATGGTATTACGCTGATGCAAGAAAAATAATTTTTTTTAAATCAAAATTTCAAATGTTCTAAAAAAGATGAAAAAAATTTAATAAAATAATCAAAAAAAGACTTTGCGCTTTCCTCTTGATAAACATTTAAACATTTTTTTTTTATTTTTTTTATCAAGTTTGGAGACCTTTTTCATCATGGCATGCTCTTTTTTAGCAAATTAGTGGAGATACTTAATTAAAATGTTGTACATTAGAAAAGTTTACATATCTGGTTTCAGTTAGCAACAAATTGCATAATGTCCTTCGCCATCTATGGTGGGCATTCAAGAAATTTACAGAGACATGTAAGCTTGGTTCAATGACATCCTGAAGACAAATCTACCAGTTTGAGTGAGGGTCCCTTTTGAAGGGAATGTTTATAGGAGAGTCTTTGAATTACAGATGAGGTAGCCAAGGCATGATTTAAAAAAGCATTGACAACACTTAAAAAACAGGGGGTGAGAAAGAGAGCGAGCAATGAAAACGCCATGAAGAATTCAATTCTCTGGGAGAAAGCAAAGTTAAAGGTTATTGCTTTTATTCATATTTTTGTTAAATCTGGATTTAGCTGCATCTAGCAAAGTTTGTAACTAGTTTGACATTGTAAAAAGAGGTGACTATCTCTCATTGACAACATTAGAATCAGATTAAAAACAAAACAAAAAACTAGCAAATTGGCATCAGCTACAAAATTCTCATTCAATAATAAATCGTCCTCTCCTTTAAATCTTAAGACATTTGGTAGTCCTTATTTGGATGATGGGTTATGTTATACATACAAATTTCATAGAATTTTGTTTGCTGAAATAAAAATTGATTTGTATTTAATTGGTTATATGCTTAAAGTAAATAAGATATATATTTTTTTAATTTCTATAATTACTACTCACATGTAGTGTAGATAAAAGAATAAGCTCCCTGCTCCAATCAATTATCTATAAAGGGCTACTGAAAAAATTTCAATCAGAAAGGAGGCCATAATAGAAAACTAAAAGAAAAGAATCTGGAACCAAGGGAGATAATAACATTGGGGAACGTGTCCAAAGGATGGTTTCCCTTTTGACAGCTATTACTGTATACTCATTTGGCAATTTGTGCTTTAAAAAGATAGTTTTTAAATTTGAAACACATGAACTTGGATTTATACATTTTCATTTTTTTGAGTTAAAAACTTTAGATTCTTTATTTTCATGAATAATTTTATATTTACAAGATTATACAAATATGAGAACCAACTATAATGCAACAAAAATTAAAGTAACTATAAAAAATTTTTTTAAATTCACAACCTTACAGTAGAGAACAAGAAAATGCAAATAAGGGCCATAAAGAAAAAAAGTATATATATTTTATATCTCAAATTACTTGTTTTCATTTTCCTAAGGCACAAACGTGTATGTTTGTATGGGGGGGGGGGAATTCATCTAAGCTATTATTATACATTCATAAAATGGGTAATTATTTTTTATTCTATACCCTAAACTTTAGAAATTTATGATTAAAAAAATTTTTTTCATTGTTATTTTTTAATAATATGGCCAAGAATAAATATTGTATTCGAGTTGGTTCACATTATAGTTTTGTAAATTAAATTATTGTAAATAATCTAATAAATAGCATTTAATATTTTTGTCAATTCTCTCTTGCTGGAGAAAGAAAGGAAAAAAAATCCCTTTAACACCATTTATTTTATTTTTGCAGGCACGTATGTTATATTTTGCTGGGAAAAACAAAAACACTGATTTTTTTTTTTTGTAGAAATTAAATTCCAATGAGCAAGAAATAAGTAATAACTTATATTTTGGACATAAATCTGCCACTAAATTCTGTTGAACTAATTGAGGGATTAACTTCTTGATCTGCTTACTGTTGTGAGACTTGATTTGTACTTTGGTAAAAATGTATTGAAACATTTATGCCTATATTTGGAGACAACATTACATCAACTAAAAATGCCAGAGTTCATGGCTGTGTGTGATTCTTCTCAAAAAGAAACAAAAAAGGTACACAAAAAAACAAAACAAAAAAAACTGCAACTTTTCATTACTACACCTTTATTATTACAGGACATAAAAAAATAGGAAAAAAATTGACAAAATCCTGTTTGAAGAAATATTTAAATAAATAAATAAATGTTCCTTACTAATGAGGAAGCCATGCCTGTCACAGATGGAGGGATAGTGTTTATCATCAACAGGGAGCTGACTAGAAGAACTGGCCAGAAAGAAATGGCTGAATCAGAAGTTTTCTAAAAAGGTGAAGTGATCAAGAGTAGAGAAAGAAATGCATTGAAAGGAACAGCAGAGACAAGTGGGGGGGGGACCCTTCAGCAGCAACAGCAGCAGCAATAAGTGGAGGAGAGGGAAAGGGAGGGAGAGGAAAAGAGTGAAAGGAGTGGGGAGGGCTCTGACGTTGAACAAGTTGCACTCATGAAATAGAGTTGAAGATGATGGTGCTGAGTGCATCTGACAGAGTGCATGATGGTGGCTGGCATCGGGGTGTTGCACAAATAAAGAGACACTCAACAATTCTGTAAAAGAAATAGAGAAAGAAATTCATGAAAATTACCATAACTGTTTTAAAATTATAAAAATCTCATCAACATTGAGATCAGATATATTTTCCCAATATTGTTCTCTCTCATATGTGTGTGTGTGTGTATAAAATAATCATGCACTTGAAATTATTGAACTCTTATCTTTAATTAGGTGAACTTTAAAAAAGAATTTTTTTTTTTTTTTTTGTTAATTTAGGTAAGCTTCAGAATGCACTGCTAAGTCAAAATAATTAACAAAAACAAGGATATGAATAATTCCTTTGATACCAAAATTAAAGTACATGGTTTTAACACATTTTTGTCTTTGATGATTTAGAAAGACTCAGTGATTAGGTATGACTAATGCCCCAAGGTTAAAGTCATAAGTATATTCAGCTGAACCTATCAAAATAGTGAAAACCAAATAAAGTAGTATTGGGACGTTATTAAAATTTTAGATGTCACATGAATATATTCTTAGCTTAAAGAAGTTTAATTGAATTTATAAAGTTCTAAACTTGGCACCAACATTGCAAACTATTCAGTAGCTGTTTTGTACAAAATGAGAAAAATATCAAAGAACAGATTTTTTTTATTGTAATTAAGTACTTGTAAAATCCAGAGTAATATAAAGTATCTATATTTGTAATTAAGATGAATTTAGATTAAACTATATTTACAATAATGAATATTTGAAAAGTTAAGTCACATATGAGTGGGGGTATTCAATATGAGGGAAAGAGACTCACACAAATGGCTCAGAGAATGATACAGCTCTTCTGGTCTCGGAAAGGATTTTCCGACTGGTTTACTCCTATGACCAGAGCATCTTGAGTTGCATGCTGGTTCATGTAGTCAAGCAACCTGAAAATAAGAAATAGAATTTTATGCCGTGTAGAAAATAAACTTCAACACTTTCACTGAGGACAAAATACAACATTAGATTAGCATTTGAAACTCATTTCTTTGGAGTTTACTGCTGTCTATACATAAAGCTAATAATAAATATAGAATTAAGTACAGATTTTGCTGGAAAAAGAAAGGGGGGGGGCAACATTTGTTAGAAAAGTAAAAGACTTAAGTTTAAGATTAAAGCATTAACGAACAAGTGCATGCCTTTACTTTTGCCATCGCAACGACCGTTCTACTCAGAATAAAATATGGTATATAAACAAAAATATTACCGCAGATTTAATAATTATTAATCTCAGGAGGAAGAAAAAAATTAGTATATTTCTGTAATAAGCAATTTTTGTGTAACAGTTGAACCTTGATTTTTTGACAAAACAAAAAAGAAAAAAAAAAAAAAAGAAAAAAAAGATTTATGACCCACCAGTACTGATTTGCTTCCCCTCCACAAGGAGAAAATGAAAGACAAGTTTAATATGTGGCCATGGATGAGTGCATGTGGGTGAAGGCAAAACAGATGCCCAGAAAAATGAGGGTCACATCTCTTAAGTCTCAATAGAAAAGAAAACCACATCAAAATAAAAGCTCCTTTATAGATTTGGTTCGTTTTTAAAAAAAGCACATTTAAAACAAGGTTTTAAAATAATCCTTAAAGCAGGGTGTGTGCAACAATGTGGCTTACAAAACCACTGTGTGGCCTGCCATGATCTGTTGTTAAACTTACCAGCGTAAATGATTTCTAACCTTTTCTGACTTTTGGAGAAAGTTT
Source organism: Acanthosepion esculentum (assembly GCA_964036315.1). NCBI lineage: Eukaryota > Metazoa > Mollusca > Cephalopoda > Sepiida > Sepiidae > Acanthosepion > Acanthosepion esculentum. The sequence continues at coordinate 100,479,652 of OZ038501.1, read as the reverse complement.
TACAAGTGTCAAATTGTTCAATATGTGCTTGACATCATCAATTCAAGTGAATATGTTTATTGTGGAAAGAATTTTTAGAGTTTTTGCAGTTTCTTGAGAAAATCTGCTATCCACTGTCACATTGAAGTACAATTATAGGTATTAGTTTATGTGCTATTTGATACAGTGCAAGTCAAAAATCAACCAATGCCCTGATATCTGATGGTATTGAAAATGACCATGAGGGCGGCAGTAGTGACCATGCAGTGGAGTAATGCCAAGCACAAGGTCTCGAGTTCAAACCTTTTTGTAGACATCTTCATCTTTTATGTCATTATTGCCATCTTCCTTGCCCTATTGATAGTAATGTGCAAAAATAAAGGATGGTAATACATTTCATTATTGTTTGTATTGGTGATAGTACCAGCTGGTGTGGATTGTAGCTCCATCGGTTTCAGTGATAGGGACATGCTATCTGACTTAAATGGTACAAAAATTGTATTCCTAGCCCAGTTTTCGCTGACTCTTAGGCTGAGGTAATGAGTGAATATAAACCATTAATTGTAACACCACATGGTTTATGGTGACTGAAAGAAAACATGGGTCAAATTAAAAGCCACTTGTAAAATGATAGAATATGAATAAATAGCTATCAAATATACCCTGGGGCAATAAGGTCCAGTTACAAAGATTCTCCATCTGGAAATTTAAAATAGCTATTGTATATACCAGTTCACTGATAAACTACTTACCATGTCAAGAAATTCATTTTTTTTCCTATAGGTAAAAATATCTGCTGCTAAGAAATGAAAAATAGATGAGGGAAGAATTTTTAACAATGAATGGACTCCCAAATCCTTTTTTGTGCGACATAATGAAAGCATTTTCTGCCTTATTTGCCAAAGCCCAATAGCAGTGATGAAGGAGTACAACATTAAGTGCCACTCTGTGACGAGAACACTCTGCACAATATGATGCAATCATTGGCAAATTAGGAATTGACAAAAATTGAACAGATAAAAAAAAAAAAATAAAAAAAATCTATTAAAAAGCAACAAGGAGAATTCACTTTTTATAAGAGGGACTTGGAACTTGTCACAAAGTTGAGTTTCAAAGTATGCAAATTGATTGCTGAAAAAGGAAAAGCTTCCAGTGATGGAGAATAGTTGAAAAACTGCATGGAAATACGCAGAGTAAGCGTGTCTCAAAGAGGCATTTTGTGCAGCAAACCAACCTCTCTTGCTTTACTCTGGCTCGTAGAATTACTGATCGATCAGACAATATTGAAGAAACCTTAGAAGGCAGGATAAGTAGATGTACATTATTTAGTTTAGCATTGGACAAGATATTTGGACAATCATTTACTGATGTGAGCAACGGCTCAATTGGTTATGTTTATTAGGAAGTGTGATGGACAACTTTGAAATCGAGTAATTTCTTGATATGGCAAGTATGTCTTCAACAACTATCGGACAAAATATTAGTGATGAGGTGATTAGGTTGATAGAGAAGTTTCATTTGAATTCTTCAAAATTGTGTTGACTTACAACTGATGGATCACCATTAATGACTGGCAAAACGAATGGATTCACTCAGAGATTTTCTGGAGGCTCTTGGCATTATAGTGAATCACTGCATTATCCATCAGGAAAATTTGTGCGCAAAAGTATTGGGCTTTGTTGAAGTTATGAAAAATGTAGTCCAATGTGTGAATTATATTTGTTCACAGGGACTGAATCATCACCAGTTTAAGGATTACTTGGAGAAAATTGACACTAATTGATGTGTATTTCTCTGCAGTGCATTGGCTCAGTAGAGCTGCCACTCTTGAAGAGATTCTGGAATCTTCAAGATGAGATTAAAACATTCATGGAACACAAACAGGATGTTGCTTCTTTAAAGGATGATAATTGGTTGAATGACTGCTTTTTTGATCAAAATATTTCACAACATCTATTTTAGGTGCAAAGCTACAGAGGATAAAAAGGTCAATTGGTGAACAAGTTTTGAACATTTATTCATTTGAAAAGAAATTGGTTCTTTTTAAATTCCAACTGAATAAAAAATAAATAATCTTGTGCCCCCTGAAAAGCTGACATTGAAAAGTTGTGCAAAGACAAAAATATCAAGTGTACATTAATAAAATTATGTATTCTCATGCTTATTTAATGAAAATGCATCTATACAAGTTGTTGTTGCAATCAGTCTCTGTACGTTAAAAGTATGTTCTGCCTAAAAAAAAAAAAGTCATACTTTTGGAGATGACCAGCCCTTTTTAGCACTTAAATTTTGGGAAGTAGCCTCCAAGAAAATATGTTGAACACTCCTGTCTTAAACACTCCACTAAAAATTCACCTCTACCTGGATAAAATAAGTTTGAATTGAAATTTCTAGCAAAGATTTTCCATTTCTTTTAAAGTATTTACAGAATATTTGGGGTCTAGGAAGTGGAGGATAGAAAAAAAAAAATATCAGTGAAGTAGAAGCCTGTTACTTTTGCCAAATTTATCAAACTAAGGCGGCTGATTGAGGCATTACGGGAAGGTCATTTGATGATTGAATTACAGTAATTAGCATAGTCAAGATCATAATTTGTTTACAATTTAAATTGTAAAGCAATTGAATTTCACTGTAACAAGTTCTAAAAGAAAGATACAAAATAACCATGTTTAATTTAGAAAGATTTGCTTTCTATTACAGGCATAATTTAGTTAATTTCATTGATGGCTAGTAAACAGAAAAGAAAAAAAGTAAGTTGATTGCAACAAGGAATTCCTGTAATCAAGCAATTCGTAAGTTATAATCTTGGATCAATTTGTAAAAATAGCTACAAAGTTGGAAATTAGAGTGTGTTTACTTGATTGGTGAGGCATTAGCATCTCTTGCCCAACAATTTAATAAAACACTAACATAAAATGAAAAGACAAATAAAAGATTCTTATAGGCACACCTTCAACAGTTGCCACATATCCGGGGGTGGGGGGGGGTGTTCGCTTAGGTACCACTAAATTCAAATCCTTTGAATCCCTTGTCAAGGTCGCAATTGGGTTATTGCTCTAAAAAGCACATTGACAAGCAATGTTCTCTTCCTAAACAAATCAAGAAAATGTTTTACAATAGAACCAGAAGTCATTTGTTTTACCATTTTAATTTAAAAGTGGGGGAAATAAAATTAGGGCATCCTGATGCAAAAACCTTACAAAAAGTCATCTACTTGATGACTAAAGAAAAAAAAAAGTTCCCAGTGTCATGTCACTTCATCCACAAAAAGAATTTTTTCTATTAACCCACTCTACTCCCATTTGATTCAAATTTTCTACAGTAGCTAATACACGTTGGTGAAAAAAAAAAAAAAAAAAAAAAGAAAAAGAGCAAGAAAATAATTCAACAAGACATGATCAATTCAAGTGGATTAAACAGTGATTCATAGAATAAAAGATAAAGCCAGAAGAACTGACCCCCAAAAAGACAAAATCTAGCAAGACTGCATATCTAAATACAAAAAAGATTAGCAAATGTCACTAATCTGAAAAGGGGGTGAGTGAAAGAAATCTACTAACAAAGTGCAACTAGGTAAAATGAACTAATTTTTTATAACAATCAAAATCAGTACAACAAAGTCATACATTTCAAAACGCTGTCATTTTTGGGGTCAACAGGTTTATTTCTGATCAAGACCAAATATGAGTGCCAAGTTTTCAGCCAAATTTTTTTAATTTTCCTCTTCTATAAATGTCAGTTCAGGCTGATTTCTACAAGAAAAAAAAAAAAAAAGAAAAAAAAAAGAGCTTCATAAATTGTATTTTAAACTTTTTTTTTTAACCCATTTGAATTCATAACTCATTCTTGCTTAACTCTTTTTAAAGAGGAGCAGAATGATGGCTGCTTGCCAATACCTTGACATTTCTGCCACCCCCCCTACCCACTCACTTAAACATACATACATAGGCAAACCTTTTAAAACGTTAACAAAATCATCATCATCATCACTTCTCTTTTACCATCCACCAATATGAAATTCTATCCAAGCCTGGTACCTTCCTAGTTCTCATACCTTTGCAGCTACTCCATTCTTTGATGCCTCACCACACCCAAGCCCTCATGCTGTTAAGTTCACTTTGCTTAATTTTTATGTATAACTGGCAAATGCAAGTAACAGTTTGGAATTCTTAGCTTTTCTCTCAGTTGTAGATCTGCCAACGTTTTGGATGTTTTCGCAGAGTATCTTATTTGAAAATGCTCTTCTTAAGTTAATCATTCATAGTAGATAATGTACATTCAAACCTATCTTGTTTAGAAGGTTATCTTAATAGAGACAAAGAAATGCGACAGCTCTATTCTCTGACGTCTTCTTCTCCATCTGATGCTACCAATCAATGGCTATCAAATGAAGCAACTACAAAAACATGTCATGAGAAGAGAGATCAATGAAACTGGCTTAAAATGCGTCAATTGTGCATGGGCAAAAGTTCTTGCATTTGAGTGCCTGACAAGCTGGCATGCTTTTTATTGGTTGGAAAAATGACAGTTTTATCTTCCCAATATTTTTATATGCAAATTCATACAACTGCCCTGCAGTAAAGATATGAATAAAAAAGACAAGAGGAAAAAACTATTCTTAGCTGATGCATTTGTCCTCCGAGACTGAGGTTAGCAACCTATGGCATGCGTGCCACGCCAAGCAATTTCTAATGGCACGCAGTCGCAAATGACATCATGAAGTCTGAACCAATGCTACAATGCAAAGAAGATATTTAACGGTTTCAATTTTAATATATACTAAAGTATATATACTATATATTACTACATAAAATATATTGTGGAACAGGTATATTGACCTTGACTTGTATAAAAATATGCATGCTGTTGGCACACTGAATGATTTTAAAACCCTAAGTCAGCACATATTTAGCAAAAGGTTGCCGACCCCTACTCTAAGAGATGGCTAAGAATAGTTTTTGCCTCTTGTCTTTTTATTTATTTTGTTCCTTCACAGATGCACTATCTGAAAAATACTTATTATATAAAAGGTTGTTGTAACTAATCTTTTAATTGAACCTCCAATAACATCACATGGTCCCTTTATCTTAAGTCATGATTTTAGTGATAAAGATTTAAAGAGTTTTCTTTTTGTACTATCCTGCACACTCATCTGAAGAGTAAATTATTTTGTGGACTAATAAGATTATCTTTCAGGAATTCTGTCAAATACTTTTGAAATAAATTCAGAGCAACTGTGCCCATGGGTGTTACACTGAAATAATAAAAAAGTATACAACATCCTCCAATAATAGAGAAATGTATATAGAGTTGCTATCTTATTGTTCAAGCTGTGAACCTAATCTTCAAGAACAAAAATCATTTTCAGCAAAATTACAAAAACCTCACCATCTATCAAAGTGGTTTCTTGAAATTAATCTGGTATTTTCTTTTCTTGGTTGCTACAGAAGTGCTCAATATATTGATCTGTATTCATTTCTATTGATTCAAGACTGGACCAATACAGATCGGTCCACTTTTTAAAAAATCTGATTCAATCAATGAAGTTATTTACAAATATGTTGTCTTTCTCTTGAATCTAATGGATTTTCACATTTTGTCTACGTTGGCATTTCTGTAAGGCTGAATTGCATTTCATGAAATTAATGCAATATTGTATATTCTTAAAATGTCCATTATTTACACTAAGTCTGCTCTTTCAAACCTAAGCTTAGCATTTTGATGAATAACACTGAGTGCATTTTTGCTTTGCATGTAATTCTGTAAATTTACTGAAGATACTGGAACTAGAGGATTTATGAGAAGACTTTTAAATTGTAGACTAAAAGATGTTATAAATCTATCTTCTTTCATTATTTATATAATTACTTGGCATTAGTCATTAAATGCTTTAATGACATCAATAGTAATATTCTGCTTAATAGCTTTTCTCACCCATCCTTTAGATTTGGGTTTCAAACAACCTTTTTTCTTTTTTTTTTTCTCTTAACAGTAGATACTGTCTATGTGGATGTAGCAATTTTTCTAATGCTATAAAATATCATGAAGAGATGTGCAATTGTGATGCAATGGATATCAGTTCGGAATGACAACTCAGAGAGCTGAGTTCAAATTACAGTTGAGTTTGGTACATTCACTTATTGGCAAGTACCCTTGGGAAAGGTATGAATCTTTTCCCTATAGCTAGGAGTTAAATAGGACAGACTGGTTGGTAAACAGTCTATTGTAGAAAGAAATGGCAACCCACTGCAGGAAAATCTTCTGTTCCATCTGTCATGTATCAAAAGATACACAATTGTCCAACTGTATATCACGTATGGCACTTAACTGACTGAATATTGAAGATTTTCATTTTTTCAGTTTGGAATTTCTTTTATTTATTATTTCTAAAACAGTTTGTTCCGGTTGATTCTTTACAATTTTTGGGGGGAAAAAAAAAAAAAAAAAAAAAAAAAAAAAAAAGGTCTTTTCCAGCAAATATTTCCATTTTCTTAACTATTTAAAATCCTATAACTTGCCCTATAAACTATTTTTAAATAGCTAATTTTCTAATTGAAATCAAAGTAGGTATCTCAGTGTAGCAATACATAATACTTGATTAGTGCAGTAAAACATTCTTCAGTTTCCCATAGTAATTGAAAACTGATTTTATAATTACTAATTAAAAATTAAAATTTTCTAAAATTTAAAAAAATGGAAAATAGGTAACTATTGTTATTTAAGTAGTTACAGTAGCATTATTTTAAAAAAAAATCACATTAATAAAAATTAATTCATAGCATTTTTATTGTATCTTATATCTATATCTTAATTAAAAAGTGAAAAAATTAGAGTAATTGTGAATGAGACTAAAATTTGAGGCAAGTTATATTAATGCATTTTTAATTAGTGCATATCATTTAATGTACACATTAACGACACTAATTGAGGGATTACTGTATTTAAGATTGAGATTATGCACTGTAATAATCATTAAACACTTCTGGGTAACCAAGTGCATGAAATTCCTCTCTCAGGAAAGGACTTAAGATGTCTCCATTTCTTACAAAATCTCTGACGTGCCAATTAAGAAACTTATGGTGATAAGCAAGTCAGAGAGAATGAAATTATTTTTCAAATAGGCTACTTTTCATCATCAGTAAAAACAGGCAAAACACTGATGGGGAAGCTGCTTTCAAGAGCCTTTTTGAATGTGATAACCAATTACTTATGTTGGAGTTCAAACATGACAATAGGACAAGTTTTCAGATGTGCATGCAACTATATTCAGGAAGGAACACAATGAATGATGAACTGAAAAAAAGCAGCATCTTAAGTTAAATTATCAACTGAACTCTTCAACTTTCATTGTCAGAAAAACTATTTTACTTTATAAAAAAAAAAAAAAAAAAAAAAAAAAAGGAACCATTAGTTTCTTATCTAATTTCTGTCCATGATAATTTTGCGAAGCTTTTTGGACCTTCAGGAGGACACGAGCCAAGCTTGGATTAAAGTATTTACATCGAGCTGAAATATTTGTCAGTCACAGCTTATATAAATTGTTGTATTTGCTATTATTGTGTTTGTTAATGCATCTTGAATAAAAGACAATGCTTACCTTTGGGATATTCTCTACTTTGTACCAAAAAACTTTTCTTTAGAACTGATAATTTGCACTTTAAACAAGTAGATTCAATTTAAAATGGTTGCCAGTTTAACAAAACCTCAATTTCAGAGGAAATGGCAGAATATAAGTGAAAATGGCATCTTGGTTACCATTTTCCATGAAAGAACTCTAATCTCCACTCCTTTTTAATTTTTATTAGTTTTATTTATTTTGAGATAGTTATTTAATTGATACCAGCTTCCAGTCATCCCATTTCAACTTAAAACTTTTCTTTTTTTTCTTTTTCTTTTTTTTAAATACAGTAAACAAATGGCTAGTTAATCAAGTCTTTTTTAGTATTTTGTTCTACATTACTCAAAGTAGGAATGTAAAAAATTTTAGAGAGATTTTTTTTTTTTTTTACATTAAAAAGGTCACCTTGTTAATCAACTTTTTATTTTTCACAATAAAACTACCAAACAAAAGAAAATGCTACTCAAGAGTTAAAAATAAAAAGAATAAAACCAATCCTTTTGCTTTAATAGGTATTTCAGTTACACCAATTTAAAAATGGTCATGTTATGCCACAAAAGGTGAAAAGGTCATGATTTTGTAACCTTGTATCTTTGGTATCAAAGCCCAGTCAACTCTTTAATATTTTGGGAATTTCAATTTGGCTCGTGTATCTGCTGTTGTGGAATTTGTTGCACATTTTGTAATGACGTTAAAGCAATGCCGAGAAGGGCAGTATCAAAGTAATTGGAAGCTCAAAAGAGGACAGAATAGAAGAAGCAAAAAAAAAAAACTATTTCAATAATCAAACAAGTCCATTTTTATTTCTCCCAGATGCGTTAATTATTAATGTTATACTCTCAAGTAAATCAGTCACTAAGAGGTTAGAATGAGAAGTGAAAACAAAAGAACTTTGAATATAAATTATCAAAGATGTTCAAAACAATTGGGCATGAATAAATAAAATGCAAAGTAATTGTCAATTCCTTGATTTCTCTCAATGGAGGAGACTTTGAATTAATTTAGGTTAATCAAAGGTTTTATGGTTAAACAGGCTTTGTTCTTTAAAATGTCATGAGATAAGTTTGAATATTTAAGGAATGCAGATGAGAATCACAGACCGGTCTTGGAAAAGACATTAAAAATTAATGAAAAAGAGGAAGTGTGTGTGTGTGTGGGATACACTGATATCTATATGGGTAACATAATAGAAAGCATTTATTCCCGCACCCATTAACTATTTTTTTTTCCAATACAGACTGAACATGTTTTCGTCGAATGAAGAAAGAATTGACTTCTTTTTCTGGGGTATGCTAAAGGAGAAGGTGTACTCAATGAAAATCACAGATGCAACACACTTGATTGAACACAAAAAGTGAACGTGTTAAAATCAGTGGCAATGTGGAGTTATTGCACAGAGTTTACGCAACCACCTTTGCATCACAAATGATGGAAATCATATTGAAGATTTATAATATTCCAATTAAAAAAAAAAAAAAAAAAAAAAGTTGCTAAAAATTTCATTTCTTGAAAATATACATTTTTGTCTGAATCCAGAATTTGGGGACACCCTGTAGTTTGAAAATGTTTTTTTGAGGAAAAGAAAAAAAAAAAAAAAAAAAAAAAAAAAATTTGGTCACATTTTATAAGCAGCAATATTTCTAAGTCCACATTGTACAAAGTTCAGTTTTAAAGAAAGATACTTAACAGCTTGTAACTAGTACTTGATAAAACACTTCAGAAATATTGTGAAAGATTTATTTTTCTTTTAAGTGATAAAAAAAAAAAAAAAGAGGCTTTTTATAATACCAGATATTACTTTATAATTTATTGCACAAATTAATAATGTTATGTTATTACAATCATGTTTCAAAAGATTAGACGAGGATTAACTTAAGTAATTGTTATCCACTCAATCCGTATTGTATGACAATTTGTAAACTTTAAGGAGCAAAGTTCACAAAATACTAAAAATAAAAAGATTTATGGTAAATACTTTGTAAATATAGTAAGAGTTTGAAACCTCTTAAAATCTTGAATGAAAAGCATCAAATTTGCTTTCTGAAGCTTACATCATAGTGCATAAACAAACAATGCTACAATTTTTTAAATTCCAAGATGATGACTGCATATAAGAGAAACTAGAGAGAAAAATAATAAGTTGAATCTCACCTGCATAAGGCATAGAAAGGTAAAAAAGCTTTAGAGAGAGAGAGAGAGAGAGAGAGAGAGAGAGAGAAGGGGGGTCCTTTGTTATCAACCAAATACCATGTGCCTCTTGTGTCCGGGGGGGGGGAGGGGGATTGAGAAGAGGAATTGAAAGAAAAAATATCAATAACAACTGGAAACAAAGACAACAGCAGATTACAGTGTCAACATGGAGGAGGAAAGCAGATGAGAATTGGAGACAAATATACAGAATTAAAGTGATAGCTCTTTATGCAAATGAACCCCAAATATTTATGAACTAATTACAAGCACCATCAAGACTTATCTAAATAACGAACAGGCAAATCCAACCATCACTTGTGAGCCTTCTGAAATTACTTTTGTCAAATCAAATTATATATATATATAGCGCTGCACTGATGAGCTGTGTTACAACGAAACAGGCCTGTATGTGGATGACATTATGCTCTCGATAATTCCAGTTGAGCACTGTTGAGAGAGAGAAGGTAATTCTAAACAGCAGCAGTCTCCACTAACGCAATGCTCTTCATTAAAAGGAATTCAGCACTATGGCTGTCTGGTGTTTGTTTACATTCGTAAAAATAATACACTGGAATTTTCCTTTTCTTCTGGCATGCACTGATAGCTCGGCTAGAAACTCCAACTGATGCCAAATCGGTTAGGTTTCGATCCCGCTTGAAGCAATAGGATGTCTAACCACATTGATGGGCTGTGATACAGTGAAACAGGCCTGTATGTAGATGACAAAATAGTTTTTATATATATATATATATATATATTAAAAGGTAATAAATCTGTTGGTATAATCCAAGTGGATCCTAGTACTATAAAATATTAAAACTGATCCACAAAAAGAGCTCAATGTATTTATTATAACAGAGCTAATAAAAACAAAACAAAATCCAAACTTACCTCATATGGGGGACAGATCTATTTCAACTGATGAAAAGTTTGTCAGTCTTATTCAACCCTGGGGTATAGACTGTGTCTGAATTAGGAATTTAACTTTGACATTATCCATTTCAATGTTTCGGTCAGGCGAAAAACACGAAGCAGTGGTCAGGGGAGGGTGGAAGGTATTAGCCTTAAAGGGAAGAGGTTTTCATAAAATTAACCCTGGATATTAACCTTATGGCATTAAATTGGGGTTATATGAAGAATGAGGTGTTAATTTGAAACTAAAAGAGGACTGAAAAGGAAGTTTTTAAATTTTTTTATATAGATAAGGTTAAGTTTAAAAATACTCTTCCAAAGATAAACTATACTTAAAAATAAGTCATATTTAGATAATTCATATTAAATTTAAGATTATATATCAAGCAAATTCATTGCAATATATGTGTGTGTGTGTGTTACCAATTTGATTAGATTGCAAGGAATTTGCTTGTTAATTGATTAATTATTGGCATGTTTCCCTTAAAATATTTCCAAAAGGAAAAAATATATCCTAAAACCCCAAAATGGATTCAACAGTAAAATCAATAAAAGTCAAAACCTATGATCAATCCAAATGGATTAAGCATTATAAAAAGATAAGTCTGATAAAACTATAAAATAGTAAAGATTTACTAAATGCCATGTCCTTTCAGGATGTAAGTGATCATGGCCCTCCACCACCTCCTATTACTTGTAGCTCTTAATAAGCTTTGTCTTTGTTATTTCATCCTGACCTTGTTCTGCCATCCACTTGCTCAAGCCCATCCAGTATGACACTCATTGTTTTCCCCCGTCCCTTCATCCATCATGTGAGTATCAGATTTTCCAAGCACTCCTTCCTCATTATGTGTCCCAGAAATTTCAGCTGCCTATTCCTGACGTTAAGTATAAGTTTCCGTTTCCATTCTCTCTAAAACCTTGTCATTGCTCGCATGTCCTGCTCATGGTATCCTCAGCATCCTTCTGTAGAACCACATTTGTTGCTTCGAGTCTCTTCTTCATCTTTGAGGAGATTGTCCAACATTCGCTGCCATACAGAAGGACATATCTCATAACAGTTCAGTAGTCTTTTGCTTCCAACAATACTTTCCTGTCTTTCCCAATGTCTTCAGATCTCCATGCCACACTTTCCCTATCTAAATTTCAGTACCTGCCTGATTTTAATACCCCCCCCCAAAAAAAAGTCAGTGGTTCTCTAATGAGAATAAAGTTAATTTGCTTTGAAGAGTAATATTGTTCTATATCAGTGAGTAACATAACAGCAAGTCTCTTAAAACAAAAACAGTAGTAGTTAAAAGTGGTGAATGAGTTCAAAATGTATTTTTTCAAGTAAGGGTTTGTTTCATAAATCTGTGTGTCCAAAATTATGAAAGGATTTTTTTATTCTAGCAAAAAAAAAAAAAAAAAAAAAAAATTAAATAACGAGGAGGGGGCTCTAAAATTCCTATCAGTGCTTGTAGTTAATTTTCGAAACACTAGGCATCATGACACTTATTTAATATTAAACCTTCTACAAGCTTTCATTAAGGGCAATTTTAACAGTTCATAAAGCAAGCTGACTCATTAATGCAACAACCTGACTAAACACACACACACACACACACACACACACAATGCAAGTCAGGAAAATTGTCTCTTCCTATACCCAATTTTTAATCCTTTATGGAAATGAAGAAAAAATGAGTGTGTTTGGGGAGGGGGATTAGAGGAGGGATTAACTCCCCCAGGAGTTTGTCATTGAGCAAGGGTTAATAATAGAAGCCAATCTAGAAAAAAAAATTCTTTTACATATTTCAATAAGCTTTTAAAACATCTCATTGAAATAACTGAAAAAAAACTTTAAAAATCTTAAAAATCAAATATCTGTCAAAGAACAAATCACATCAGTTTTATTCATAAAATGCAAAAGTATTTTCTGTTGCATTCAGCTGGAAATAAATGTTTGAGATTATTTTCCAATAGAAATAACAAATAGATGGGTAATGAAGTTCTAATGGAAAGGCAGTTTCATAAAAACTTGAAAACTTTCTCATGTTGAGAAAAAAAAAAAAAAAGAAAAAAAAAACCCAATTCACTTGATAAAGTTTGAAAAGATAATACACTTTTGTTCTTGCAGATCAAGTAGAGATAAACAAAAACAACAGATCAAGTACAAATAGAAAAACCAATTAGCATTTAGTAAATGCATTAGCTTCACAATCGGGGCAAATAAATTTATTTCAATGCAAGTTTGATAGTTTACATTTGCAGCTGCAGCCTGGGAAATCAAGTTTGTTTTTTGTTTTGTTTTTTTCTTATGGAATGGAGGAAAGAAAAAAAGAAAAAAGATAAAATCTTTCCTGAATTATTTCTGTCTTCATTACATAGAAGAATTAAGTTGATTGAAGACAATGATTAATATAGAAAAAGGAATTCTGTTCATAAAAATCTTTCTAAGCTCTCAAACAGTTGTTTTCTTTCTTTGGTATACACACACACACACACACACAGTAACCAGTTTAAAAGAATAACTTCTTGAGATTTGTACTAATTAGATTTCATTAATTTAGTTAGCAAGTCTTCTCCACAAAACTGAACCAAGTATTGGGGCTTATATTAATTTTGCATGTGCAAATAATTTTGATTTTAAAAATAAAAATTGACAATTTATTTTTGTCAGCTTAAAAAACCTTGGTTGAAATATCAATCTTTTTTTCTTGGCAAGGAGAGACAATATGGATTGCAGTTAATAAGATTTTGCTTAATTGACTCATGGTGGAAAATACTAGAAGCTGAAGGAGATTAAAATGGCTGGGATTGGATAAGACATTCTCATTATTGGTTTCATAACTATTATAGATCTGAGATGAGGCATTTTCACATTATCTGCTATATTAATTAATATATAGCATTTTATTATTTCTTCTTTTTTTGTGGAATCATTTTAATACACTCACCAGTCTCAAGTGGATGAATTATTCATCAGTACTTTCATCTGTTTCAATACCATTTATGTAGATGTGCTATCCTCGTGTTAAAGTCCTTAAGGGAAGCATTTTTATTATCCCATGAATTACTGGAAGTAATATATGATTTGAAAAATACTGTCTAAATAATTCACAGAATAAAAATGATTTGTAGAAAAAAAAAAGTCTAAGCATGCCAAATTCTTTTGACCAAAATAAAAGTGCAATTGGTCAGAAACCAGTTTGGATGGAGAAAAAAAAATCTTTAAATTTATCAGGCACAAAATAAGTGAACTTGGAAATGGAGTTATTGAGAAATGAGAATTATTTTAAGCCACAAGTTTAGATGTAAACTTAAATATTTTTTACTTACCAATCTCTCCCCACCAACATCTCCATGAATAATTAACCTTGTCTATAAATGATGGTGTAAGTGATAATCCCACTTAAATCAAGTAGGGATTATCTGCTTAATCCCTCCTTGAATTGTACCTTTAATCTTTTATCAACAACTTCATTCATTAATCTTCAGATTAATACTTCACTTACCACAATAGAAATGTTGACAAAAATGGATGAATGTCAACCAATAAATATTTATCTTGTCAGACACGAATCACGATAAGACCAGAAGCAAAATAAAGCGAGACTCGTAATCAGGAATCTGAAGTCAGTAGATAAGAACTTCAAAAACAACAACACCTTCATCATTGGCAAAAAAATGTATATTAATGAGTAAATAAGCCACAGATTTTGCATTCAATATGTACACTAAACGTTTCCCAGCTTTAGTTACGTTAAAAGTGCATGAATTTCATGGTGAAGCTTCTTTGATCAATTCATATTAAAAAATTGTCACACAAAATTTTCTTTTACTGGAAAATACAAAATTATTCTGTAAGTTTTTATGAACCCCAATTTCAGTGTATAGTGTTTTATCTTTTCAATATTAACACAAGACATTTACTATTTGTGACTTTATGATAAATCAATTTCAAACGTTATGTAATTGTTTTACAACCTATACAATTATTTAAACAGGTTAAAAAAAAAGGCAAAAAACATCTGACAAAAAGGACTTAACATAAAGAAGGTAACTTGAAATACAATTGCAGTTGTAAATTATCAGTGTTGAAACTCTAGAAAAGTATCTCAAATACAGATTTTTCTGTAGTCATCTTCAGATCAGTATAAGTCTTTTTTCTCAATGTGATCCCTATTCTGGATTATAAAAACTTTAGTGAAAATTAAACTGTTTTCATAAATGTTCCTAAAATGTTATTACTTATGATAAACAAGATTCTCCTTGTGTTGTCTTTGATAATGTAAGCAATAACATGTTCTCCTGAAAAGAATATTGCGATGAAAGATACATAAAGTTTGTTTACTTACTTTTAAAAGTTACACATACAGTGGCATTAGTAATTAGTCACAATATAGTAAATAAACTTCTGATAATTGCAGCAAGCTTTAAGACAATTTACATGCTTACAAATATTTTGCATGTAAAGGCATTTTTAATTAGATTTTTAGTGAATGTACCTTTTTTCATAAGAGTTATTTGAAATATTCATAGAAATGAGTGTCTCTGAAAGTTAATGTCACTATCCAGTCTAGAGGAGAAAAGCAAGTACAAATATATTGACTTAGAGAATCTGGCATGTACTTTCATTTGTTGGTGTGTCTTGAAGTCTATCCACTTCTCTCTGAGAAGTGAAATCACTTAGCATAGATTTGTACAGACTATATGGTATTTTTTTTTTTTAATTGACTGACTATAACCAGTTTCAAAAGTCACATTTATCTGTTTCCAGGCAAAGGCAAACCCACAGATATTTAATGTACTTAAGCCAACAGAGATTGGTTGAAAATTCTTTTATACCTGTTTTCTAATAGGTCAGCAAATTTCTCATTTTACATTTGTGAATTTTTGAAACTTGCCATGTTGGTTCCTTTTCTTTGTGTGTGTGTGTTTTTTTTCTCAGACTTTTACATGCTAGTCAATTCAAAAACTAAATTTTGAATAATATAAAGGGATCTTGTCAAGATTAGCGAAACCAATTATCTCCATGTCAAGAATAGCAAACCCTTGGCAAAATTATTCTATTTATTAAAAGCTATGTGGAAATCTAAGTAAACAATTAAAATAACATTCATTTTCCATGAAAAACAGTTAAAATATCTTAGTTATTGAAAGGATATTGTATGGTGAGTGCATTACAGAACCTCAATAACTTGTTAATCACATTTCATTCCATCCACATGAACTGATTTAGATAATCTGGTAGAAAATTGCGTCTTCATCCTTGCATGTTCTTAATGTTAGCCTTATACTTTGCCCCGATACAGTTCTATATGTTGTGTGTGAATGCCTGTCTGTGGGTCAGTGAAGTGCAAAGAGGGGTCGACAGTTCTGTGCTGGTAGTATGGATCATTAGTTATATATCTCTGTTAGATCACCATTCATTGGAGTGAATACTTGATCTACGTCTCACCACTTTTTTGATTGTTGGCAAGAGTGTCTTTTGGTCTCTGTAATCAACTATTTCCATATACCCAATTGCTGGTGATGTACTAGTATCTACCAAGCCAAAATCCCAAACTCTTAGGGGCTCTTCCTCAATGATGTCTTGGTTCGTGTGAACAGCACGATTCATCGATTTGAACTTATCCCAAGTCCAAATTTTATAGGATTAAGCTCAATGTTTTGTGCACACCTCCCTGAAAAAGTTGTAAAAATCCGCTATTGTCTGGAGAGATCTTTGCAACATGAGAAGCATCCTGTCTCCTCATTTCATTACACCAACAATACAGAATATAGCAGTTTTCTCTTATTGCCACATTTCATTTGTCCCATGAACAGTCTTTCATTTGGCCCTTCCCCACATAACCAGCCAGAGAAGCACTGCACTTTGTCCAATTCATAGATATCTTACATGATTCACATTTTAATACCTGTCAAATAAGTAATTTGTTCATCTAGTCAATCACTGGTAACCTATCTTCCCCATGTAATGGCTTCACAACCCCACTGACCACTGATCTATCCATCTTGAGGGTTCCTGGATATCTGAATTAATAAATTAAAACCCATATATGAAAACAGCTATCAAAACTTAAAGTTATTTGTATTAAAATATTCATGTCTAGAACAGTTAATCCAATTATTCTCTTGTAAAAAATGACAAACTGAATCATCTTGTAAAAAAATAGCAAACTCTGCCATGATTGGGTTCACTAATCTTGACCAGATCTGAAATAAAAGAAAAGTAAAAGGGTATGCAAAAATCAAGGCACAAGAGATGGCAAAAGACGACCAAGAGATTTCCTGCTTAAAGTCAGATACCAAGGTTCACCTGATTAAACTGAAAACAGGAAAAAAAAAATTAAGATGCTCTCAAAATAGGTAAAGATGGCATTGATCTGATATTTCTACTGCTAGGGTACCCTGGGTTAGTAAAACTCAGGGTCATCATCTGATGAGGATTTTATTAGGAGGTACTGCTACTGTTTTCATAGCAGTAATTGTATAGAACTTATTTTATATATAAAATTTGCTACACTATTTACATTATTCAGACTATTGTCCTCATCTTTGTCGCCATATTACAATGTTTCGGCCGTTGTACGCTCCGGCCTTCTTCAGGTGATTGTAATGTCAAACTGAACCCTTTATTTCACTCGCTGGGGTAGACTGTTCTAGTTCCAGGTGCTATGTTTAATGGATGTCAGTTATCAGTTGTCTCCTGTTAATCCCCCTCTGTAAGTTCTCCACTAACTTAACCGAGTATTGAACTCGCACTCTTTGGGTCCTGTCATTGGATATAACCAACACCTTTATCCACTGTGCCATGTGTCCTCAAGGCAGTGGAGAACTTGTAGAGGGGAATTAACAGGAGATAACTGATAACTGACATCCATAGCACGTGGAACTAGAACAGTCTACCCCAGCGAGCAAAATAAAGTGCTCAGTTTGACATCCCAACCCCCTGATGAAGGCTGGAGCGTACAACAGCCGAAACATTGTAATAAATATGGTAACAAAGATGAAGACAATAGTCTGAAGAATGTAAATAGTGTACATAATACCTCATCTCAGAAATATGGATAAAATTTGCCTGTTGAGTAAAAAATGGAAACTATTGATCAGAAAGGATTAAAAAAAAATTGAGTTTTCATCAATCTCAATCGTTACAAAAAAAGGGACAAGTCTTAAAATTGTCTTGACAAATGGCAGAATATAATTATCTGAGAATTTAGCCAAAGCAAAACAAAGAAAATTTGAATTTAGTCAGTGGAAGAAACAAGCATGAAAATTCTGGTTGAAATTCAATACGTATTCACTTTGGAAAACAATTTCTGTTCCTTTTTGCAACTGTTTGTAACTGGGTTCTTCTAAAACATTTCAAGCAAGTTTACTTTGAAAATTCATATTTTTCAGAATTGCAGCAGGTGGTAAAATATAAATTTTAGGAAGACCCCTCCCCCCCGTAAAAAATAAATAAAATCTTGTATTTAAGGTATCTAGGTTAGCGCCAGAGAAGAAAAACCCCGTACCAAATATTGAATTATCTCCCTCAATTTCTTTACATAGCCTCATATTCAAATCTCATTTCTTCCTACCTCATAAAAATCAATTTTTGTAAAAGTAAAACGAAAAAATAAAAATGATGACTAACTCATCTGGA
Organism: Acanthosepion esculentum; assembly: GCA_964036315.1. Taxonomy (NCBI): domain Eukaryota; kingdom Metazoa; phylum Mollusca; class Cephalopoda; order Sepiida; family Sepiidae; genus Acanthosepion; species Acanthosepion esculentum. The sequence continues at coordinate 100,461,317 of OZ038501.1, read as the reverse complement.
TATGTGAAGTTTGGCATTATTATAAATAATAAGGAAAATTAATTTATAAATTACATAAAATTCATTAGATTATTATTAATTCTGCGTCAATTTTTCAAAAACTGCCGAGGCTTAAAATATGAGGTAAGGTAAAAATAAAAGTAAAAGGAAGTTGAAGTAGATCCGTATTTGGTATGCGAAAATTGCTTCGAAACTCAATGATAGCAGATTTTTGATACGGGGGGAAAAAAATTCACGCGTAAAAAATGAGATGAAAACAACAAAAAACACTAAATACTTTTTTTAATTTTTTTTTTTTTTTTTTAGTGAACTAAAATTAGTATACTAATTTAACTAGCAGTTCATAAAAAAAAAGCAAAGCTACGGGGGTTTATCTGGTTATTATTCACTAGAAAACTAAAGGTCTTTAAATTTCATGTCTGTACATTTTTAATTTTTTATTATCTAGAATTTTACAGACAAACTTCAAAGCTAAAAGTGTGGGGAGAAAACTGTCTTAGAACGGGTGGGAAAAAAGCTGGTTTTCTTATAAAGATTTTAAAAATAAACAATTTGATATGCGATCGAGAAGAATCTTTAGTACAGCATAAGAAATGAATCAATTTTCATATCTCAAGTGGGTGTGGCTAGAGACAGAGGAAATATTTATATTTCGGGTATTTCATGCACTACAATACGTTAAAAAATAAAGATACTTTATAAAAAAAAAAAAGAAAAAACCTTTTTATGTTTATTTATTCGCAGGGTAAGAAAAAAATGGCATTTACAAATTACAATAGTTTAATATTGCCAGATTTGGTTGTGTAGTAATAATTAACTCAAAATTGCAATTACATTTTTTGAAATATTTTAAAAACTAGTTATTTGAATGCTAATTAACACTAGATTAAAAAAAAAATGTGTTGTAAACATATAAAAGTTTAAGAAACAAAAATTAAAAGCAAGATTTTTGCTTCTATTGAGAGTCGCGTGAGTTTTTAGCGAAAAATTATTATTACAATTAGCTTAAAAAAAAAATTCCTCTCGCACTTGTAGCCTGTTGCTGGTCAGAAATACATAAAGAAATCTACAGTTAAAAAAAAGCATTTTTTAGAAATTAGAGAGTAATAAGTTTTTTTTCTACAAAAGAAGCAGTGGTGTTTCAAACAAGTTGAGATAGAAGTGGGGAAGAAAAACCCAATCATTTTTAGTAGTCGCACTTGTTAAGAAGAGAGAGAAAAACGAAGATGGCTTCAAGTCATCAACATTTTTCGCCATAATTCCGATTTTATCAGAATCGGTCTTAATTATCTTAAGAACAAAATTCTAAAAGTATATTCTGTCAAAGCAATTTTAACTTTGTCTTTTTTTTGTTGCTAAAACGGTTTCTAGGATGTAAAAATTTGAAGTTTATATTTTGTCGATGGAATTCTCACTGCAACAAAAAACGAAAATTGAAAAGTTCGTTATTTTAATATTCATTACATGACAAGAATAATTTTCCAGTTAGCTATAAGTTATTATCGATTGCATATTAGTCATTAATAATTAGTGTAGTTAAAAATGTAATTTTTTTTTTTTTTTTTTTTTGGTAAGAAAGACAGTTTGTGGATTATTTTTTTAAAAAAGCCAAACTTAAATGATTTTTTTGAACATTAAACTAAACAGGTTTTCTTTTTTTCTAAAATAAAGTAGTTACTAAGAACTAGAAATAATATCAGGATTAAAAGATTTTGTCTAAGGATAAACTTTGCTATTTAAATGCATTTGTACTCAAAATTGAAAGTAGATTGTCGAAAAAAATATTCATTAGATTTTAAATAAGTATTTATTGTAAATGAAAGAAGAAAAGTATGCACTGGGCCACTGGCCCATCTGTCAAAAAAAAACAAAAAAAAAACGTGTTTTTACTTTCATTTTCGAGAAAAATTATTGGGGAGGGGGTATAATTTTCTGTTTAGTTCCAAGTAGATTATAATCATGATTAATTAGGAAAATAATATATAAAAAAGGAAAATACGAGAAGAAAGTGGACATTGATTTTTGTTCCAACTTTTTGCATTTAAGTAAGTTTTTTTTTACAGAATACAAGGAAAAATAAATAAATTTTGTTTTTATACATAGAGTTTATAAGAAAAATTATTCCTCAACACAATGAATTAACTGAACAAAGAAAAGACGATATTTGTTACAAATAATTTGTATGATAATAAAATAAATTTAAATAAAAAGAAGAAAAAAAATCAATTTCAGATTTCAACAAATCTATTTTTAAAAAAAGAAAAATTACTAGTAGAGAAACAAAAAAACAAACTTACTCTTCTATCGCTTGGGAAACAGGGATTCTAGAGATACTGGCCTCCTGGCGCAACTGGGAAAGCTGCTTCTGAAGAGATTGGACCTGACTAGACATTTTCAATAAAGCTGTGTTAATCTAAAAATTAAAGCAGTCAATTTGACGTCCAGCCGGTTTTGTGTTCTTCTCAAACCTTGACTTCCGCAACGAGACTTGGACGAGATCTGGTGACGTCACGCGAATTCTATAGAGCGTTGATGACGTCATTTTAGGCGATGGCTGTTCGGAACTAACTCCTTTTTTCAGATTTTGTTTTGCTAGTGTCAAGATAATTTCACTTTAGGTTAATCGCAAAAATATCAGGACTTTTGTACATAATTCTTGTCCTTAAAATAACACTGATTGACCAATTACTCGCAATTCTTCTTTATAGCCCCCACCCCTCAGGTAGAGAACCGTAAAGCGCTTCTCATGATGTAACGATAACCATATTCCGCGTAAAAGGCGTATCCCCGCCGCAAAAAAGGCTGATAGTGGAAGGCTCGCTACTTAGCAATCAAGGGAATGGAAGTGTTTTAGTTTTTGATTAGAGATATAATTTCTAACTCTCAGAAGAACTTCTCTGTTCTTTGACTGGTTAAGTTTTGTTTTTTATTTCTGCGGGTTAGACCGGTGGTCACGGTTAGACACCCTAGAGATGGGCAGTAGTGGTCGAGCGACTGATCATGAGACAGGTTGAAATTGGTTTTTACATGGTAATTATTAATTCAGAAGCAGGTAAGAAGATCTGGTCTGACAATGATTTACTAAGCGTAGCTTAGACGTGGCACAAGGCCGCAAGTATGGAGCGTTCAGTGAGTATCGAGATCACTACTCAGTCGTGCACTCCTGGTAGGCTCTTAAAAAAATATGGAAAATTTTTTAGATTTGGATTATTATTGTGACCTTCCTTAGATTGCAACATTTGTCACTAGTATAAAAAAATATTGATTTTTATCCTTTATCGATTTAAGATGTTTATTGATACTCAGTGTCAAATCGATCCCTGACTTTTACAGTGTTATTGGACTTAGGTTTAAGTCACTTAGCTGTTATTTACACATCTCCCGTTTAAAATTGTAAAGTGTAAATGTATTTATTTTAATTTTATGACACTTCTTTAACTTTTCAAATTTTTGTTTTAAAATCTTTTTTCTCTATGATACATATATACATACTTTTATTAATATGTAAAGAAATTTCTTTAATTAAGTAGGTGTATATATTTATTCTTTATTTAAAACATTTTTATAATCACTCTTCAAAAATGTCTGTTTTTGTACATGATATAGCAAAGCCCAATAACCCTGTAAAATTCGGGGATCAGATATTAGAAACTAAACTTCTAAATCGATAAAAAAGTCAATCTTTTTCAATTCTAACAAGTGTTGCAGCCTAAAGAAAGTTAGTTTCAAAATACTTTATTATTTTTTTACAAGTTACGGTGTATGCAAATAAGTATTAAAATATGAAATCTTGAAATCAATTTGTCTGAAAATTTCTTTTGACCTTCTGTTTAGATTTAATTCTGTGGCTGTGTGGGTAGTCTGATAGTATCATGGAGAGTAAAATCAATATGCAGTTCAAATTCTGATTTTTTTCACCCCAAGCAAGGCAATAAAGTCACTAAAACACTAGGGGATGTGGAAGAACTAGGAATAGGAACATTACTAATGAGCAGGAAGAGAAAAGAGTAATTAGGAGGACAGTAGATAGTGATTGACATTGTATTTAAATTTTTTGAGATTATAGTTGGCTGGAAAACATGGAGCCAGAAGGGAGTTCCACAAGCAAGAACAGAAACTGTTGGCATAGAATTTACAATCACATCTTTTTTGTTCACTTTATAATGGCCTTCTCCCAGCTATGGGTTAAATGACAAAATAAACTGGGCTTTTTCTGGATTGATTTTGTTTAGTGGCATATCAACCTCTATGGATTATTTAATGCCAAAATCGAAATATTTTGAACACAATTTTATGGCTTCAACTAAATATATTTTGAACACAGTTGTATGCCGTCAACTACAGATAAAATGTATTGGTGGTCATTTCTGTATTGTTAGTAATTTTATTATAAAAAGGCATTGCTGGTTAGCTGAATTTGTTTAACAGTATATCAACCTCTATAGGTTATTTTATGCTGAAATTTAAATATCCCATGTGCAATTTTATGCTTCCAACTACAGATACCTTGTACATAATTTTATACTCTCAGAATAAAGGTAAAAAAAATAGCATAGCCTATCCATGTCTCACATGGGTCCTCAGTATAAAAGCAGTAACAAATTAAATGTGAGACATGGATAGGCTATGTCATTTTTTAATCATTTCACCCCAGGTAAGGCAATAATATCACTAAGATGCAATTTGTTATGGGAAGGGGAAGAAAATGAGAAGACTTTAGTGAGGTTAAAGAACAATAAAAGAACATGATTCAGAAAGACAGAAGATTGTGATTGATGTTGCATTAAAATTTTATAGATTTTAGGTAGGAAGGAAGCAAAAAATTGGAAAAGAGTTCCACAAGCAAGAAATTGAATAGAAATTAGAACTACATCTATCTATTTCAACAGTAATTAGAGCTACATCTATCTATTTCAACAGTAAAACAATGAGACCTAATAGCCAATCTAATCATATGCTGTTGATATTCATGCAGTTGAGGCACCAAGAAGCAGATCTCATTAGAAATAGAAAAGACAGGGAAGCCATGTAACAGTGGTAGTGGGAAAGTGACTGAAGTCAAGATGCCACATCAGGATCGATAGCATTACAGATGCTTCTGTATCTCGAAATATATCTGGAGTTCCAGACCAGATATGGGGGCAATATTTAATGCATAGATGAATGGTACATTTATAAATGTGTAAGATAGATTCTGATGAGAAAAAATTGTCTGGCATGACACAGTGAACCAACTTTCCTAGCAGCAGATCTAGCAATTGATTCAATATAAATCTCTCCAGTTCATGTCAGTGAAAAATGTGAGCACAAGAAGGTGTAAAGAGTTGCTCTCCTGCAGGTTAGCATCAGACATGTTGACTGAAAACAGAAAAGGTTCTCTATGCTGATTAAATGAAAGCAGTTGTGTTTTGGAGATGTTAAAATTTAACGGACTGGACATCATTTTTTAAATCAGCTGCCATTTTTACTTTGTTGAACCTATTGGATTTACTCTTAAGACAGGGGTAAATAGTTGTGTTATCAGCAGAAATATTTTGTTGGGAACTGATAACATTGGGAAGGTTGTTGATGAAGATAAGAAACAACGTAGGTCCAAGGATAGAGCCCCGGGGTAGAGGGACCCCCTATATGATCTAGAAGCATGGCTGTTCAACACAACCTTTATTATCTGCTTGGTTAAGAATGATTGAATTAAGTCAAATATCCATCCAGAGACACTGTAGCCCTTGAGCTTGTGGACAAGTCCAGCATGCCAAAACCCTGTCAAACTCCTTTGAGATATCTAAAGCCACAACCCAAGCCTCACTGTTCTTATCTAAAGCCTGATAGACAAATTCAGTAATAATGTAACATCAACAAATGCACATTTGGTATGAAGAAATTTTAATTTTTAGAACACAAAAATGATGAAACAGGAAAATACTCTCTCCCTGAGAAGATAGCAGCTATACAAAATTTCCCAAAACTAGAATTAACTCGATAACTTCAAAGGTTTATTGGCATGATAAATTATAATCAAAAATTTTTATCACATTGTTCATTATTAGCCCCATTGACAGACATACTAAAAAGCACTCGGAAAAAGAATGCAAAAATTTTACTTCAAGGTTCTACTTTAGATGCTTTTCACAAAACAAAGAAAGCTTTGGTAAACTTCTTAAAACTAAAATATCTCAGTGATGATGAGAAGGCAATACTAATTTTAACAACAGATGCTTCATTAAATGCTGTTGGCATCTTGCAACAAAATATTAACAGAGGAAAAACCCATATCCTTTTTCTCTTCCAAGCAGAATTCTTCACAGATGAAATACAGCACATTTTCAAAACTTCTTGCCATCTACTTATCTATCTGACATTTCCATTCTATTTTAGAAGGATATGAATTAATTGTATTTACTGACCCCAGGCTACTCACTTATGCCCTCTACAGCAAGCCAGACAAATATTTGTCATGTAAAACAAGACACCTGGACTACATTTCGCAATTCACTTCGGGCATATGATACATAAAAGGTGAAGAAAATGTTGTAGCAGACGTACTTTGCCATACTTCTATATCCTCAATAAATATGGAAAGCTTAAGCTTCGAGAATATTACAAAAGAACAAAAGAAAGTCTCTAGTCTTTTGCAAGTTGTTATAGTAAGCATATGGTAGCAAGAGAAAGGAATAACGAGGATTAGCGTGAAAGAACATTTATTAGTGGTAAAGAGTACAGGAATAGTGATTGTTGTAAGTGTAGTGTCGGAAGTTGAACCATTTCTTGTGCCGGCATGGTTGAGGCCACAGATACGGTTAGTGCACATTTGGTTGATGGAGGTCATGGTTGTAGGTCGTCTTGTTATTGGTAGATCTGTTGTGTGGAACCAGGGTGACATCGGATTGGCATAGTTGAGGTTCTGTGGAGTGGATGGCGCTGGGGTTGGCTGCAAAGGGAGTGCCTTGTAAATGAGTCGAGATAGGCTGAAGTAGGTCGAACCAAGCCAAAGTACGTCAAGGTAGGCCGAGGCGACAGCGGGTTTCGGGAGACCAGTTCTATAAAATGGAGGTCACCGCATTGACTGCAAAGGGAGTGCCTTGTAAGTGAGTCAAGGTAGAGCTGTTCTGAGAAGCAGATGTTGCTGGAATTGAGTGCAAATGGAGTGCCTTGTAAATGAGTCATGGTAGGCCGAAGTAGGTTGAAGTAGGCCAAGGTAATGGCGGGTTTTGGGAGGCCAGTTCTGTGGAACAGAGGTTGCGGCGTCGACTGCGAAGGGTGTGCCTTGTAAGTGAGTCAAGGTAGAGCTTTTCTGTGGAACGGCAGTCGCTGCATCGACTGCAAAGGGAGTGCCTTCTAAATGAGTTGAAGTATTTCGAGGTAGGCCAAGGTGACGGCAGGTGTTGGTATCAATGAAGGCTTGTAGCTGGGAGGAATCAAGGTAAAGATGTTGAGTTAAAAACTGGATAGCTGAGGTTGTAGGTCAAGTCAGAAAGTGGTAACGGTTATTGAAATGTGTGGGTCATGTTGAGTGGTGGCAGTTTAATCAGTGATGGTAATGGTAGTAGTACTTTGCATGGTGGTCGGTCTGCAACTCTGTTGTCATTGGTAACGGGATCATGGCGGTGGTAGCAGTAGCAGCGCCCTGCATGACAGCCGGCAATCATGCTGGTTGTAACTGTCTGGTCATCCTCAGAGCCTGCTTTTAAGCAGGTCTGGTAATCCCAAGAGGCATCTCTTTGACCAGTGGGAATGTTCATGATTGGCCACCTCCAGAATTCACTTTGTAGACCATCATGTGTGGAGCACAATCTGCAGAAAATGACTTTTGTTATATTGTTCTCTGCCTCCATGTCAGTTACATCCAGCCAGCATGTAGAATCTTATTTTCACCAATTCTTGCATAGGAAAATCTTGAACCAGATTATCACATACTGGCAGATAAGCAACCACAAAACAGATTGTTTTGTATGGGCAAACATGTCCACTGAAATAAAAACTTTGATGCAAAAGTACATTCAGAGTCAAAAACACCAAATCAGGAAACATACAAAATCATTTGTTGGTAAATTCTAGATTCACTTATTTGCATACAACATTGTTGAGCCTCGACATAATGTACATGGCCTCCCCACAATACAAATGCTCACTATAGTGGATTATTTTAGCCAATGGTCTGCTGCCTTTCCTATTCTAAATATTCTACAAAGTCTATTGCAAAAGTTATATTGGACAACTGGATCAGTACATATGGAGTACCATCTGTCAGAGGATTACAATTTCAATCTAAACTTTTCTAGGAATTTTATCAACCTACTAGGAGTTAAAGATCTTCAAATTACTACTTACTATCCATATGCCAACAGGATTGTAGAAAGATTCCATAGACTGCTATGAAATGCATTAGCCACAAAGGTTGATCGTTATAAATGAGTACATAACCTACCTATCACCCATCTATCAACTCACAATATTCTGAAAGAAGACCTACACTGTACACCAGCAGCCATCGTTTTTGGAACCTCACTGACATTATTTGGTCAATAATTTGAAGTAGACAAAATATTGACCCCATTTATTTATGTGACTAAACAATCTTTTATACCAGCAGATCTACATAACTGCAAGTATATTTTTCTCGGGAATGACATGGTTAAGAAACCATTATTTCCAAATTATTCAGGTCCACATAAAGTGTTGGAATGACATGAAAAATATTACACAAATATTCAAACAAATGAAAAGAAAGACACAGTATCACGTGATCACTTAAAACCTGCCTACATCAAAAAAATCACCTAATGCAAGTCAAAGCAAACCATATGCCCTAACGTAAAATGTAAATTCCTGCAACATAATAATGGTTGCATGGTGCATGACATTTAGAAATATAGATAAAAAATCAGATTTCATAAGAAAATATTTTTTCAAATCTGGGGGGAGTATTTGTTGGATTACTGCCACCTGACAATAATCACAGGTGGCATGATATTTGAAAGGTTCTTCCTCTTTTTCCTTTGACTTTTGGAGTGGCAAGACACATTACCTTTTACACTAAAACAAAGCATGTAAGTACTTCAGATACACAGACTGAAGATAATAGTGAACTGTTCATAACTTCAACTTCATATCTTTCTTTATTCTTCTCTAACATGTTTGGTTAATACATTTATTAATTCATGTTTGTTTGAATTCTATGTTTTAAGTTCATTTTTACCTGGACTCATATGTCTACCAAGTATTGTTTGTGGAACAAATGTACCGGGAGGTATGAAAATGATAATACTTTTCATTCCTGCAACAACCTAGAGAAACGAAAGCTATATTGTTTATCTGAAAGAAGGCCATGCGAAGTGAGATGCTTAACCATTTAATAGTTGATTAGAGCTTCTAGTACATTGTCAAAAAGAAGTAAAAGACGAATAGGGCAATCATTTGAGGGATCAAAGGTTTCACCAGAGTTATTAAAAATAGAAACTACAGAAGAGAATTTCCAACAAGCCGAAACGCAAGAAACAGAAAGGCATTTATTGTAGAGTTTAGAGAGAACACAGGAGTCAGTTTCGGAACAGTTAAAGTCCATCCTCAAGTAATACAGTGTCCATATCAGCCAAGTTGAGATAATTACAGCTAACCTGGTACTCTACTATTCAGCAGACGACAGAATCATGAGTCAGCTGACATGACAGCCAAAGATCTACATCAAATACACAGAAAAAGAGAGGCACAAGGATCTCCAACACCAGGGAAGAGAGCAGTTCATGCCTAATTTGTAGAAAATGCTGTACCTCCAACTTTGGACTGAGAAGTCATTAGCGACAACAAGTATGACAAGTTGAAATATTCCAATGCTCAAATTCAAGCCAATGTTAAGGAAATGGAAACTTCATAATTGATAATGACAGACGTTTCCTGAATGACAAACTGACTGGATATAAAATTAGCATAGTTTCAATTCCCTCGGGCTGGAAATAAAGTGAACAATGCATATGACTGTTTATTGATTTACATAAATAATAATGTGTGGACATATTTGTAAGCAGTTTCAGCTCTCAGAAAACTTTCATCTAAAGAGGCCTTAGGAATGATTTTTCTTTACATTAATTTAACTTGGATTTACATATTCTAGTAACAAATCATAATTTGGTGAGAAAACAGTTCACTATAAACATGATACACTGAATAGAATTTATTGCCTAATATGCAATGGTCTTTGAAAAAAGTCATTATTTAAATATAAAATATTTCTGAGATGAGGTATTGTAACTATTTACACTATTTACATCATTCAGACTGTTGTCCTCATCTTTATTGCCACATTCCCAACATTTTGGCGGCTGTTGTACGCTTTGACCATCTTCAGGTGACATATGTTGGAATTTTGAACCGAGCCCTTTATTTAGTCCAGAAGGATAGATGGTTTTAATTCCACATGCCACTAGAAAATAAGAAAATTTAAGGAATCAGCACATATGCTAGGCCAAAAAAAGCTCATAAGCCAACCAAGCATAGACATGAATACAATATGGGAACCAGTAATACAAAGAGCTAGAGAAGAACAATAACAAAAATTGTAATATGAGCTCTGGTAAAAAAAAGAAGATTACTGAGACATTAGGTTTATAAGTCCCAAAAATTCACTTACTGATGAGTAAAAGCATTGGTTGAGCAATAAAAAAGAAGTGACTTAACCCAAAGAGTTGTGAGTTCAATACCTGGCTACAGCAGAGGTAAAAACAAACATGGAGAGTTGAGTAACTAAAGGGAAATAACTGAAACTTAGATATCCAAAAAAAGCATGGCAGGATATTATGTAGGATATAACATTCATCATTTAAATATTTCATATTTAAATGATGGTGATTTGTAATGTTTTGCTTTCATCATTCCTAATAATGTTGAATCTGCAATGTGATGGACATAATATTCAGTGCTTTATTTTGTATTTAAATGATGTTCATTTATAATCTCAAACTTTTATTTTATTTATTGTATCCAATAATTTCTAATTTACAAAGTGATACGCTGGATGCTGTATAGATTTAAGTAACGATACTTTTTAATGTTATGTCTTCATTGTATCTGCCATTATATAATCAACAAAATAATGGACAAGTTACTGATATTTTATGCTTAAATGGTGAGAATTTATAACAAATTAAAGCTCATCGAACTTACAGAATTAGAAAACTAAATAACAAATCATTTTGATAAAATGAAACACATAATCCAGCCTGTCAACTCAATAATGACCACAACTGAAAAGAATTAAAATTTGATATAAAATTTGCTACAATTACTTCAAAAACAGTAAATGATTTAATTAACCCAAAACAAAGTAATAACAATATTTAACCTGAAGCAGGAATTTGCAGTATAGACTGTAAAAACTATCACAAGAACTATAAAAGTGAAACTTATAGGAATTTAAATAAAAGAATATATGAACACAAAAGAATGCAGATTTAAGTAAAAAGAAATTAATTTATTAAGACAAAAATGTATAGTATACAAAAATATTCTTCATTATTCAATGTTAAATGAAATGGTAGACAGGACCCTATAATAAAATGGTAGACAGCACCCTATAATGAAATGATAGACAGGACCCTATAATAAAATGGTAGACAGGACCCAATAATATTCTGAGTCTCCTCCTTTTATGTGCCAAATCATTTCACGACATAGACAATCATGGCTCTTTACAGCTTTCTGTCTTTTGTTACTGTTATAATGATCATATGTTTGAAAAGGAAAGTTATAATGATCATATGTTTGAAAAGGAAAGAACAAACAAAGATTCGAATTACAACAGTGTGTACTGATCAATTTTCAGAATATATTCATAATTGTGTGAAAGTCAGTCAGTTAAGTGCCATACGTGATACACAATTAGGCGATCATGTCTCTTTCAATTCCTGACTGACTAGGCAGAAGATTTTCCTGCATTAGCTTGCCATTTCTTTCTGCAGTAAACTGATTGCTGACCAAAATTACAGGATCCAGTCTATCCTGATATTTAACCTATAGCTGGGGGAGAACAGATGGATTCATACCTTTGCCAAGAGTATTTGCAAATAAGTGAATGTAACAAATTCGAGTGGAATTTGAACTCAGCTCTCTGATTTCTCATTCCAAGACATTATGCCATTCACACACATTGTGTGAAAAGGGGACAAAATTGTTGCTGTGTAGTTTTTTAGTTGCCATTGGTAAGGGAAGTGATTAAGTGTAAAGGTGTTGTTGGTATGGCCGGGAGTTGTGTCTGATTTATTGGGTTGGTTGATCCAGGTCACAGATAGTCTGAGGAGAGAGGTCTGGAGTGGATTAGTGAAACTATGTGAAACACTAGTGTGTGGTGTTGGTGGGGTTTATCTGTTTATGACCAGGGTTGAAATCAAAACTGGTGAGGTCTGTGGATAGGCTGGCAGACTGAGCCAAATAGCCTGTTGTCAGCAAGGCGTGTGTTTTTATATCTGTGGTTTAACAGGTGAAGACTCCCAGACTTATCCATTTTTTTTTCACGGCAATGCTTGTGATTGGCTATTGTAATTTAGATTTTTGCCAGTTTTGTTTTGTGAACCAGATGTGATGCTTGAAGCTCCTGTGCTGGGTTTTGCTTTCTTAGCACTCACATGTCTAGTGAAATGTATTTTTGAATCAGAAAGAGATCTTGTTAAAAATAGTATAACATTATTTTAAGTCATTATTGACCATTCACCCTCTGTTCCTGTTTTACCATTCACCCTCTGTTCCTGTTTTACCATTCACCCTCTGTCTCTGTTTTACCATTCACCCTCTATCTCAGTTTTACCATTCACCCTCTGTCCCTGTTTTACCATTTACCCTCTGTCCCTGTTTTACCATTTACCCTCTGTCCCTGTTTTACCATTTACCCTCTGTCCCTGTTTTACCATTTACCCTCTGTCCCTGTTTTACCATTCACCCTCTGTCCCTGTTTTACCATTCACCCTCAGTTCCAGTTTTACCATTCACCCTCTGTCTCCGTTTTACCATTCACCCTCTGTCCCAGTTTTACAATTCACCCTTGTCCCTGTTTTACCATTCACTCTCTGTCCCTGTTGTACCATTCACCCTCTGTCTCTGTTTTACCATTCATTCATACAAACTCATGAATTAGGCTTCTTGACATTTTCCCATTTCTTTTTTCTTCTTCTCTGTGTGTTAAATTCTCTTATCCCTCTTTTCTTTGTTACGTGTCCCAGAAATTTCATCTGATTGTTATCATTATTGTCCTTGTACTTCCTATTTTCCTTAAGATTTCCTCATTACACACACGTCTCCTGTTCCTTCTCAGCATTCTTCAGTTGAACTACATCTATGTCACTTCAAGTCTCTTCATCATGTGTGAAGAAATTCTCCAGCATTCGCTGTCATATAGAAGATTAGACATTACACAGCAGTTCAGCACTCTATTTTCATTTCTAATGATATTTTCTTATATCTTAATACTTTGCTTAGTTCCTGGAAGGCATTTTTGTTATTCCTATGCATCTTTGGATTTCTGTGTCACATTTTCTGTTATTCCTTACTACACTACTCAGTCACATTTCTACACCTGCTTGAATTTGACATCCCTAATATGTAAGCTCATATCTTAGGCTGCGTCTTTTGCTGACAACCTTGCATTCTGTCTTCTTACAATTAATAGCTTGTTCTTTCTTCTTGCTTTCTATTGTCTAAGAGTTCTTTGATTTACCGTTCTGAATCTGCCATCAACATAGCATCTTCCACATATGTCATTAAGATTGTGTCCACCAATAATAAATCTTGGTAGGATTTTTAGTTCTTTTACAATCGTCTTGTGGGACCCATTAAATAAATCCAGTGAAATCTGTTTTTACTTATCTTTCTATTTTTGTCTAGTTATTCATTGAATTTTTTCTCTATCTGTATGCATGCTGTTCACTCCCAGTAGAGATTATGCATGACTCAAATATCTTTTTCATGCAAATTGAGATTTCCTAATATTTCAAGTATACCTTTTCAAATACTTTTGCATAATCTATGAAACATAGGTATAAGTTTTTCTGCATTTGTATTGTTTGCTCTTATACTGGTCAGATCATAAAAATGGCATTTCTTGTTCCAGTATCTTGAACAAAGCCATATCTTTTCTTTCCCTATTAACTCATAAAGCTGATGGAGATTCCATTCATTTAAAATTGGCTTCTTTAACAGCACTATGAAGATAGATCTACTGAGGTTTTCTGGTATTTCACCACTGTCATATATTTTATTTATTATTTCAAAAAATCAGCAGCAGCTTAGTTCTTGTTCATCATGTGTAGTGCCAAACTTACATCAGATGCTAAGTCTACTGGTCCTTCCATATTTTATATTTCTTCCTTTTCTTGTCATGGAATAACTCTCCAATGAATTTGTTTGATCTTTTGAGGTATCTTTTTTTATTATGAGCATTTCCTTTTTTGACTTTATGCCTCCTGTCAAAGAGCACATATTATATCCTGCTATTTCTTTTATCTTTTTATGCAGGCCTCCTATGTCTAGTTCTATAGTGTTTCTATTTTTATATTTCTTGTTGAGTTATAATCTTATTGTATTTTGCCTCACATTTTTCAGATTAGAAATGGGAAGAAGCGGTAAACGCATTGGAAATAAATTCTGTTTTCTCTTGCAAGAAAGCAGGAAAATATGAGTGTCTAAAGAAAAAAATAAATTTTTAGTCCTTTTTTGCTAGTTTAGACACACACAGCTCACATATACAGAGCACAGACACACACATAGCAAGGACAAACACAGCACAGACACAAAAACAGAGGACTGACACAGACATAGACATACACACACAGAGCATAAACATGCAGATACGGTACAAAGCATAGACATACAGACACACACACATATAGCACATTCATACACACACCAAGAAAATAGACCCACACGTAGACAGACACACACAGAACCTAGACATACAGATACTCTACAGAGCATAGATACGCACACATGCAGTAAAGGCATACACAAAGCACAGACATACATAGACCACACACACACACACACACACAGAGCACAGACACATTCACACATGGATGCACACACACATTTTCTCCTTTATTATTATCTTTATAAGCATGGCTGTATTTAAGCAACATTTTTTGCAAATTCAAAACCTCCAGTCCATCAAGTGAATTCTAAAAACTAACATTCTACAATATAACGTAATCAACTCATGACCCATCCGAAACACTTTGGGGGGTTGGGGAAGAAATAATTTAGAAATTACAAAGTCAGTGTTTGTTGGGTGGTATTTAAAAACTTTCCAGTTAAGTGCATTTCTGGTCTTGAAGACAAGTTATTTAATATTATAACACTTAACTATGACAAACAACCAAAAAACAAATTGCAAATTTAATTTGCTTGCTAATCAGGTGGATTACTAAAATAAATAACTTGAACAAAATGGATGCTATATTTCAATCTTTCTACTTTTAAATGTTTTTGTTCACAGTATAATGTTATCATTTTTAACATCTATAAATAATTTTGAAAGGTTTTTATACACATTGACTGAGGTGACTTGTTTACATATGAAGTCACAAAGAGTATAAGTAGTTACAGCTATTATCCATGAGGCAGTTGAGTGCATACTACTTCCTGTGAGTCAGTAACACTACACTACAATGGCATCACCAAAAACTGAATGAACAATTATCACTGGATAATTATGAATATGCACAAGCAGGGCTTAAGATACTAGCAGCCAAAAGCTAGAACAAAAAAGCTAAAGGATTTAAAATCAGTTGGAGGAGAAAACCAAATAATAACTGATCTCTTCTTGGCTACTGCTGGTTGTGAAGCTGTAGAGGGACCACGTGGTTTGTGTGTTGTTGAATTAAGGACATGTGCATTTATTTCCTGCTAGAAGAAGGTCCAACTACAAGAAAAATGGCGGACTCATATTGTCCAACCGAAGATGTAAAGAAAACAAACAAACAAGAAGACCGATATATATTTGCCAACAAATATATGTATTAAACAACACAATTTTACAATGGACATAGACATTAACATTTGTGTGTGTGTGTGAACATTTGTGTCTGTTCTTTGGTGAATGTTCGTACGTACGTGTATGTGTGTATAATGTTCATGGCGTCTTCCCGCAAGTGGGAAATGCTATCTTTTGTGAGAGCTCACATTGTAGAGGTGTTCACTGAAATGAAGAAATGAAAAAGAGAACGAGGCGAGAAGTCGCCCAGTATTTATTGTGTAGGGAGAGTGACCCCTAGTGAATAATCAGGGAATTAAGGAGGAGCTAACTCCGACAAAGCCATTGCAAAATTATTAGCAATTAAACACCCAAGACAGTTGGAGGAAATGATGTTTGATGATATAAGTTAATTAATAATGAAAAACATAACATCCAACAAAAAACTAGTGAATGCAGAGAGAGTAAAGTTTAAGTATATATCTCAAAAAGTGAATGAACCAGTTATTGAATATGTTCTTCATTTGAAACAGGCCACTAAATATTGCAAATTTGAGAAATTGGGATCAGAAAATGAGTCAAGCGAAAAGGATTTGATCCAAATGAAATTGGTAAATGGTCTTCAAAATGAGGAGTATTAGCAAATGACTCTAATGCATTTACAACTGGGAAAGTTGTTGTTAGAACAATGTGTTGAATTTGTTCAGCAACAAGAATTGATTAGAAAATTCAATAGAACAAAGATTACGGATCTGGTAGAGGAAATGGCCGTATATGCTATAAAGAAAAGGGATAAAATAAGCTGTACTTTTTGTGGATATCAATATCAAAGAGAAAAACAAAAATGTCTGACATATAAAAAAATGTGAAAAATGAATCATTTTAAATGTATGTGTAAATCCCAAAAGAGAAACATAGAGATGGTCCAACAAAATGAAGATGAAATAAGTATGGATGTTTTTTTCATTGAAGGAAAAAATGAAAAATGATTATTTGAATCAATAATGGACATGCAACTAGATATGGGAAGTAACATGATGTTGATACCCAGGAATTTCTAGAAGTAATTAGGAAAACCAACATTAAAGTAAAGCTTTGTCCAATTGAATCAGTTCGACAGATATTTTAAAGCCTACATGGAACTAAAAAATAAGTTTGACATATTGCCAATTATTGTGGCAAACTGCAAAGAATCATCGTCTAATAGGAAATGGTGTATTGAACACAAATATGACAAAATTAGTAAACAAAGTCGAGGCAGAAAAAACTGGAATGTTAAAAAACTATGAAGCAAAGTTAAGACTAAAAGAAAATGCCCCCCCCTCATATTTTCAAGCATGAAAAGGGTCAGTCCATCTACTATCAATAGTTGCAGAAAAACTAAAAAAAAATAACTGGAACAAGATCTACTTAAATATGTTCCGCCAGGTGGGAGCAAGTGGGTTTCCCTGTTAGTAATTTTAAGAAAGAAGGATGGAGATCTGCACATTTGTGGTAACCACAAAATATGTGCAGACTCATATCCTATCCCCAATGTAGAACTTTCAGCTCCCTTGTGCGTATGAAAACATTCTCTAAAATTGATCCAAAGTTGGAATACCACGAAATACCTATTGGCGAAGAGTTTAAAGAAGTCATAACAATAAACATGTCAATATGCTTATTAAGGTAGAAAAGAATGCCGTATGCAATTAAAACCGCAAGTGCGATTTTTCAAAGGGCTATAGAGCAAGTTATTGGTAGTAATATAAAAAATTTAATATACAACCAGGATGACATTTGTGTTGGTGCTATTAACAATGAAAAAATAAATGGAAAAATCAGTACGGTTTTGAATAAGTTAAAAAATGCTGGATTAACAATTAACAAAAACAAATGTGTGCCCAACACTAAAGAAATATCATTTTTGGGATATTCCATATCTAACAATGGCATATCATCACACCAATCATTAATTGACAAAATATTAATAGTTGAAGTACCTAAGAACAAAAAAGAATTAGAATCTTTCTTAGGACTTGTAAATTTTTACTGACAATATGTAGAGTGATATTACAAATTCACAGAAGCTTTTGTTTCATTAAGAAAAAAGAATGTGGAATTTATTTGGACAAAAGAACAAGTGACATTTGAAAATTTAAACGCTGTTCAGACAAAATAGCCATTAGTAAAAATAATCGATTATTGAAAAGAAAATTTTGGAAAAAAAATTACTGTATGCTTAAAATATAGTGGGGAAAAAACCTTTGTATACAAGATATATTCCGAATTCCGTTTATGTTTAAAAATAAATTTTTAACTTTCTCTAACCAGTAAGAAGGTAGGAATATATATTTTTTATATTAATAGAAATATGAAAATATTTTTAAAAAATAATAAAATGGAGATTTTTAATCTGTTGCATTGTTTCTTTCATTTTTAACTATTTGGCATTTATTTTTTTAAAACTCTTTGACACTGTTGTACCCTGTTGGAACTCTCATTCTTTAACTCAAATGGAAGTGCACATTTTGACATCCACAACTCATAGGAAAAAAGAAAGCTTAATTTCATCCAGCTCTGCGCATCCACTTCAAGAGTTGTAAAACATTTTTTTCTAATCATTCAGAAAAAGGCCCACACAGTTTTTGCAGCAGCCATTTTTGAACCACTGATGCTGATTTCACCGACAAGGTCAGATCTGATCTGGCTGGCATTAGTGATGGGCCTCCACAACCGGCAAGCTTAATTGGATGTAGCATATTATACGACAGCCCAAGTAATCAGCAGCAACACTAAGGTGAATCTTTCAACAGTGATGCCTTCAACCAGCAATGAAACCTATTTTGCAGTAGAGACTAACTCTCAGCTACTACAATGTAATAATTCATGGAATATTTTTCCCAGTCTGTCTCATTTGACAACAGATGTGTGATTTTCTCCACATCTCGACTACTACCTTATGTTATAGCCTGAATGAACAGTCAATCTTCCATGACTAATATATGATACACTGGAGTGAGCAAACAATCAAACCTTGAAGATCAGGGGAAATAAAAACTGTTATATTTATTTCAGCCACCTCTTATCTTCATTTGCTGTTTTATCAATTCCACTTCTTTTCATAATGTTAATGCCACTGGTACAGACATCTTGAAATATTTAACTGCAGCAAATCATTTTTTTTATTATTTTAAGAAAATTTATTGAACAAAAGAAATTGGTGCTATAAAAGAAAACAAACGGGAAAATAGACTTATTGAACTGATACAACTTATTGATTGTCTTCATTTTGTTTTCTTTCAACTAACAATGTCATAAAAAAATTCTTGACACATTCAGACATTGTATATAATTAATTTTAATCTTATATAACCTGGGGGGGGGGCGGGAATTCAGAATTACTGAATTATTCCCTATTTGATCTTCCATACAAAATATAATTTAACAGATACAAAAAGAACAAATAGAATAAAATTAAAACATATTTCTGATGCGCAAATAGCATTTTTAAATTCTTCAAACACATCTTTAACAAGTACAGTGTAACCCGGATAAGAAGTATCTTATATCCGGGTTTCTCTTATATCCGGGTTTGGTCTATTATATATACATTAACACAGGAATTTGGGACCAGAGAAAATCTCTTATATCCGGGTTTCTCTTATATCCGTGTTACACTGTACAAGTAAATTTTCAAGAATAATATTCATTTCATATTCAAATCAAAAAGAAAATAATCTTATATCAAATTATGCAAACATCAACTCACAGTAAAAAATATTTGAGTTTTATTGAATTATTTTTGTAAGGTTTCCAGACAAGATCAAGATGTCCTGATTTGATACTGCAAAAACTTTTACTGAAATCTTCAGGAATTTTACTTATCAGTTAAATTAAATTTTCAGGATTTACCCATGAATGTTATTTTATTAGTAAACTTTGTAGAAATATTTTTACAAAGTTTACTAATAAAATAACTTTCATGAGTAAATGCTGAAAATTTAATTTAACTGGGATAATTTCTTGATAAATTTTTTTTGTAGAAACAGGGAATAGCGCTCCCCCCTTTTTTTGTAAAAAAAACATTAATTTCAGTGGTACCTAGAAAAACTAACATCGTAAATGCAGAGAGTTTATAAATTGTAAAGTTTACAATTTACATACTCTCTGCAGGTAACTGCTAAGAAGTCTTCAAATGTGTCCCCCCGTGGATAAGGGACGGGGGTCAGGATCATAAAGTACAGACAAAAAACCCGAACGTGAATGCTCATTAGAAACAAAAAACACTTTTTTAAAGCATATTCTTAAAGCAACCCCTAAGGATTGATCTCACTCGTAAGGATTTGCAACTTAGCATTCAAATGGTATTGAAAAAAAATTTCTTTTCAAAATCTTTGCTTAAAGAACAATGGTATTGTGTCGCTTGCTAAACCGTTCGTCAACAGAAAGTCGTATTTTTCTCAAGCTGAATTGTCGGCCCGATTCCTTACTCAAGGGAAGTCACTCTTGTCTCTCTTTGCAAGAAGAGACCAAATCAGAGCAAATCATCTCTACAATGCCTGCATTACAATTAAAACATAATTAATTGAGTCTAAAATATGATAATCCTTGGAGTCAAAGATTAAAACATAATTAATTGAAGTCTAAAATATGATAATCCTTAAAGTCAAAGATTAAAAGTTTCAAATTTCTTGCAAAAATTTTTAACAGAAATTATAAGAGAAAGAAAATATACACACACTAACAAAGTTTGAGAAAAACGTTGATGAAATGATGCACATACGTAGAATTTTGGGATGATGCTATTTTGATGCTATCAAACATGGTAAACTTTTGTTTAGGATTTTAGGTGAAATTTGAAGCACCAGTTGTTCATTGATTCTAGAGAGTATGGGGAATATCAATTTTGAAAATTTCTTATCTATTCTTCTACACAAGGAACTTCTCTCAAAAGTACCAAGCCACACAGAAAAAAAAAATTTATAGCAAGTCACAAAAAATATTAATGAACTCATGCATCCAAATTTGGTTTCATGATATGAATCATTTTGAATATGAGTAGAACATTTTGAGATGCAAAATAAAGAAATTCTCATTAAACCTTTGAAAAAAAAGAAAAAAAAGTGATTTGCTATTTAACTATTCATTAGGACTGTGGGGTGTTTGAACATCACAGAAAATGCTTTTTCTTAATATTTAGCAAGTACCAAGTCAAATTTTCATGCTTAGTCAAGAAGCTTTCTGAATACCTCTCTCAAGTACCGACAAAGAATTTCAGGTTTTAGTCACAATATTTGTATAAATTACAGGCAGTTTTATTTGTTTGTTGGAAATAAAATGAAATTTATTTTTGCATATTTGAATATTTGAACTTGCAAATTCATTTTTTAATATTGGCTTTTTAATTTGATTTAAAAAAACAAAACATTTTTTTTATTTATCCTATAAAAACCAGAAAGAAAACACCAAGATAATATATAAAAAAGAAAATTAAGAACTAAATGATATACATCATCATCATGATCATCATGATCATCATGATCATCATCATGTCATTTGACTGTCTTCAATCATTGGAGGGACGTGAGGGCAGAAGAAACAGACAACCTCCTTCAAGCTGATCTGTCAATCTGGCATAGCATTACTTTGAATCTTCTTCCTCATGAAACTTTCAATGGACTTTCAGATAGCTTGGCAGCACCCATCTTCTCTCCAAGCTCTTGCCCAACAGCCAAAGACCATGGAATATGGTGTTGGTTGTTTTCGGTCTGTACTCCAAATGACCCACCTCAGGTTTTGAATTCAGAATTGTCCTCCGAGAATGGTTGCTGCTCAAGGCTATAGGACCCAGTCGGTCCTGCTATTTACCTATAAATGGGATGAGAAGAGCAAGGGTGTCGTGATTCCCATCCCACCCCACTCTACAACACCTCAATTTTCATAATGTAGTATTCGTATAAAATACAAATTTTATTGTAACCTAATTATATCCAGTAATGGATCATGTGGAGGCAAAGTGGAGTAACTGGATAGCGGCTCGGATTCCAGTCGAATCCGTTACATCACCCCAGCTATGGGTAAATAGCAGGACAGATTAGGTTCTCTGGCCTTGGATGGCAACTGGTCTAACGCAGAAAGAAATGGCAACCTACTGCAGGTCAAAAATCTGCCTCATCAGTCATGTATCAAAAGATACACGATCACCTAAGTGTGTATCACACATGGCAGATAATTGATTGAATGGATCCTATGCAAAATAGGGGAACAATTCTTTGAGAAAAAATTAAAATAAATACAATGTATTTAAATAGAAATTAGAGACCTGTCATAATATATCATTACATCATAATTAAATCTACAATGTTTTGTGGTATTTTTTAGCATCAACTTGAGATTTTAACACATTCAACATTATAGACAAAAAATAGTGAATTTTATATAATGTTTGTTAAGACTTAACATTAGCAAAACAAATTCATGGATATGAACAAAAAAAAGACCCCAGAATGACATCAAAATTTGTGAAAATTTTTCATCCTTTAATAATCAGTTGTCAATAAGATAGCAAGGGTCACCCGTTCAATACGCTTCCTTTGATGTCTTATGATTGTAGACAAACATAGCTCTTTACAATGTCTTGTGTTTTGTTGCTGGAAGTAACTTTTGATACTTTGATATTCCTCTTTGTTGCTGTTCAATCATTCATTCTGAAAAACTTGTTAAACAGCTTGCTCCCAGTTTCTTCTTGCTTTCTTTCACTTCAATATATATATTGAAAAGATTTTTCAAGAATTAAGAAATTGTAGTCTTGGTATAAAATTATCAATGATGACTGTGTGATTAACACACATCACTGCATGGGATTTATTTCTAATTTATTAATTTGAAAATTAAAAAAAGTATATTTCTTCTCCAGAGAAAAAGTTATTATGAATGTTTCCTGTTTCAAAAGCTAATGATTTTTACACATATGATCTTCCTTAGTGAAAATCACCAATGGTTTAAAATGATTAAAATGTTACTTTCACCGAAAGTTTACAAAATTCAAGAAACATTGTACTTAACCATTGTTCATGTAGTTATGTATGAGAGAGTGTGTGAGTGAACAAGTGCGAACGAAACAAAACAAAATTTTAAGAAACATTATTTGCCCTATATATTTGCCATTCAGAAAGACCAAATGGGTTACATGTGGCCTGTGGGCTGCAGTTTGCCCTTAACTGTAGTAAATCCTCACACTGATGGGCAACAGTAACCTCATCCTTTACAATTCTGTTGCACTATTTGTTACAGAGTTATTTGGTTGAATTTGAAGTATGTGATCGTAGACTGTCTCATCTAAAATTTTCATGTTTTTTATATTTTTTTGGTCAAAGGGGTGTGAGGGTAGATTATATTTTCCCATTTGTAATTCTGAAGAATTCTTAAAAAATAAATAAATAAAAAATAATAGGCTGAATTTTACATGAAATTTAAAAGATATTACAGATAATTTGGTCAAATTTTAAAATAATTTTTTAAGGTTTGGTTTCGTTTGGTTTGTTTTATGGCATATCAACACCTCAATGGGTTATTTAATGCCAACAAGATTTTATTGCTGGTAATATTTTTTTTTTCAAAAATCTATTGCTTGTAATAATTTTCTTCAAAAATGTATTGCTGGTATTTTTTTCCAAAAGTATTGCTGGTATTAAAATCTATTTTTACACATTAATAATGTTTTGACCCCTGTTTGGGGGTTAACTATTTGCCCATAACTGGGACCCTAACAGGTGCTACCACCCCAGGTGAGGGTGGATCTAAGCACACTAACAACTAAGAGGTAGTTCCATGCTACTCAAAAGCTCCTGATCAGAGGCCTTGCTATCAGATGTAGTTTATCGTCATACCCAGAATGATTTTTTTTAAGAAAAAGCTTATGAAACTTTATTTAACTAATTCAGCTTCAGCACTGAAAACGTTTATTTTGTGACAGTGGATGCTTACAAGCGAGAGAGGAGATGGGATGCGATTATTTTATTATCACATAGATTAATACAAGATAAAAATATAAATGGAAAGAAGTAGACATTTACGAAGCTAATTCAATACAAATCTGTTATAAGACCATGACAGAAGGGCTCTCAGAAAGGACTAAACTTATTAACGAAAAGGCCACTATGTTTTGATAACTATTCATTTAAAGAAAATGTCTAAGTAGATATTTACTATGATTTGTCGAGTCTGACACAAAGCCACAACAGTAAGCAAGTGATGAAGATTGAGCTTACTAGCAATAGACTGTGAGACTATCTTGCTAATTATTGATTGATAACAATGCTGGGAAATGAAATGAAATTCAATTTTATTAAAGATATAAGGTAAGGGAGATAATTCTCTTTTTCAGTTGCATCAATTTCACCATAAAAATTTGAGTTTTTTTCATAAAAGTCAAAACAAAATTCATAATTTTCAATATGATGATCACTGATAAAGAACACTTTCAAGTTTTATTTATAAGTAAATATTCTGAACATATATATATATATATATATATATATATATATATATATATATATATATATATTTATGATAAAGTGGAAATAGTTTTCTTGAGACACATTTTTTCCTTTGGGACATCATCAGACTAAATTTATTATGTGAGTGCAGCTACACATATGCACAAACGAGGGATGCAGGGAATTTTAAATATAATTTTTTTTTTCCTGCTAACAATAGTGAAGGAAAGAAAAATAAAAATAATCTAAATGAAATCGGCTAGATGAAAAAAAAAATTTTACATTTAAAATTCCCAATATTGCTAGTTCATGTACATGCATAGTCATATCAATATAACAAATTTAGTTCAATGTAGTTCTAAGAAGTAAATGCATTTTTATAAAATTTTTATAAATTATATATATATATATATATATATATATAATTAAAACGATGAATAACTGGATTTGGTGGTGTTAAGCAATGAATGAATGGGTCATGTCGGGTTAAGCAATAAATAATTGGATCTGGTGGGGTTAGGCAATGAAAGACTAGATCTGGTGGGGTGAGGAAAATAATGACTTGATCTGGGGTGGTAGAGAATAAATAATGACGTTTTTTGGGGAAAAGCAATAAATAATTATGTTTGGTAAGGGTAGGCAATGAATGACTGGATCTGGTGGGGTTTGTCAATGAATAATTGGATCTGGTAGGGTTAGGCAATGAATGTATCTGGTAGGGTTAGACAATTGATGACTGGATTTGGTGAGTTTAAGCAATGAATGATTGTGTTTAGTGGAGTTAGACAAAGAAACACTGGAACTGGTAGAGTGAGGAAATTAATGACTGGATCTGTTGGTATTAGGCAATAAATAATTAGGTTTGATGGGGTTAGGCAATTACTGATTGGATTTGTTGGTGTTAGGCAATGAATGAGTCTGATGAGATTAGGCAATGAATGATTGTATCTAATGGGATTAGGCAATGAATGACTGGGTCTGGTGGGGTGAGGCAATGAATGACTGGATTTGGTGGGGTTAGCCAATAAATGATTAAGTTTAGTAGG
The DNA here is from genome assembly GCA_964036315.1 of Acanthosepion esculentum. Lineage (NCBI taxonomy): Eukaryota > Metazoa > Mollusca > Cephalopoda > Sepiida > Sepiidae > Acanthosepion > Acanthosepion esculentum. The sequence continues at coordinate 100,435,842 of OZ038501.1, read as the reverse complement.
GCTAGGCATTGAATGACTGTATCTGGTGTATTTAGTCAATGAGTGATTGAGTTTGATGGGGTTAGGTAATGAATGATTGGGTCTGCTGGTTTAAGGATAATGATTGACTTGATCTGGTGGGGTTCAGGGATGAATGAGTGGATCTGCTTGGGTTAGGCTATGACTGGATCTGGTGGGGTTAGGCAATAAATAATTGGATCTGGTAGGGTTAGGCAATGAAAGACTGGATCTGGTAGGGGTGAGGCAATGAATGAAAGGATCTGGTGGAGTTAAGCAATAAATAATTGAATCTGGTGGGATTAGGGAATGAATGGCTTAGTGTGGAGGAGTTAGGCAATTAATGATTAGATCTGGTGGGGTTAGGCAGTGAAAGACTAGATTTGGTGGGGTGAGGCAATGAAAGATTGGATTTGGTGGTGTTAAGCAATACATAATTGGATCTGGTGGGATTAGGCAATGAATAATTGGATATACTGATGTTAGACTATAACTAATTTGATCTAGTGTAGTTAGGCAATGAATTACTGGATCAGGTATGATTAGGCCATGAATAATTGGGTCTGGTGGGGGTTAGGAAATGAATGATTGGGTCTGGTGGTGTTAGACAATAAATGGTTGTGTTTAGTGGGTTAGACAATAAATAATTTGATCTAGTTCGGTTAGGCAATAAATAATCAGATTTGTTGTTCTTAGGCAATGAATGACTGTATCTGGTGGGGGTAGGCAATGAATGATTGAGACTAGTAGACTTATGCAATGAATGATTGTGTCTGGTGTTGTTAGGCTATGAAAGACTGTTTCTGGTGGTGTGAGAAAAAGAATGACTGGATCTGTTGGGATTAGGCAATAAATAATTAGGTTTGGTAAAGTTAGACAATGAAGAACATAATCTGATGGGTTGAGGAAATGAATGCCTGGATCTGGTTTAGACAATGAATCATTTGGTCTAGGTGTGGGTTAAGCAATGGATGGTTCTAATGGAATTAAGCAATGAATGACTGGGTATGGTGGGGTTAGACAATGAACAATTAGATATGGTGAAGTTAGGCAATAAATAATTGGATCTGATGGGGTTAGGCAATGAATTATTGGGTTTTGTGGGGTTAGTTAATGAATGATTTTGATATATTGCTGTTAGGCAATGAATGATTGGATCTGGTTTTGATATATTGCTGTTAGGCAATGAATGATTGGATCTGGTGGGGTGGAGAAATGAAGATTGGATATGGTGGGGTTAGGCAATAAATGATTGGGTTTGGTGGGGTTAAGTAATGAATGATTTAGATCTGCTAGGTTTATGCTATGAATCATTGGCTCTGGTAGGGTTAAGCAATAAATAATTGTAGCTGGTGGGATTAGGCAATTAATAGGTATGATGGGATTAGGCAATGAATGATTGGGTCTGGTGGGGTTGAGCAATAAATAATTGCATTTGGTGGGTTAGACACAAGATAATTAGTTTTGATGGAGTTAGGCAATGAATGATTGTATATTGATTGATTAGGCAATGAATGACTGGATCTGCTGGGGTTAGGCAATAAATAAGTGGATCTGCTGGGGTTAGGCATTGAATTACTTGATCTGGTGGGTTTAGGCAATGAATGATTAGACCTGGTGAGGTTAAGTAATAAATACTTGGATCTGGTGCTGCTAGGCAATAAACATTTGGATCTGGTGGGGTTAGTCTTGAATGACTGGATCTGGTGGGCTTAGGCAATGAATGATTGGGTTTGTTGGGGTTATGCAATGAATGATTGCATCTGGTGGGTTCTGGCAATCAATGACTGGATCTGTTGGGATTGGGCAATGAATGATTGTGTTTGTTGGGGTTATGCAATGAATGATTGCATCTGGTGGGTTATGGCAATTAATGACTGGATCTGTTGGGATAGGGCAATGAATGATTGTGTGTAGATGAATATGTTGAAATGTTAGAAATGGTGAATAGAAAATTTCTATTTTTCTCCTGGAAATTTTATAAAAGTTTTTCTTCCAAGATGGTTTAAAATATATTCAGATTATATATTTGTGTTGGGGAAAAATACAATTTTTTTGCAAACTTTCATCTTTTGAAATAATTTTACATTTGTTGGTCAATAATTTAAAAAAATGCAAACAAATTTGTTCTGGAATAAAATTATTTTTAAGGAGACGATGCCATTTCCTTTTAGTTTGAATATGAATGACAAAAGATTTAAAAAAAATGAAATTCGTTTAAGAAATCAACAGAAAATATTTTTTCAGTTTTAAAGCATAAGAGGAATTTGAAGTTTTGATATGAAATTCTGATATGTTTCTCAAATGATGTTTGAAATAAGACTTTCGTAGTGCTTCTGAAGAAAAGATTCTAAAATCTGTATAAATTAAGATTTAGTAAAATGAACAAATTATATTCAGATTATTGCAAGTAAATTATTAGAATTTTTAAGTGAGTATTTGATCCATTTTTAGTGACACTTATTTTTTCTTTTTCTTTCCAAAGAGACAAATACAGAATACAACATTTTATAAATTTTATTAATTCATAAGAAAATATTGGAACGCAAACCCTACAAATGTCTTCTATTTTTACATTAAGTTTTTAGGGTTGAAACTAATAATTACATTCGTCAATTTTTAATACTAAAAACAGGAAGAAATGAAAATCCGTTCTACAAAGATATTCTTGAATTTTATGAACAGCAAGAGATTCCTCACTGAATGAGGCTCCACAATTAGGTTTCTGAGTTGAGATTGATAGCAATCAAATGAAGACATTATTTGAGAATAGTCAAATATATATAATATGGAAGATAAGCCAACATTCTTAAAATATTCAAATCACCTGCACAAACTTGCTTCTGTTAATCACCTTGAAGTTCCATTTTATTTTTAATATTTTACTGTCTTTCTATTTTCATCGCCTTTATTAAATCAAATTTAATATTTGTCATAAAAATATTTGCATCTATAGTGATTTTATGATCAATAAAATTTACTTATAATAAATATATGAATATGTAATGACAAATTATAATAAACAATGTTAATTAATCAATTTCCAATAAAATAAAAATTTCTTTTTATTGAAGATTATTAATATTGTTATATTAAGCATTTGGTAGAAAGAAAAAAGAATAACGAGGATTAGATTTGAACAATGTTTATTGTTGCCATGTTGTACAGAGATGTTGATGGATGGGTGGAATATCCGTTTCAGCGGTCGGTTGGTCGTCAGGATTTGCGGTCAGGTGTAAGGGTAGCACCGAGAGTCAACCTAATTCTTGTGTGGGTTTGGTGTGCGGTAACAAGGTATGGTTGGTGTGTGTAGGTTGATTTGCTTCACGTTGGTGGGTTGAGTGGGTTGCATACTTGCAGAATCAGAGTTGCTGTTTGCGGAATCAGAGTTGCTGCTTGCGGGGTCAGAGCACTTGGTTGTAGAGTTGGCGGTGTCAGGAGCGAGACTTTCTGAGGTGAGAGTGTTGGCAACGATGAAGGCTTGTAACTGGGTGGAGCCACTTGTGTCTGCCAAGCTGACGAGGTTGAGATGTTATAAACGCAAAGTTGGATAGTCAAGCCTGGGAGTGGTAATGGTTGTTGAGAAGTGCGGTCATGTTGAGAGGCAGTGGTGATGGTCACGGCAGAGGTGGCGGCAGCAGCAGCAGCAGTAGTGCCCAGCATGATGGCTGGCAGCATGTCAGACTGCAACTACTGGTGTTGTTCTCAGAGACCTGCTTTTAAGCGAGTCTGATAGTCACCAGGGGCACCTCTCACTCTGCTAGAGCTCACTTTGTAATGTAAATAATGCAGTTAGTTGTCATCTGTTTTGTGTAACTTATTTTTACCTGGGCTCACATTGAGTCCGCTAATGTTGTTCATGGAATAAATTTTCCTGGAATCGGTAAATATTTACTATCCAAAGTGTTGATTCCTGCAACATAACGGTGACTAAATATTTGCTCAAACATACTAGCATCCGGCCTCATGCTTACTACAAATTTACAATCTGTACTTTACATATTTAAGACAAAGAATGTGAAACAATATTGTAGTTTATATAATAATATGTTTTTTATCAGCAATTTTTTTTTTTTTTTACTTTTTTTTTAATACAAATTATCCAAAGGATTTGATATTTACTAAATTGTTTAGTATGTTATTAAGGAAAGGAAGATTCTGTTATACCAACTTTTCAACTGAAAAAGGTTCACCCTCCTTGAAAATCAGTATTTTAAATCTTGGTTCTCACTTGGCCTCAAACACCAATGTCTTGCATTAGTGAGAAACACTTAATTATCTCAGTTGCAAGATTGTCTGGGGAAAACAGTCATTTATATTTTATAACACATTAATTATTTAGGAGTGAATGCATCTTCATGTTCAAGCAAAATTACTGATCAGGACTTTATTTTGATCTTTACTCTATTATAAATTAAAATATTTTTTAAATTAAAAAAAAATATGATAAAGAAATCTCATTGTTTATTGTAAGAAAACAAAATCGTGTTTTTTTTCCCAGCCACCATCTTTTTTATTGTGAACATAAACTCTAGGTTATCTCCCTTGTTACATACAGTAGCTTGAAATTGAATTTGAAAGTTTGAAAAATGCTTCATTAAAAAATATCTAAGATTATTTATAAAATATATTTGTTTTATATTCAGAACTAGTTTCATAAACAGAGTAATAAATATAGGAAAATAAAAAAAATAAAAATAGCATATTTATTGAGATTTGAAACAAATAGAAAAGTACATGATTGATAATTTTGTAAGAAAAAATTAATGATAATGATCCTAGTCTAAATAATTTTAAAAATTTCATCAATTAAAGCAAGTCTGACCGGTGGGAGGCTATGGAAGAAACCGATGTTTATCTGAATAAATTTGAACTCTAGATCCTAAAATTATATTCCTTATTATTCACACTATCATGCTCATCTTCACTCTGATGCACACATTTCAGCTGCTGTAACCTTTAACCTTTTGCCTGTCATCCTTCTTGGTAAACTTATTGAAATTTTGAACTAAACACATCATTCAATTCATGGGCGGGGGGCTATTATGTGCTTACAGGATGTTTCTTGTCAGTTAATATTTACCAGTCTTATTCACCTTTGTGTTGCTTGTCTCTTTCTGTCATTAAACCAGATTATGATTTTTCTGCATTGCCAGAACCAATGGTTGAACTCACAACTGTTAGAAAACCAGAAGCATAGCTTTTCAAAAATAATACATTCCAAATATTGGAACATTTTCCTAGTAGCAACAATAATAAGCAAATCCAAAGTTTATTATAGTAACAAGGAAAAACAAAAAAGCATTTGTTGATTTTCCAAATTCATTAAGAAAATAAGATTTATTATATACTTTGCTATTCAGATCAGCTTGCTTATCTTGATTGTAAAACTCAAAATATTTTTGCATTCTTCTGGTGTCTTTGTATTTAGCAACCTTCTTGGAATTTGGAAAAAAATCTTTTATTCAGTCTACAGGAGTAGAGAGTTCTTTATTCCATTTTCTATGTTTAGGGAACATTTCATATTAGTCGACATTCACCAGTCTTATCCACCTTTTTGTTGCTCGTTTCTGCCTCTAAACTAGATTATAACTTTTGCGCATTACCAGAATCAAGGATTGAACTCACAACTGCTAAGAAATCATAAGTTTTAACCAACGCTCTAATTTATTTGTCTTCTGGACAATGTAGACTTGTAATTTTGGAGCCTTTAACCTAATATCTATACTCAGGCGGTGAAATTTATGAGTCTCCTGCTGTTGGTGGTGGAATTTCACACTTAAATTGCCCAAGAATTGCATGGACTCATGGACTAAAGCTTTAATTAAAATATCAGGTTTCTTGATTATTTTGAATTCAGTATAAGTCTAGCAGTGTGATAAAATAACAACTAAAATGAACATGCTGGTCTAAAGAGTAATGTATAAAATCTTGCAAAGAGGAAATCTGACGAGATAAAAAGGAATGAGAAACGCAAAAATGAAAAATTTATGAGTGTCCTGATGCTGGTGGTGGAGTTTCACTCTTCAATTGCCCAAGAATTGCATGGACTCATGGACTAAAGCTTTAATTAAAATATCAGGTTTCTTGATTATTTTGAATTCAGTATAAGTCTAGCAGTGTGATAAAATAACAACTAAAATGAACATGCTGGTCTAAAGAGTAATGTATAAAATCTTGCAAAGAGGAAATCTGACGAGATAAAAAGGAATGAGAAATGCAAAAATGAAAAATTTATGAGTGTCCTGATGCTGGGGGTGGAATTTCACTCTTCAATTGCCCAAGAATTGCATGGACTCATGGACTAAAGCTTTAATTAAAATATCAGGTTTCTTGATTATTTTAAATTCAGTATAAGTCTAGCAGTGCCATAAAATATAACTAAAATGAACATGCTGGTCTAAAGAGTAATGTATAAAATCTTGCAAAGAGGAAATCTGACGGGATAAAAAGGAATGAGAAACGCAAAAATGAAAAATTTATGAGTGTCCTGATGCTGGTGGTGGAGTTTCACTCTTCAATTGCCCAAGAATTGCATGGACTCATGGACTAAAGCTTTAATTAAAATATCAGGTTTCTTGATTATTTTGAATTCAGTATAAGTCTAGCAGTGTGATAAAATGACAACTAAAATGAACATGCTGGTCTAAAGAGTAATGTATAAAATCTTGCAAAGAGGAAATCTGACGAGATAAAAAGGAATGAGAAACGCAAAAATGAAATATTTATGAGTGTCCTGATGCTGGGAGTGGAATTTCACTCTTCAATTGCCCAAGAATTGCATGGACTCATGGACTAAAGCTTTAATTAAAATATCAGGTTTCTTGATTATTTTGAATTCAGTATAAGTCTAGCAGTGCCATAAAATAACAACAAAAATGAACATGCTGGTCTAAAGAGTAATGTATAAAATCTTGCAAAGAGGAAATCTGACGGGATAAAAAGGAATGAGAAACGCAAAAATGAAAAATTTATGAGTGTCCTGATGCTGGTGGTGGAGTTTCACTCTTCAATTGCCCAAGAATTGCATGGACTCATGGACTAAAGCTTTAATTAAAATATCAGGTTTCTTGATTATTTTGAATTCAGTATAAGTCTAGCAGTGCCATAAAATAACAACTAAAATGAACATGCTGGTCTAAAGAGTAATGTATAAAATCTTGCAAAGAGGAAATCTGACGGGATAAAAAGGAATGAGAAAAGCAAAAATGAAAAATTTATGAGTGTCCTGATGCTGGTGGTGGAATTTCACTCTTCAATTGCCCAAGAATTGCATGGACTCATGGACTAAAGCTTTAATTAAAATATCAGGTTTCTTGATTATTTTGAATTCAGTATAAGTCTAGCAGTGTGATAAAATGACAACTAAAATGAACATGCTGGTCTAAAGAGTAATGTATAAAATCTTGCAAAGAGGAAATCTGACAGGATAAAAAGGAATGAGAAACGCAAAAATGAAAAATTTATGAGTGTCCTGATAGTGGTGGTGGAGTTTCACTCTTCTATTGCCCAAGAATTGCATGGACTCATGGACTAAACCTTTTATTAAAATATCAGGTTTCTTGATTATTTTGAATTCAGTATAAGTCTAGCAGTGCCATAAAATAACAACTAAAATGAACATGCTGGTCTAAAGAGTAATGTATAAAATCTTGCAAAGAGGAAATCTGACGGGATAAAAAGGAATGAGAAACGCAAAAATGAAAAATTTATGAGTGTCCTGATGCTGGTGGTGGAGTTTCACTCTTCAATTGCCCAAGAATTGCATGGACTCATGGACTAAAGCTTTTATTAAAATATCAGGTTTCTTGATTATTTTGAATTCAGTATAAGTCTAGCAGTGCCATAAAATAACAACTAAAATGAACATGCTGGTCTAAAGAGTAATGTATAAAATCTTGCAAAGAGGAAATCTGACGGGATAAAAAGGAATGAGAAACGCAAAAATGAAAAATTTATGAGTGTCCTGATGCTGGTGGTGGAGTTTCACTCTTCAATTGCCCAAGAATTGCATGGACTCATGGACTAAAGCTTTAATTAAAATATCAGGTTTCTTGATTATTTTGAATTCAGTATAAGTCTAGCAGTGTGATAAAATGACAACTAAAATGAACATGCTGGTCTAAAGAGTAATGTATAAAATCTTGCAAAGAGGAAATCTGACGGGATAAAAAGGAATGAGAAACGCAAAAATGAAAAATTTATGAGTGTCCTGATCCTGGAGTTTCACTCTTCAATTGCCCAAGAATTGCATGGACTCATGGACTAAAGCTTTTATTAAAATATCAGGTTTCTTGATTATTTTGAATTCAGTATAAGTCTAGCAGTGTGATAAAATGACAACTAAAATGAACATGCTGGTCTAAAGAGTAATGTATAAAATCTTGCAAAGAGGAAATCTGACGGGATAAAAAGGAATGAGAAACGCAAAAATGAAAAATTTATGAGTGTCCTGATAGTGGTGGTGGAGTTTCACTCTTCTATTGCCCAAGAATTGCATGGACTCATGGACTAAAGCTTTTATTAAAATATCAGGTTTCTTGATTATTTTGAATTCAGTATAAGTCTAGCAGTGCCATAAAATAACAACTAAAATGAACATGCTGGTCTAAAGAGTAATGTATAAAATCTTGCAAAGAGGAAATCTGACGGGATAAAAAGGAATGAGAAACGCAAAAATGAAAAATTTATGAGTGTCCTGATGCTGGTGGTCGAGTTTCACTCTTAAATTGCCCAAGAATTGCATGGACTCATGGACTAAAGCTTTTATTAAAATATCAGGTTTCTTGATTATTTTGAATTCAGTATAAGTCTAGCAGTGCCATAAAATAACAACTAAAATGAACATGCTGGTCTAAAGAGTAATGTATAAAATCTTGCAAAGAGGAAATCTGACGGGATAAAAATGAATGAGAAAAGCAAAAATGAAAAATTCATGAGTGTCCTGATGCTGGTGGTGGAGTTTCACTCTTAAATTGCCCAAGAATTGCATGGACTCATGGACTAAAGCTTTTATTAAAATATCAGGTTTCTTGATTATTTTGAATTCAGTATAAGTCTAGCAGTGCCATAAAATAACAACTAAAATGAACATGCTGGTCTAAAGAGTAATGTATAAAATCTTGCAAAGAGGAAATCTGACGGGATAAAAATGAATGAGAAAAGCAAAAATGAAAAATTCATGAGTGTCCTGATGCTGGTGGTGGAGTTTCACTCTTAAATTGCCCAAGAATTGCATGGACTCATGGACTAAAGCTTTTATTAAAATATCAGGTTTCTTGATTATTTTGAATTCAGTATAAGTCTAGCAGTGCCATAAAATAACAACTAAAATGAACATGCTGGTCTAAAGAGTAATGTATAAAATCTTGCAAAGAGGAAATCTGACGGGATAAAAATGAATGAGAAAAGCAAAAATGAAAAATTCATGAGTGTCCTGATGCTGGTGGTGGAGTTTCACTCTTAAATTGCCCAAGAATTGCATGGACTCATGGACTAAAGCTTTAATTAAAATATCAGGTGTCTTGATTATTTTGAATTCAGTATAAGTCTAGCAGTGCCATAAAATAACAACTAAAATGAACATGCTGGTCTAAAGAGTAATGTATAAAATCTTGCAAAGAGGAAATCTGACGGGATAAAAAGGAATGAGAAACGCAAAAATGAAAAATTTATGAGTGTCCTGATAGTGGTGGTGGAGTTTCACTCTTCTATTGCCCAAGAATTGCATGGACTCATGGACTAAAGCTTTTATTAAAATATCAGGTTTCTTGATTATTTTGAATTCAGTATAAGTCTAGCAGTGCCATAAAATAACAACTAAAATGAACATGCTGGTCTAAAGAGTAATGTATAAAATCTTGCAAAGAGGAAATCTGACGGGATAAAAAGGAATGAGAAACGCAAAAATGAAAAATTTATGAGTGTCCTGATGCTGGTGGTCGAGTTTCACTCTTAAATTGCCCAAGAATTGCATGGACTCATGGACTAAAGCTTTTATTAAAATATCAGGTTTCTTGATTATTTTGAATTCAGTATAAGTCTAGCAGTGCCATAAAATAACAACTAAAATGAACATGCTGGTCTAAAGAGTAATGTATAAAATCTTGCAAAGAGGAAATCTGACGGGATAAAAATGAATGAGAAAAGCAAAAATGAAAAATTCATGAGTGTCCTGATGCTGGTGGTGGAGTTTCACTCTTAAATTGCCCAAGAATTGCATGGACTCATGGACTAAAGCTTTTATTAAAATATCAGGTTTCTTGATTATTTTGAATTCAGTATAAGTCTAGCAGTGCCATAAAATAACAACTAAAATGAACATGCTGGTCTAAAGAGTAATGTATAAAATCTTGCAAAGAGGAAATCTGACGGGATAAAAAGGAATGAGAAACGCAAAAATGAAAAATTTATGAGTGTCCTGATGCTGGTGGTCGAGTTTCACTCTTAAATTGCCCAAGAATTGCATGGACTCATGGACTAAAGCTTTTATTAAAATATCAGGTTTCTTGATTATTTTGAATTCAGTATAAGTCTAGCAGTGCCATAAAATAACAACTAAAATGAACATGCTGGTCTAAAGAGTAATGTATAAAATCTTGCAAAGAGGAAATCTGACGGGATAAAAATGAATGAGAAAAGCAAAAATGAAAAATTCATGAGTGTCCTGATGCTGGTGGTGGAGTTTCACTCTTAAATTGCCCAAGAATTGCATGGACTCATGGACTAAAGCTTTTATTAAAATATCAGGTTTCTTGATTATTTTGAATTCAGTATAAGTCTAGCAGTGCCATAAAATAACAACTAAAATGAACATGCTGGTCTAAAGAGTAATGTATAAAATCTTGCAAAGAGGAAATCTGACGGGATAAAAAGGAATGAGAAACGCAAAAATGAAAAATTTATGAGTGTCCTGATGCTGGTGGTGGAGTTTCACTCTTCAATTGCCCAAGAATTGCATGGACTCATGGACTAAAGCTTTAATTAATATATCAGGTTTCTTGATTATTTTGAATTCAGTATAAGTCTAGCAGTGCCATAAAATAACAACTAAAATGAACATGCTGGTCTAAAGAGTAATGTATAAAATCTTGCAAAGAGGAAATCTGACGGGATAAAAAGGAATGAGAAACGTAAAAATGAAAAATTTATGAGTGTCCTGATGCTGGTGGTGGAGTTTCACTCTTCAATTGCCCAAGAATTGCATGGACTCATGGACTAAAGCTTTAATTAAAATATCAGGTTTCTTGATTATTTTGAATTCAGTATAAGTCTAGCAGTGTGATAAAATAACAACTAAAATGAACATGCTGGTCTAAAGAGTAATGTATAAAATCTTGCAAAGAGGAAATCTGACGGGATAAAAAGGAATGAGAAACGCAAAAATGAAAAATTTATGAGTGTCCTGATGCTGGTGGTGGAGTTTCACTCTTCAATTGCCCAAGAATTGCATGGACTCATGGACTAAAGCTTTAATTAAAATATCAGGTTTCTTGATTATTTTGAATTCAGTATAAGTCTAGCAGTGCCATAAAATAACAACTAAAATGAACATGCTGGTCTAAAGAGTAATGTATAAAATCTTTCAAAGTGGAAATCTGACGGGATAAAAAGAAATGAGAAAAGCAAAAATGAAAAATTTATGAGTGTCCTGATGCTGGGGGTGGAATCTTTGTGAATCTTTTCTTAATCAGAGTCTCCCAAATGGTATTCATCTCTATGCTAGGTAGATTGAGGAGGTTGTCATTGCCTAACCTATGTACTGATTTCTTCACTTGTTTTATCTTTTGTTCTCTGTCTTTTATTTTGACTTCATTCCACCGGAATGGTGGAAGAGCATCAAAAGTGAGGTTGAAATCAGGCATGGCTGATCATATATTAAGGGGTCACAGTAGTTGAGACATTGGGTTAAAATCAATAAAGATGAAGATAATAGGTACAAAATAGAACAATTAGCACAAATATCTTTAAACATTCATGTGGTATTGGTGGAAGGAACATACAACTTAAAAAGTGAAATATGATTACAAAAAAAGAAAAATACTTGTGAATATATCTTTGAAAATATAATTATTTATTAAGTTCATCTAAGTCTGGAACAATGGTGAGGTTCCCCATGTTAATTGAATTTCATAAACTAGTGAATTGGTATGTAAGACAAGCTTGTTAACTATCACATGATAACAGTTACTCAATAATGTTAAAGATATAAACTAATAATATGTAAATTTCTTAATTAAATATTTTTGGTCTCTTTATAATCTTGTGTGTCTTAGTGGCTTTATTGCCTTGCTTAGAGTCAAATGGTTAAAAAAACTTTGTACATATTCTATTTGAATTACCAAGGATAATTCTTCTCTATCTGTTCTGTAGAATTTTCATGGCACAAAATCCTCTTTGACATTCTTGCTTGTTTTTGAAATGTTTTATCTTGTCTTTCTTACCTTGATTTCAAATGTAAAGGCTAAGATTTCAAATTCCTTTTCAATTCTAATGGTTTATTTTATCAAATTTTGCTTAAACTTGTCTAAATAGAGCATTGCATAATTTCACAATTAATTCGGTCTAGCATCCTCATCTTTATTGTTATTATCATAAAGTTTTGGTTGATGTGTTTTCTGCCTTCCTCATGTATCTGTTGGATTTAATAATTCTTGTTGATTTTTTTACATTCTTGTCTGAAAATTTTCTGCCTTAATAATCAGGATTCATTCTATTAAAATGGGAAAAACTGTGGGCAATGCAAGGCCAAACAGATGGAACAAGAAAAAAATGAAAGATATTTTGGCTGAACGTTTGGGATAAAACTCTAAAAGAGTCTTTTTTTTAAAATTTATTTTTAGTCAAATGAAGGATATATAAAGGCCTCAAATCTCTTTTTCAGGATGATCACCCATAAATTTTATGCCTATTGCACCCTATGAAACTAGTTTATACTAGTTTAAATATGTTTCTACTCTCGTTGGAGCTGAACTTGATCATTTATTGTAGATTCATTTTTAAGTGAGTATTTGATCCATTTTTAGTGACACTTATTTTTTCTTTTTCTTTCCAAAGAGACAAATACAGAATACAACATTTTATAAATTTTATTAATTCATAAGAAAATATTGGAACGCAAACCCTACAAATGTCTTCTATTTTTACATTAAGTTTTTAGGGTTGAAACTAATAATTACATTCGTCAATTTTTAATACTAAAAACAGGAAGAAATGAAAATCCGTTCTACAAAGATATTCTTGAATTTTATGAACAGCAAGAGATTCCTCACTGAATGAGGCTCCACAATTAGGTTTCTGAGTTGAGATTGATAGCAATCAAATGAAGACATTATTTGAGAATAGTCAAATATATATAATATGGAAGATAAGCCAACATTCTTAAAATATTCAAATCACCTGCACAAACTTGCTTCTGTTAATCACCTTGAAGTTCCATTTTATTTTTAACATTTTACTGTCTTTCTATTTTCATCGCCTTTATTAAATCAAATTTAATATTTGTCATAAAAATATTTGCATCTACAGTGATTTTATGATGAATAAAATTTACTTATAATAAATATATGAATATGTAATGACAAATTATAATAAACAATGTTTTACTTACCTTTGTAGTTTTATAAGATAGTCATAATAATTTCTTTGTGTCAAGTTTTGTAAACTATGAAATATTGACAGTAGTAGTCAGTTACCTCCCCTTATTTTGCTGACCTCAAATTCTATGAGAGTAAAAGCAAATTTTTTTAATTTGCTGACCAATCAAATTGATTCATGTTCATGTGAAAAGGCATTTTTTTTTCTAAAACCTCCTAAGCCATTCATAGAAATATTTTATTATCTTGTTTCCTTGATTAAAACTGCAAGATTTATCAGTTAATTAAGCTGATACTGATGGATGACCAATGAGAATGTTGGGTCATTTGAAGACTTTGCAATGAAGAGCTTGTAGTAGTCTCTAAGTGATGAAAAAAAAATAATAAAACCTTTCCATTATTTTACCACCAAAATCTGTGTGATACTAGAATTAATATTCACTTAGAGAGCAATAAGAATTTTGATTTCTAATATAACAGATGTGAAAATTTGACTACTACAAAACCAAGAAAAAAATAACTAATAATTATGATACTAAAAAACATTTATGTACTGTGTCAAATATCACAAATCAACACACACCAAACAAAACACCTCTGTCAATTTATTACCAAAATATAGTTACATAAAAGGGAATAACGTCTCAACTCAATACCCTGTTGTGTTTTCTTTTACATGTTTTTCACAATTTATGTTCAGAATTAACCTGGAAAATTCATCTGCTACAATTTTGAGCTAGATAGTTAAAGTTACAGTAACTTTTTCTTTTACTACTACAACAAAACCCCACACTTAGAATAGTAGTACCCACCCTAATTTGCAGCAGTGCTGACATACACTACCAATTGTTTCAACTTCACATTTAAAAAGCAACAGATATTAGGTAACTAGAATAAAAAAAACTTTAATAAACAAAGTACATAATTGAATATAATATTTCCTGAACCTTTCTACAGAATTCTTCATTGTGTAGGTAAGTGTGATATGTATTGAAATAAATATGAGTAGATCTTATTGTAAACTCCCTTTTGTATTAGGTTGCTAGGGGGTGGGGAATTAATCAGTATATTAAGCTGCTGTCAACTTGATCATGAAAATTTATGAAGAACTTTAGGAGCAAACACACAAGGAAAAATTAAGTGTTGTTGCATTTTGTAGTTGGTTTTAAATTTGTTTTTAAAGAGGTCTCAATGAGTATAAAACAATTGCTAGTGTATATCGCCACTGCTGTAAATTAGTGTTTTTTTATTTTTTTTATCAATTCACCCCAAGTAAGCTGATAATGCTACTAAAACACAAAGCGTTAAAGAGAATGAGAAAACTATAGAAGGAACCAGAATCCCAATCTTAAGCAGGAAACAAGAAATGAACCTCTACTCCTGTTCAAAAAACTTGAAAGGAGTGTGAACCGGATGATAGATGAACTTATCTACCCCTATTGAAGGAAAATAAATAATAGGCAATCAAATTTCAGATTTACTATTTATTTATTTGTTACTACTATTATGTGTATGGAGTTTTTGTTGTAGTAGTAAAAGAAAAAGCATAACAAGTTACTGTAACTTCAACTATCTAGCTCTAAATTGTAGTGGAGGAATCTTCCAGGTTAATTCTGAACATAAATTGTGAGGAAAAACATATACAGTGTAACCTGGATATAAGAGAGTTGTCGGGACCGGAGAAGAAGTCTCTTATATCCGGGTTTCTCTTATATCCAGGTTGGGTCTATTTTGTTTAGGTAAGTATGGGTCTAATTTGGGACCAGAGAAAGTCTCTCTTATATCCGGGTTTCTCTTATATCCGGGCCTCTTATATCCGGGTTACACTGTATGAGAAAACACAATAAGATATTGAGTTCAGACGTTATTCCCTTTTATGTAATTATATGTTGGTAATAAATTGACAGATGTGTTTCGTTTGGTGTGATATTTGACACAGTACATAAATGTTTTTTGTATCATGATTATTTTTTTGTATTATTTATTCTTTATTTGAATGTATCAGTTCTGAATTCTTTTTAACAATTAAACTACGAAACTGGTAATGAAATTTGGAGGCTGGTTTTTCTTGGTTTTGTAGTAGTCAAATTCTGATGTCTGTTGTATCAAAAGTCTTACTGCCGTCTATAGTGGCTAAGGGAACAGTAATTCTAGTATCATACAGATTATGGAGATAAAAAAGAGAAAGGTTTTCTATTTTTAGCTGTGATGAAATATCATCACTTAGTGACCATTACAAGTACAGGCATTGAAATTGATAGTGATGGAAATAAAAGTTGATTTGTTTTTATGAGTTAATGGGCAAACTTGGATCTTTGTGCTTGCAAACACAATGGAGTATCAAAAGGATGGTGTTTCCCTTGACACCGCTATTATTTTAACTACCTTCACTCCTCAGCAATGTTTGTTGTTTTAAAAAGCAATGATTAGAATTGTAATAAAACCTAAACATTTGATGAAAGTGAATTTATACATTTTTTGTTCTTGAGAGAATTTACAACAGAAATATTAAATACTATTTATTGATTAGAATCTTTATTTACAAGAATAATTTTATATTTACAACATTCTAAAAACTAATACAATTAAAACTAATATAATGCAATATTTATCATTTACCAATTTGTAAAGAAATGTGAAAACAATTTTTTATTCATAAATTTATAAACATTTGCTAAATTATTAAAATATGTGAACCAAGTCTAAGGAAATCCTTATTATTTACAATTTTATAAAGTTGGAATCAATTGGCAATTAGCCGATGTTTTGACAACCATAGGGTTTAAGGAGCAAAGGAAATGTTTAAATTCAATTTAAATATGTTTAGGTTTTATTACAATTTTAGTCATCACTTTTTAAAACAATAAACATTGCCAAGGAGTGAACTCTGGATTTTTGACAATTATAGTATGCATGTTATATATATCATACCACTGACCATCAACATTGACCAATGGCTCAGGGTGGGGTTTTGAGTGCCAGGGGCAATTTAAACTATTGCGTCTTATCCTTAGCCATAAGCTGTTATAAATTCTACTTTTGTATGTATTTTCTCAACTTAATTAATTTTTGGCACCCCTAAAAATTTATACCCAGAGAAATTGTCCCTCTGGCCCTACTTACATTACATTCCTGCCATTAACTATAGTTTGTGTTGCTAGTCAATCTTATTTCATGTCTGGAAAACTGAATTGTAACAAAAGCATTCATAGTAGCCACTTGCTGGTTTTAACATATATAAGTCATGTAAAATATTTGATTGGATAATCCATTCACTTGTTTATGATTTAAGATTTCATATCTTTAAACCAGATGTGCAGGTGGTGCTAGGGTTAGAACCTTGGAAGAGGAAATTGGCAAGCTGAGTTCAAATTTCGACATTATTACATTCAATTGCACAAATATACTTCGGAAAGGTATGAATTCATAACTTTTCCTCCCAGCTATGGGTTAAATAGCAGGGCAGACTGGACTCTCTAGTCTTGTTTGGCAACTCATCTAGAAGGATACCTCTGAATTCAAAATCGTATTCAAGAATCTGGCGGGGCATATATTTGAACTGTAATTAATGCCTACTCAGCATGGGTGCAGTATAAACTACAGGTTGATTTTGTGGGTGTTGAATAAACACAAATGGTCTTGAGCAGATAGACGTGCCCATAAATGTGCAGCCATACTGAACATGAGAAATTGTATTGGTTTGCTGTTTGCCTTCAAGTCGAAACAGCTCTCATTTGCATCATGATTTATATAATGGGTCTATAGGTTAAACCCTGGCTTGGAAAAGATTGTTTTCAATTTTAAAATGCCAACTTGTGTATCACAGTTTAAATCATTTTTTAAAAAATTTATCTTTTGACTTACCTAAAAAAGGTATTTTTGTTGTCAGATATATATGAAGAAAAGTAAAAAAAAAAGAAAATTTTTTCTCAATACGTGGGTTCAGTACGTAGGAAAGCAGTGTGCTTAATTTAATGAGTGATAAGCTCACCGACTTAATTATATTTTAGAAGCAAGAAAATTTGGTGGAAGAATGGTGCTATTCATAAGAATTTGATCAGAAAGCCACTGAAGAGAAGGAACAATAGAAACAGTCTATAGAATGAGGAGAAAAAAATCAATTCAGATAAAACCTAACTCTGGATAAAAGCACAGCACATATATATATATATATATATATATATATATATATTCAAAGAAAGAAGCAATTAACTGAATGTGTATGTAACAATGAAAAGAGACAAAAGAATCAAGTGAGCGAAGAGTCAGACGTAAAATATTACTCTCCTTTTGTTGTAAGAATAAACTTTATTCAATAAAGAGAAATCGTTTAAGATAACGAAGAAAAATAAAACTTATTTCAAGAGAAAGTGACTGTAAAAAATAAAGAATGGAGAAAAAGAAGAGACAGGTAAATCAGAAAAAAAAGCTTTCAAAGAATGAAATAAAGCTATAGTGAAGACTCAAGACTCTCTGTACATATGTCTATATCCTATACGCAGGTAATCAATAGTCAATTAACAAATAGAAAATGTGGTTAATTTCATTAATCATACTTTTTCTTTAGTCAAGTATTGATTTACACAGTTGTGCACATGTGTGTGTGTGTAAACTAAGTACTGCAAAAATGCATGCTTTTTTTTATGAAATGAAAGCAAAAAATTGCTACCCCATTTGAAAGAAAATTGCAAAAAAACAGTCAATTATCTGATTCAAACAAAACGTTCAGTATTTATTCATTATTGAATGAATTGTATCCTAAATAGGGCATTTTATTAGAAACCTTTGTGGAAATATTTTTTGGGTCAGTTTCCCCTCCACCACCACCATCTGTGTACTTTTTAATTTGGAGGGGCGTTTGCAAAATCTTTTTACAGTTAGCTAAAGAAAATACCTGAAGATATTATTTCGGCAAAAGATTTATGCAATATCAAATGTGAACATATGGAAAATCAGTCCCAAACGTTATTAAGGAAAATCCACTAAAACTCAAAGAGTAAATTTTTGTCAGTTGGTGCTTACAAAATTTAAAACAATATTTTCTTTTAGATTGGACTGAAAAAAAATCTACACTATTTTTAATAAAATTATTTGTAACTTTTTGCTATTTAAAAACAAGTTTATTTTTTATTAAATAAAGAAATGTTTGAAGAATCAAAAAAATTTTAATGTCACTTTCAAGTGTGAACATTTTTAAAAATTTCTTTTTGAACTTTTGAAACTGTTAGATTATTTTTTGTATGGATGTTCGAAAATGGAAATAATTCATAATTACTGTCTTTGACTACTCTTCCATATAATATATGATAATTCAGTAACTCTTAAATTCAGAATAATTTGAAAAAAAAAACTACTTGAGTGCAAATAAATATTTTATGACATCAAACAGGTAAGAAAATAATCAAAAAAATAAAAGCAACAAATTGAACTTAAAAGTATCAGTTAACTAAAAAAATTAACTACTTCTAATGTAGAAAAAATAAAATAATATTATTAATTTGACTAAGTTTAATAAAAACATATAGAATAAAAAATTATCTTAAAATATTGGTCATATGAAGTTAAAGATAATTTATATTTAAACATAAATACCAGTTTCTTGATTATTGCACTGCTAGTCTTCCATATTCCTTTAGATTTTATTTTTTTATTTTTGTACACTTTTAAAGTTAGGGATGAGATTATAGTTTCTGTGTTTGACCTTTGACATCACACACCACCTTGTGTAAATAAATGTTAGTTTTATAATGTTTTAAGTAATAAAAAAAAAAAAAGTAAGCATTACTTTTGCAAAATCCAGTTAATTAATATTGAAATTTATTAATTAATTTTGAAATCCATCTATTAGACAAATATTAGATTTATAAGAGATTTTAAAATTTGCTGTTTGCATATTTCAGTTTGCTGATTGACATGTGAATGTGACAATGTTTAGAAATTCCTAAAATTTTTATTTACATTTCTTTTTTTAATCAATTCACTCCAGACAAGGGGTGACACCACTAAGCCGCAAAGAAGGGGCTACTGGGAATTAAAAAGATTTTTTAGAAAGAGCCAGAAACTCAATCCTAAACAAAAAACAGGGGATGATAAACGAAACCTCTTCTTGTTCAAAAGAAGAGGGAACTGGACGATAGGTGAACCTACAAAAATAATATTTTTTTTAATACGGTTTAGCGTTAAGTTTACCCTACATGCAAGCCACCAATCTGCCACTCGGTGGAATGCCACTAGTGTTTGCTGCAGGTGGCCTGCTGTCAGGCTGCCAGCGTGTTCATCTCGGCAATGTTACCACTGGCGGACCGCTAAAAGCCCACCGGTGGCTACCACCAGAGGCCTGCTGGCGTTGTCATTGGTGGGCCACTAGTGGCTTGTGTGTAGGCATATTATCTTCCAGAAAAAAACAAAATTTAACTTCAAAGATATTGAATTTTAAATTATTTGAAATAAATGTGTACTTCAGTTTTTTTTTAAGACGTCTGTAGCGGTACCTAAACATAAATACACACAAATATTGGTGAAAGACGGAAAAAAACTCAATAGTTAAACAAAAACACACACATACACACAAGAAGATGTTTAAAATTTTCTTTTTTATTTTCTCAATGAATATTTAGATTTAATAATTAAATTTTTATCAATTAATTAATTAATTAATTTTTTAACCATTTCACTCCAAACAAGGCAATAAAGGCACTCGGACGCAAGGGGGTTATTGTGTAAAATGAGAAAAAGGAAAACATTATTAAGGAGAGAAAACAATAAAAGAAGAGGAATTAAGAATAACGATTGATATTGCATTTAATTTAAATTTTTGAAAATCAAAGTTGATTGGAAAGCAAGAATCCGGATGAGAGTTCCGTAAAGAGAGAAGAGCGAGAGAGGAAGCTGTTAGAATAGAACTTACGGTTACATCTAGCCATTTTTTAACTGTATAAATGATGAGACCTAGATGCCAATCTAGTAGTAATTGATTAAAAATAGTTTCCCGAGAAAACAAAAAAGCTCATTCTTGCATTTTGGGATCACTCACACACAAAGGAAAAATAGAGAATGAAAATAAAGACTGAAGAAGAGACGTAAGGGTACAACATTTTTCAGAAAGATTTTTGACTTTTTTTTTTAGGTGTAACTAATTAATGAAAGCTGAAGAAAACCCGAAGAAAATGTGAGAGAGAAAGAAAGAAGAAAAGAGAAAAAGAAAACATATCCCGATTTTCCCCTTGTTTAGAAAAAAGTTTTTACTAGATCTTATAGATAAAATTGAGAAAAAAAAACGGATAAAAACGTAAAAAAACTGATAGAAAGTCAGAAGCCTAGCGTGATGATGATGGTGGTGATGATCATGATAATAATTATGGTCATGATAATGGTGATGATGATAACGGTAGACATTTTGTTTGCAAAAGGAAATGTTAAACTACTAACGGCAAGTGAAACAAATTTTAAAAAGACAGAGCGAAAAATTAAGGGCAAAAAAAGTAGCGCAAACTTTTTAAGGACCGGAAAATAGTGAGTAAGAGTGGGAGGAAGGTAGTGTGAGGAAGTAGGAGTAAATAAAACTGTAACTCGTCCTGTTCTTCAAAGTGTGATACTGAGGAGAAATGTAAGGCAAAATACTCGTTGTTGGAAGAAAAGAAAGGAGGAAAAGACATTACCCACGAAGAATTGTATTTATTGTAATTTCTAAAAAACAACAAAAAAAAGAAGTAGTAATTGTAATTGTAACTTGTAGGGTCGTCGACAAGAAAAGGAATAAGAGGCGAGTCGTGTTTCGTGTATGTGTCAGGCGTGTTGATGCCATCCGTCGTGCGCCATCTCTTTATTCCTTGTTTCTCTTTTTCTTATTTGTCACCATTTTCTTGTTCAGACGTCGTGATAAAAGTTGTAGCGATCGTCTGGAGTTCTCCTGCCAGTTTGTCTTTTCTCCTTCCCAATAAAAAAGGAGAAGAAGAAGAAGAAAAGAAAACCTTTCAACATGTATCAACTTACTACGGCCATCATAGTTCCTTCACACACGGCGCAACCCCTAAGGTAGGTTGTCTTTTTTTTTCTTTTTCTTCGGGCCTTTTGCTTCCTAGTTTTTTGTTGTTTTAAAAAGGATTAATCAGGAATTCTGAAAACAGTTTTTTGTTTTTGATCTTATGGAGGTATTTTCAAAATGTAAATATTATTGTATTCTTGTAAATTCATGGCATTTTTGTGTGTTAGTAACACAGAAATGATTTTCGTTGTGAAAACGAAAAACAACAAAAAAGAACTTAATTAATTTCATTTATTTTAAAAAAAAAATACTACATGTAAAAATTTAAATCGTGTTTGTAAATATACATTGATTTATATTTTCTTTTCTATATAATTCAGTTGTGCTTTTTATTCTCGGTTCATAGGAAAGAAAGATAAAAAAAAAGTGACATTCATTCTTCTTACTTAAAAATTAAATTGTGCGTAAAAATAAAATTTTAAATAAATAAATAAAGCTCCGATGTTTATTTCTTTAACTGGTAATTTGAAAGGTCAGGCGACTTTTGATCAGTTTACTACTTGTAAAATCTACAATATTCACATTTTTATTTCCTTATCAATTAACTTGTGGCGATCGATGTGTAACAAATGCCCGATTAGTGAAATAAGTTTGTAAATTACAAATGTTAAAATTTGACGAACAGAATTGTAGTTAAATTAGAGATGAAAAATGAATTTTGACTGGAATTGTAAGAATGTGATTTGTGAACTGAATAATTGAAAACAATGTTTGTTGTTTAATTAACCGGCCGATTGATTCTTGTTTCATTCATCATGTTTTTAGGTTTTTCATAAGGAAACCTAAAAAAAAAAAAAAAAACCCTAAAAGAAGGCATGTTGGATGGCTTCTTCTTCATAGACTTAAAAAAGATTTAAGAAAACACAATTCATTAATTTAAAAAATCAATTGTTTTTTTTTATTCAAGCAATTAAGATTTCTATTTTAAAATGTTGTTATTTTGATAACTAAAAAAAAATTGCTTTTTATTTTAAATATCGACTCGAGATGGTAAGCTTTTTTTTCAGTTCTGTCTACCGACTCCATGCGAAAAAAAAAAGTAAAAAAAAAAGTTATTTATTGCAATATTTACAAAAAAAATATAGTTACTTCGGCATTTCGACCCAAGCCGTAGACATCAGGAAACTCACCGACCCTTCTCCGCCTCCTTTTTTGTGCAGTTGGGAAGACAAAAAAATTTAGGTTTCGAAGTCATAACTTTTTTTGAGGGGGGAATCAATTAAGCAAAATACGATAATTGCTTCTTTTTTATTTTTTTATTTTGTTACACACGTGAGTCTTCTTGTGTTCTTCACCATCGCTTACAAAAGGTGTTTTGAGTTTTGAAAATGGCAAACGCACACACACACACACACACACACACACACACACACACACACACACAACACGTGCCGAGCACACACAATTCTAGAATTTTGAGTGCATGTGTATATGCACGTGTATTTACTGTTTGCGTGTGTTTGAATGCGTGTGTACCTGCAATTGTGCATCATGTGCACTGTACAATAATTATTGTAATCAGTGTAACAGTGTACTGTATATACACGGAGATTATTTTGTTGTTACAAAAAAATGCAACAATATAAAATTTTGTTTCATCATTTCATCAGTTGCAATATTTTTCTCATTTCTTTATTTGATGGTGATTTTTTTTTTTTTGCCACGTTCGTCTTTATTTTTAAAAATCGATTTTATAAGCTTTTTTTTTATCGATTGTCCCCCCCCCAAAAAAAAACAAAACCAGATCAAATATTGTTGTTATTGATGTGCGCACATAACTTGCATTCCTAACATTTTTTCACATTTTACCCAGAATGCATTGCACGGAATAATAATAATAATAACGATGATGATGATGATGATGATAATAATAATAATTCATTGGAATTGAACCATACATTTTTTTATTGTGGAAAATGCATGTTATGTTCATCATGTATGTAAAAACAGTAAAAAAAAAGTGTATGTCTGTTGTGTGAAATATTTTGAATTATTTAAAAATGTGCAAGCCTGTGTCTGTACGTTTTGCTTTGCATCTGTACGTGTGTGCAATTGTATTTAAATTTAATGGATGGATGTGAATTTTTAAGAAGTGTATGAATTTTTTTGTGTGCATGTGTATGATGAGCGTGTGTGTTTACATTTTCAGTGTGCCAGTGTGTGTAGTTCTTTGTGCCTCGTGTATTAATTACTATAAATGCTGAACACAAGCACATAACAAACAATAGTATTAATATATTGTTTGTTATGTGCTTGTGTTCAGCATTTATGCATACCGCAATTGATGTCCATTCATTTTATAACAAGTAAAAAGCAGATTTTTCTTAACAATATTTTTTTATATTATTGTTTTTTGTTTGTTTCATTTTTATCGATAATTAATCAAATTGATTTTTAAACCTCAATTTAAAACTTTTAGTTGCATTCATTTATTTCATGAAATGAAGAAAAGATAAAAACAAATTTTGTAATCTGTAGAGAAACTGTTAAACGACTCATGGCCTTATGCCTGACTAAGCAGATCATAAACTGCGTAGAAGATAGTGTAGTATAAAAAATGGTATTGGCATTTTTATTATTTTTAAGCATTTTTTTATAGAGCAGTGATTACAAGAGCTTTGTTCACTAAAAATCATAAAAATTGATGACAAAATGTGTAGAAAAGAAATATTGAATTTTCAGATAAATTTTAATTTCAATGTTGATATTTTAAGTTCTTGAAATAATTTTGCAGCAAAATAATTTTGCTCATAATTCATGTCAAGTTAAGCAAAATTATTTCAAGAACTTGTGTGTGTCTCTAGCTTGCATGTTTTTATTTTTTCTTCTTCATAAAAAATCTTCTAAAATCAGAATTTGAGTTTTATTTGATAAGAGATATTTTTTCATGTCTCTTTTTTTATATTTAGGCCGTATCACATTCAAACAAAAATTGTTCCAGTTTGTTTTTTGTAGTAAAAGTAATGTAAAGACTTGCCTACTTAAATTCTACACGACATTTATTTTAACATCTTGTTTTAATTAAGAAGCTGCTTGTTCAAAATTCTGAAGCATTTAGAAAACCTGACCAAAATAAATTTACTTATTACAGCCGATTGATTGCCTGGGTTCTCATCAATATTGTGAGTCAATCATGTCGTGTGCTTATTTTTTTTTTTTTTTTTAGAGAGAAAAAGCAAGCACCGAGCCAGGCGCATGTGTTGCTAAATAATTGAGTTTTATGAGACAAAAATGTCACCGTGAGTGTTACATGTATATTGTGAAAGAATACTAAAAATGTTCGTTGTATTTAACAAGTGTATGTTCGCCTTCCAGGCTGCTCAATATCTGCCCCCCCCCCGTTCTCTTCCTCTTCGTGTGTATGTTATCCAAGCAGAGAAAGCATTTCCTCTTCTTCATCGACCGATGACATTTACTGATTGTGAATTGTTCTGTTGCCATGGTTACCTCCGTGCAAATCTTTCTCATCTTTTCTTCTTTGGCTACAAAATCTTTTCTGCTTGGAGTTTTTTTCGCCATAAAATTCTATCTGTAATTTTGTTTTCTCACAATTGATACAATGGGTCCAATCATATTTCAAAAACGAAAACAGTTCTTGTAAAACATTTTAATTAAAACAAAAAAGATGTGAATACCAGTGTTACTGCACATGCAAATTTATCTATCATTGTAGAATATTGTAAGAAAAATAGATATGGTTGATTTTTAAGTTCAACATTTTAGGATGTTGAACAAAATTTCCCTTTTGTATAATCAAAATAAAAGAATAAAAATTGAAACTAAATTTTTCTCTTGAAATAATTAAAAAAAATATTCACCTTAAGACAAATTCAATTTATTATTGTTTATTTCTTTTCTTTTCATTTTAAAGTTTTTAATGAATTTTCAATTAATTATTTTGCTAATAATTCATGGAATAAACATTTTGATTTTTGAAAATTTGATTGAAATTGTTGAGATTTATGATTTTTAATCTGTTTTTTAACACTTAGACGATTGCACTGTGCATGAAACTCAGAGTTGTGCTATTGATGAGGATAAAAATGTATATTTATTAATATATATATATATATATATATATATATATATATATATAAGAACAGATGGAGTAAAATTCCACTGTTTGTAGCATTTACATTTAAAAAAAATGCTCAATACAAAGTAGAGCAATATATTACTATTATTATTATTATTAGATTTTTATTATAAGAGATTATAATAAAAACATTTTGAAATCACTACACAAAAGCTTTCATGTTTCAATACTAATATTTCACCTGAAGAAGTACATTCATAGTATTGAAACATAAAAGCTTTTGTGTAGCAATTTCAAAATGTTTTTATTATAATCTCTTATAATAAAAATATAATAACAATAATAATAATAATAAAATATATATATATACATATATATATTGTACTCTTCCATCATTTTCAACATATGAGGGCCAAGAAGCTGGTTTCTTAGAATGAAACTGCCAGACTACCCACACATATCATTTGATTATAGTGGTGAAGGCTTGTGCAGAAGCAACCACATTTTTGGGAATAGCCAAATACACAGAACTGGTGCACAGTATGCCACAAGAGTTGTCTTTCTCCTAGACCATTCGCTACCCAAGGCTATAGGACCCAATCTGTCCTGCTATTTACCCATAGCTGGGAGGAGAAGAGATGCATTCATACCTTTCCCATATATTTCAAAGGAAATAATGGATTTATTTTTAATCTGACATTTTTTTATCAAATGTTATTATTTTGGATACTCCACATTAGTCTGTGCATTTGAGAAATCTTGGTAAAGATCAAACCTATGTTTTCTCTACAAAGGGTGATGGAGGTTCAATCCCTGCTGAGGAAAACATTTTTCATTACTAAGATGTGCAGGTCGATAGATGTAATACATGGTATAAAAAAATATTTCAAATATGGAGTATCCAGTATAATAATGTTTGAAGTAACATATATACTGTATATTTCTGTATATAAAGTAACCTTTAAATCTTAAACCCCTATTTTTGGCAGTAATTGTTGTCTAATACATCAGTTACAAAAAGCTAACCTTAAATCATGTGGTTTATCATCACTGGTTAAATAGGCTAACATGCTTGCACCATCGGTCACGATAGGCTAACCACTGTTTCAGTTTGGTAACTATCAATGTAAATATTTCTAGTTGAAACATTTTACATTGTAATGCTGTACTACAGTCATAAATATAAGAAAACTACTTTTACTTCTTGATTTCACATTAAAATGCAACATTCAAGAGACAATTACACAACAATTTGAAAAAGTTTTAACATGCACAAGTGACAAGTAACGTAAACAAATCTTTCGTTCTTGACTTGTAGAGAGCTATGGGTGCGTTCTCATAGTAGTGTTAAATAACAATATTTTGGATAACATACATTCTATTCAACAATATTTTGTATGACATGCAAACTTTATTTTTCAATAACATTATACAGTATTATTTTGTGTTGTTAAGCAACAAAACATTTAAGAAAACATAAAATCTTTATTTGTCATAGAATTAAAAACATAAAACACACATATACATAATTAAAACCCTTAAAAATTTCTGTGATCATCATCATCATCATCTGATGCAAAGAGCTCATCCTAAACATTGTCATTTACAGTTTCATTATATGGGTCCCAGTTGGGTGTCTTATACTGTGGATATCAGATAAAATCATGAAAATTTACATAGATTTGTGGGTCTTCTCTTATCTGTCGGTCAATGTATACATGGAAATATATGGTGACAAAGTGGGAAAAGTTTTTGTGTGATATGTTTTGTCCTTTAGGACTTCATTGGACTAAATTTATGTTTAGATTGATGCAGCCATACATTTTCATTTTATCATAGTTTTTTTTTTCCCCTAAAATTGTTCTTGATATATAAACATTTATGCCATTTTCCCATATATAGAGGATGTCTCAAAAAATGTATACACACTTTTACAGTATATAATATCATATATATCTCTTCATTCACTGGACCTTGCCACTTTAAACTTTTTCCTGTGAGGATATTTAAAAGATAAGGATATTATTATTATTATTATTATTGTTTTTATTTTCTTTGATATCTGGTGTTTACAGATTTCTTTCCAGGTCCTGCCCAGGGACCTAAGGTTAGAAATGGTATCATGACACTTTCCACTGAGAAAAAAAAAAAAAATTACATAGATAAAGCCCTTCGTAAAGTGTGGGCTGTACTTGTCGGAATAATTTTTTGTATCTCTTTGAGGCATGGACTTCCAGGGATCCCTTCAATTAGTCTACTGGAATCTTTTCCAACCAATCCTAAGGCTCCAACTACAACAGGGATTGTTGATGTTCCCATGTGCCACATTTTTTAGATTTCTATTTCAAGGTCCTTGTATTTTGACAGCTTTTCGAATATCTTCAAAGATACATTGCAGTCTGCAGGGACTGCCATATCAATAAGGAAGAATCTTTTTTGTTTGTGATCTTTAATAACAATGTCTGGGTGGTTGGCTTTGATTGTTCTGTCAGTGTGTATTGTGTAGTCCCATAGAATTGTAACAGGTCCTATCTCCGTAACCGGGTCCGGGTGGTGTTCATACCAGTTTCTTTCAGTTTCCTTCCTGTAGAAGTTGCAAATTTTCCAGTGCAGATATTGGCCCAATCTGTCATGCCGGGTTTTATATTCAGTGGGTGCCAATATCGTGCAACCTGATACAAGATGATCAATGGTTTCTGGATATTTATCACAGAATCTGCATTTTGGGCTAACACAGTATTTTAGTATATGTGCTTGATAATTCCTAGTTAACAAGCATTGGTCCTGTGCAGCAATGATAAAACCTTCAGTTTCAGATTTCAACCCTGCACTACGTAGCCACTGATGGGTACGGTTTTTGTCTACGTCAGCTTGTTTGGTACGGGCAGAGTATTGGCCATGAAGCGGTTTATCTTGCCATTGTTTCTGTATCTTATCGGTTGTATCTGTCTTCGCTCTCTTTTTAAGTATTTTGCAGCTTCAGCCGGTTTTCCGTGTTGTACTTGTATTTCTGCGCCCATTTGAAACTCATTATTATTATTATTATTATTCCTCTCATTGGTAATTTTATTAATTATGTTTAAATTTTTTTCTTTTCGATATGTTTTTTGATATTATATTTTTCGATACAATTTGAAATTTTGAGTTGTTTTAGATTTTAAATTTTGAATTTTAATTTAAAATTTAAAATATTAATTTTTTACTTTTAACTATTAGTTGTTATTAATAATATTAATATTTTTTCTTTTATTTTATATTATTTTTTATTTTATATTCATATTATTTTTTCTCTTCTATTTTATTTTGTTGGTTTTCTTTAAAATAATGTCAAGTGTTAACTGTAAATTATATTAATCTGTATTTTTGAAATTAACTGCAATATGTCTATATGTTAATTTATTCTTCCTTTTCTTCTTTCCCCACTTTTTCCTCCCACCCCTGCTTCCCCATATACTTTTTTATCTTTTTTTTTCTTTTTTTTTCCTGCGAGATGACTTATTAAATAGGTCAATGTCTGGTCCTTACCCCAGCTCCCTTACTCTTAAGTATCTTAATAAAAATAGATTTGAAATTATTCCTGTCTCTCCCTTCTTTCACTAATTTCATCCATATCTGTTGTCCTACTCCTCTCTTTATCACCTTACATCAACTGAAAACTACCCCTCAAAAGCTTGTACAAAAATAATATGTAAATTTTAAACCATTTTTTTATGCTTGGAAATGTGAGGAAACAGGAAAAATTACTTTCCTCGGGAAATAAAATATAATCAATGGATCATTAAGTTGTCTGTTTTTTTAATTTTAATTAAATTATATATTTCAAATAGGTTTGGTTAAATAATTCAGAAATACCTACTGTGGGAAAAAATCTGTCTCATCGATCATGTATCTTTTGATACATGACTGACGAGGCAGATTTTTTTCAGTCATGTATCAAAAGTGTGTCATGCATGGCACGTAACTGACTGATGTCTGTTGATTTTTATTTTAATCCTTACAAGTCGATGAATCAATTTCTTGGTAGCTGTAGAAAATTGGTTAAAATACCAAAATTTTATATTTACCTTTCATTCAAAATGGTAAGGTGTTTTTTGTTTTTTTTAATTTTTTTTTTCTTGAATTTAGAAGTGCATATAGCTTACAGCCACATCATATTGAAACACTGGTTCCAAAAGTTAAGCAACGTCGAGCACTGGTCAGTACCTAGATGGGTCACAGTTTGGGAATGCCAGGTGCTGTAATCTTGAATGTACGGGTAGTGTAAAGGATAATGGCGCAGAATTGTTATTCAGAGAGTCGAGTTCTAATTCTCATTGTGTATGTTATATCCACTTACACACAAATAATCTTGGGAAAGATATGAATCCACCTCTTCTCCCTCCAGCTATGGGTTAATTAGTAAGACTTGTATGACTAAATTGTTATTATCTCCCAAGGAAAAAACATTCTAAAAATATTTTCTAACCTTAAATAACCTGCAAAAAGAAGAGTGTGTGTTTGATTCCAATTAGTAAATGGCTTTGCCTTATGAATAAACAATTAGGCGGACTTTCTATATCTGTGACAGGTTTTCAGGTGAGGAGTGGAATTTATATGGATGATGCTTGCCTTTCCAAAATGACTACAGGAGACTCTAACCTTGCAGCACTGCCTTTATTCTGCCACTCATGTTCTGCAGCTTGCCTCACTGAAAGAGAGACTCTACCTGATGATTCTGTGTCTCTCTATATCAATTGCCTATGTTTTTAATCAATGATAGTTAACTGTACAGGAGATGTGGGTTCTTTTCAAAGTGTTGTATCACTTCAGTATAATCTTGGACTTTCCCATTGTATCTGACATATGTGGGTACAGCAACATAGTTCTTGGAACCAAACACTACTATACTAACATATGATTTGATTATGGTAGTGAAGACTTGTGCAGAACTAATCACACCCTTTGGAAGGGCCAAATACAGAGAACTGGTGTACATAGTGTGACACAAGGTCCCCAAAAGGATCCTCCTCAGGTTTTGAATTCAGAGTTGTCTTTCATATAGACCAATTGCCACCCAAGACTATAGGACCTGATCTATCTTGTTATTCAACCCATAGCTGGGGGGAGAAGAGATGGATTCATACTTTTCCCAATGGTATTTGCACATAGGTGAATGTAACAAACTTGAGTGGAATTCAAACTTGGCTCTCTGATTCCTCAATCTGATTTGATAGCCATTACTCTACCATGTCTGTAGTATAGTTCTAGTTCTGTGTCAGACCAAGACTAGTTCCTGGAATAGAAGAGTTTTTGACAGTTGAATCTTTTGTGGTATAACTTCAGCACTTGTGCTTATGGAGAGCTTGAGATTTGTTAGTGACAAAATGATTCCCATGCACATTAAATATGGTGTGGAGTCAGTGCTAGAGGAAGGGCTGAATTAGGCCTAGGGGGTGGTAAACTAAAGTATCAAAAAACTTAGAAACTGGATGATTTCACTCTCACCCACATGTATAAATGAAATCAGAATGGATGATGTATGTATGTATGTATGTATGTATAAATGAAATCAGAATGGATGATGTATGTATGTATGTATGTATGTATGTATGTATGTATGTATGTATGTATGTATGTATGTATGTCATAATAGGTAAAAAGGCAGTGTAGCTGTGGCAGTTATGTGATGTAGACAGGATTTGACACTGACTGTAGGATGCTTCTTAGTACCAGAAAGATAGGACACTCTACCTGACTTAGCAACTGTTCTATTTGGGGGGGGGGGGGCAATAGCATCAGAAGAATACAAGGAATGAGTTTTGGATTTGAATTCTGGAAAGATATAAATGGTGCATGAAAACTACAGGTGCCCACAGGTGATGCAAGAATGGTAATTGTTCTGCTTCCCAAGTATGCGTCCGTCTTGTACGCAGTGCATACCTCAAGACAGCCAGATAAATACCTTATGGCAATTGAAGACAAACTCCTGTTCATCAGCAGGTTTATTAAAACCCAAAAGAGTAAAACTAGAAGAAAGAAATAAATACACATATAATTACACTAGCAAAGTCTGAATAACAAACAAACAAAAGGGTTAAAAATGAATAGGAGGCTTGAACATAGAAACAAGACCTTTCGTCTAAAGGGATAAAGGAGGGTAGTGAATACTTTGCTTATATGAATATGTATAAAGTTTACTTTGATAGCTTCGCAAAAAGGAAGAAAGTTACATGAAAGTTTACATTTGGGAAAGATGCAACAGTAAAATAAATGTATTAAAAACAGCTACATTAAACAAGTGTTCAAATAATGACACGATAAGAGAGACCCATGCAGAGAGAAAAGGTTTTAAAGGTTACATACCGGTGATGCTATCATTGGGGGTAGGATTTAAGAGGATAAAAAAAATATGAACCACATGCTTAGGCCCAAGTTGTTACTGTGTGGGTTCTGATTATAACTAAAGGCTAACAGGAAGGGGTCAAAAATGGTGACTAACCTAAAAAAACATAAACTGGAAAAAGTGACAAATAAAAGGGAAGTAAAGCAATACAGGTTCGTACTGTAGTAACAGAACAATAATGAACAAGCAAGAACAATATAGCATTGTGTCATATTCCAGTGCAATGCTGATGCTGCCCAAATCTACCATTCACTGCACACTGTACAACATACAAGGGACTGTAAAAATAGGTTTACAGTAAGACTGTAAAAATAGGTTTACAGTAAGATCTTACCCCTTTGGATTTTTTTTCTATGGGTGTGTAAAGAATAGTATTTTTGTATGCAAGCCACATTCTGTTGATGCTATGATTCAGTTCATACAGGAGGCTAGCCAAGAAATTGAGGCTGATAAGTACTTTTGTGCCAGAGTGTGCACTCTTGACAAGAGGAGTTTGTGAATGCCGGGGGTAAACAGTTTGAACATTTTAGGGGTTGATATATCTATTATTGATATGTTTCTATAATCAATATAATACATTTTATGCACAAGTTTTGTTTTTCAATACTGTATTTAGATCCCCCTGTATATCTCGACCACAGGCAATGTAAGTTTCACAAAGATGTTTTAATACGTTGTGAAAATGTATATATACGTAGACAGCAGTCAGTGTAAGTTTTGTAATGATTTATACATACATCCAGTTCAGTAATTGTTAAGCATTCTATTGGACTTTATAATTCTTGACCAACAAGGGCACAATTATTGACCTGCTAGCATCACATGGTCTTGAGAATATTGTTATATGTCTGGGAAAGACTGTTACTGTGCCCTCTAGTTTGAGGAATCATGTTTCCAGATCTTCCAGGAGGATAGTGGAGTTAGAAGATTGTACCAGCAGAGTATTGTACAAATTGGTTGTGGCTTTGGAATACTCTGCTGGAGTTTACAAGAATCACTAGTGAAACCAGAGCTTCTTTTGACAGGTGTAAAATACACAGATCTCATTGGAGACCATTTGCACACGTCCTGTTTCCCAGTGGTGATTGCTTGTTTCAGTAAAAGAAATGCACCCCTCACCATCATGTGTAGTTGATGCAAAATTAGTAATAGGAATACTTGACTGACTTTTAGGTACTTTATTTATTTCAACACTTACCAGATATAAGCCTCTCATCAAACATGAATTCCCTGCCACCACACCTCTAACAATTCAGTTACAGACAGCTCTAGAACATGCCTTAATAAATATGTTCACAAAATGACGCCAGTATTCTGTAGACTCTCTGCCATGTTATGTAACTGCTGTTATTCAAACAAAAAGTGGAGCAATATTTTATTCGATTGCTGTCTAATATTTTTTTCATTTCAGCATATATAACCCTGTATTCAGCACCATATACAAGGTAACCAAAAAAATGTTCTGTCCGTTTTTTGATTAGTCATTGAATGAAGTTGAAATATATACGAAATGCGTGTAGCAATTGTTTTCAAATTCGGATAGCCGGAAGTAGGAACATCAGACATTATAAAAAACACGCGCACCGTGCCCGGCCATCAGTTATAAGCCGGACAGCTGTGAGAAAGATGGAAGTGTCTAGAGATCTCGTTCGGAGCTGTTTGATTTACGACTTCAAAGTGGGCTTATCAGCAGCTGCATCAAGTTGCTGCATATGTCAAGCGTTTGGGGATAGTGCTGTGGATGAACGTACTGCAAGGCGTTGGTTTCGAAAATTCAAGTCGGGAGATTTGTCTCTCCATGATGAGCCTCACAGTGGACGACCACAGGTCTTGAATGACGGAGTCCTGAAGGCGGTCATTGAAGAGGACAGTAGTCTAACGTGTGGTGAACTTGCAAGACAGTTCAACGTTTCCGATGAAACAGTTAGACTTCACCTGCACCGCCTAGGTAAGACGTACAAATTGAGCAAGTGGGTTCCGCAAACGCTGTTTGAGTTCCACAAGGGACAACGAGTGGCAGCCTGCATATTGCTGCTTTCTCGCCACCGTACCACATCCTTATTCAATCGAGTGCTTACTAGTGATGAAAAGTGGGTTCTGTACAAAACTCCCAAGCGTTCCAGACATTGGTTGTCTCCTCAGGATGCTGTCCTTCACACCACAAAACCACCTATGCACCCACGCAAGATTATGCTTTGTGTCTGGTGGACAGGTTGTCAAGTGGTTCATTATGAGCTGCTACCAACTGGCCAAACGGTCACTGGAGACCTATACTTGCAGCAATTGAAACGTGTGCAACAGGCATTGCGCCAGAAGGAGCCAGCACTGGTGAATTGCAAAGGTGTGCTTTTCCTCCATGACAACGCCAGGCCACATGTCGCGCAAGTGGTCAAGGATAACATACAGCAACTTGGGTGGGCGACTTTGTGCCATCCACCTTATTCACCTGACCTTGCGCCATCCAATTACCACCTCTTCCACTCCCTGGATAATCATCTTCGTGGGAAATCCTTCACCAATGAAGCAGACTTGCGCAAAACCCTCACGGACTTCTTTGCGTCACCCCCCCCCCCCACCGAATTCTACCGCAAGGGCATTGAACAGCTGGAGACATGTTGGTAGAAGGTGCTGGATGCCGATGGCGATTACTTCGAAGACTAAATATAAGTTACACATACTGTGAAGCGTTTTCTTTTTTTCCTTTAAAAATGGACAGAACTTTTTGGGTTACCTTGTAAAAAGATGGGAAGCAGCACAATGGCTTCATAGATTCTGATTTTTATTGTCCCAGGCACATTTATGTAATCTACCCAAGTATTCAATGTGTTGCCTATTTCTCTGACCAATCAGGTGTCAAAATATATGAAACTGCCCAGGTAGGTGAAGTCCTGAACCACTTCTAGTTTTATCTACCTAATGGAAATAGAGAATGAGTAATACTTCTGGTTTGGTACAGGTTGATTGAAAATAGATTTTTTTCCATGTCCAGGTACATGCAGAAGTTTGGTGATGCCCAGGGACAACTCCTTGATTGTATGCTCCTAAGACTCAAGTAGCGGTAGCCTACTTTGATCTCGCTTATCAAAACACGGATCCACATTCACACCTGCTTGTGGAACTGTGGGGCGCTTGTACAACAAAGTTAACAGAAACAATTTCAAATTTTAAAAGTTTAATTTTTATTTCGCTCTTTGATTGTATGCCCCTCCCCCCCCAATATAGATAACTGGGGTCATCACAACCTCTGCCCTCCTCCTTCTGCATGTTACTGTCCATGCCAAAGGGTTATGTCACTTTTGCAAAACAGGATATGTCATCTGTGAACCTAGTCTGCCTGACCAACTGCACTGAGGTCTTAGTATCAGCCCAGGGACACTTTCTATTAAACAGGTTGCTCTCTTTGTGTATGGATATATAAATATTGTCCATTGTTCTTCTTTTCTGCAGCTTGTTTTAGAATAATTCTAAAGAATATTGAAAAGAGTGAAAGCAAACACACCGCCATGTTGGATGCTTTTCGTAATTGGGAACTCTTTTGGAAAAGTCACGTCGACATTTTGGTGGTCAAACCAATTCTTCCAAGATTAATCAGAAGCTTGACTTGCTTACTCTATTGAATGCTTTTGTCAGGCTGACAAAAGTTACTTATGACTCTTTTTTTCTTGTTTTGTTTATGGCATTTCTCTTGTATATGTCATAGAGCAAAAACCTTGACAACCATGCCCTGGTTTGTTCTAAAACCACATTGGCTCTCAGGGTAAAGGTTGTAATCCTCAGCAATTTATTAGTCTATTTACCAGTATTCTCATTTTTGCCTGCAATTGAAAGTATATTGATATGGTAATTTGAGCATTCCAACTTAGCACCTTTGTTTCTGCAAAAGAGTTATGATTAATAACTGTGTTCTTGAATTCATAGGGTAGTTTTCCCTGATCTCATGATTTGAAAAGGAATTTGTATAGAATAGGGCTGCTATATTTCCAGATCCTTGGAACCATGTTGTTGACAATGACAGTTTTGCCATAATTTTACTGACTGCCCAATTGCTTTCTTGTTACTTCCTCCTCCAACCCCAGTTTGGTTGTTGCTTCATTCAGTTAACTGCAGACACCTGTGATGTGGTCTTTTAACCGAGGCATTTATAGAACTGCTTAAACCAACAATTCAAAATTTTATTCAAATTTTTTTATAGCGGATATTCATATTTGAAATAGACGCCCCATTCTTATTTGTTTTAAGCAGTGTTTGAGAAATCTTAATAAAGAAAAGGTTCTCCCTGACAGGGATCAAACCTACATCCCCCACCACTTTGTAGAAAAAACCCACCATTTGATCTGGCGTGCTTCTTTGCTCGGCTTCAAAGTGCAGCACATTCCAGCATGGTTCTATTTTCTCTTTTTAAAGAATGCACACTTTCTCAATGGGCTGAACAGTGACACTCTCCAGAGCCAAGTGCTGAAACATGTCAGGTTTCTCCTACAAAGGGGGTGATGCGGGTTCAATTCAGGCTGGAGAGCACATTTCCTTAGTTTTATCAAATTTGCAGGCTGATAAATGTAATACACCTCATTTAAAACAAACAAAAAATGGGGCATCTATTTCAACTGCGAGTATCCACTATTATAATATTTGAAGTAATAAAAAATGCCAAATTAAAAATAAAAATCCATTAAAGAAATATAGTCTTAAAATGTGCTATATTTATGGGATAAAGTGCTCAATATCAGAGATAGAGCGTGTGTAAAGGTGGTCTGACGATTGCATCTAGCATGAAACAGACTGTCGCCTCTAAGTGTTGACTTCTATGTTCACTTTTATATATATATATATATATATATATATAAACATACAGTTTTTCTATTGAACTTCTCACTTGTAGAACTCTATTCTAGCTTCCCAGATTCAACTTTGATCTTCAAAAATTTAAATACAGTGATAGTCATTATTTGCTATTTTAATTCTTGTTCATTTATTGTTCTCTCTTCTTAATAGTATTTTTTCCTAACACTCACTAACCCCTTGCATCTCAGTGGCTTTATTGCCTTGCTTGGGGTGGAATGATTAAAAAATAATTTTTTTTCTAATAGTAATCATTCTTTCATTTTAGTATGACTAATGAACTGACACTAAATACATTTGCACACACATCTATTCACACACACACACACACACACACACACACACACACACACACACACACACACACACTTGTATATGGTGATTCATATACAGTCGTGTTTAATAGGTTAGTCTTACAAGCCATTGCTGCTAAGTTCACTGCTTAGTCAGTGTAGCTGTGTGACAATATCCTTTGTGTCCTCTCCCTACTCAGTTTTTTTGAGATTACAGAAAAAATTCATTCCTTGTGTGTATATATATATATATATATATATATATATATATATATATATATATATGGTACCTAGACTTTATGAATTTAAGCACAGTACTAGATTGGCAGCAAATTGAAATGGCTAGAGGTGGCCGTAAGTTCTAGGCTAAGAGTTTCTTCTATCGCACTTCTTGCTTGTGGAACTCTCTTCCAGCTTCTTGCTTCCCAGTCAACTTTGCATTTAAATTCTTGAATATTAACGTCAATTGTTATCTGCCGTCTTCTTAACTCCTGTTCTTTTAATATTCTCTCTCTTTAATAGTGTTTTTTTTTCTCATATTCTCTATCACTCAGTAAGTCCTTGCATCTTAGTGGCTTTATTGCCTTGCCTGGGGTGAAATCATTAAAAAAAGTACTTATGTTGATGAAATAATTAGGGTATTGGAGGATTTTACAAGTATATTCAATGTACTTGTGGAACCACTTCTTAATTGCTGTTGTTCTCAGGTCTACCCTGAATTTGGTGGAATCTATTTGGGTCCCAGCTATGGTAAAATAGTGCCCCCCCTGCCAAGAAAAAAAACCACTATGAAAGTATAAAAATATATATTTATAGTAAAATTATCAGCAATAGATTTTATAGTAAAATGACGACCGATACATTTTATTTGTAGTTGAAGGCATGCAACTGCATTCAAAATATTTTGATTTTGACATTAAATAACCTATAGAGGCTGATATGCCGCTAAACAAGATCAACCAAACCAAACTAATAAATGATGACATCATCATAAATAGTGATGACATCATCACAAATAGTGATGACATCATCACAAATAATGCAGGATGTCAAACAGTGAGACTTTGACCAAAGCCTATATTGAGCCTGGGGCGGGATTGAGCCTGTTGAACGCAAAAGGGTTAATGTCTGAGGAAAGGTAATGGTGCTTTAGTGCTTCTGTTTCAGAATTAAATTCTATCATACGTTCAAAGTTGTTTAATTTAATTACAAGATCAGGTAATATTGTTTTGGGGAGATATGTTAATAAAGTATCATCACTTGGAAATATTGTTTCGATAAAAAGATTTTGGAAAGGACCAGTTTAAAAAATTCTAAGAAAAGACCAAAACACTGTTAAGAGGTGACCCTGTATTTATTTATATGTACACACACCTGGAGAGGGATGGGCTCCACCAGGTTAAATTGCCCAAGATACGCTACATGGTGAGCACACCAAGAAACCATTTGTGGAGACCCAGACTCTGACACATGACTGCAACAGATGGAGGAGAGTGGTGGACAACTCAGCATGTCAGTGCCCCAGCGACTCCTTCCAGGGTTAAGGGTGAAAGAAGACGCACACACACACACACACACAACACAAAAATGTGTGTGGAGTTTATATGGATGGGAATAGAATCAATCAACCTAGTATCTGTGTATGCTATCTAGAATCAAAGTGTTACCGTCTGGTCATCTCTCTAGGATTGGAGTTTAATATCTGTGTACTTTCTTTGTTTATCCCAGTATTTGTAAGTTAATTCTAATGTGTTGTTCTTGTAGCAGGACATTGGCATAATGGTTTCTTACTTACTGGTTTATATTCAGGTTAAATGTTCAAATCTGGGAAGGATTCACCCATGAACTTTTATGAATCTGTTTTCTTTAGTGTTTCAAAAGAAACACAGAAAGCACACAGCTCATTATGATAATATTTGAGGGTCTGGATATATCTATAAAGTTTATATATTTGTTTTCCTCAAACTGTTTCACTGGCACTGCTTCCACACAATCCTTAACATCTACTGGAGTGACTTTGTCACCAATATTAAAGTCCTTGAAAAGGCAAAGATTACCAGCATTGAAGCCATGCTGCTGAAGTCCCAGCTATGCTGGGCTAGACATGTTTCCAGGATGGAGAATCATTGTCTGCCTAAAATTTTTATTCCTCAGCGTGCTCTCTACTGGCTTATCTTGGCAGAGGGGCATCAAAGAGGCGATTCAAAGATTGCCTGAAAAAATCATTTGGTGCCTGTCACATCAACCCTTGCCAATGGTCACCCTTAGCTGACAACTGTGATGCCCGGCATCTCACCACCAACCATGCTGTCTTCTTCTTTGAAAATAACTGTAGGGCCACTCTCAAGGATAAGAGGAAGAGGAGGAAGCACTGCAATGCCATGCCATCGAGCCCAGGCTGAACTTTCAGCTGCAACTACTGCGACTGTATATGCCTGTCCCACATTTGACTTATCAGTCACAAACGTGCCTGCAAGTAATGTGTACAGACTCCCTCTTGATCTTCGTTTTGTGAAGCCAAGCCATGATGATATATTTGTTTACTTTAGCATTTCAAAATGTAAAAACAGAGAAATCCCCAGAAAATGTTTCACTGTTCATTGTTATAATTTGATAATAGTTGAGAAATTTAGTTTAGAATTGAAAATAAAAAATTTATAGTATCAACTTTACATCATTCTTTTTCTTGAAGACTTCATTAATTGCTGTCAATTTTTAGAGAAAACTTTCAAACCCGTCCATGAAGGTAGATTGTTCTAATTCCGCAGCTGAGCAAACAAAAACTTGAAGAGTTGAGTTACGAAGGGAATTAACTGAAACTGAGTTATCCAAAGGTGTGGCATGTGGAATTAGAACAATCTACCCCTGTGGACTAAAGTAAAGGTTTGGTTTGAATTTCCAAGAGATATCGCCTGAAGGCCGATGCGTACACTAGCCGAAACATTGTGAATATGGCAGTAAGGATGAGAAAACAGTCCAAATGATGCAAATAGTTATAATACTTCATCTTGGAAATATAGACAGATCCTGAAGGCCAGAGCGTACAACGGTCAAAATGTTGTGAACGTGGCAATAAGGATGAGGACAAAAGTCTGAACAATGTAAATAGTTACAATACTTCATCTTGGAAATATAGACAGATGTTGAAGAGATTTAAGAAAAATATTTATACACATTTGGAAAGACAATAGATGTCAAAATGTTTAATATTTTCATAATATATAAAATAAGTATCAGCTCCTCATGTTGAAAACTGTTTTTTTTGTTTTTGTTTTTTGTTAACCGAAACTTTTTGAGTTGGAAAAATTGATTGGATCTCTTGTTGTAGTTTTTGACATTTAAACATCTGTGTAGAAAGCCACTTGGAAAGGGCAGATCTACTACCATTTGTATAACTCTGAAAATAAAGAAGGATTTAGTAGGCCCAAGTGAATACAAAATGGTTGGTACATGTCTTTAGATTCATGAAGGTCAGCTTGTGTAAAAAATTCCGAAAAAAAGAGACATTGGTTGTACTGAAGACTTTCAGAAAAGAGAAAAAAATTGTTTTGGGAAGAAACTTTAAAGTCTAATAATGTACACTCTGCTTCCTTTATTTGTTTCTCAACATACTTTTCAAAATCTCTTTTTAGTCTAATTTTGTTTTATTAAATTTGCT
This sequence comes from Acanthosepion esculentum, assembly GCA_964036315.1. NCBI lineage: Eukaryota > Metazoa > Mollusca > Cephalopoda > Sepiida > Sepiidae > Acanthosepion > Acanthosepion esculentum. The sequence continues at coordinate 100,394,998 of OZ038501.1, read as the reverse complement.
TTAAATATAAAAATTGGAAATAATAAAAAAAATTTAAGGATAGCAAAAATGTCATTGGTGATCGCAGTACAAAATGTTTATTTCACTGAATTTTGTCCAGAATTAAGTTTTACTTTCTTATTTTTATTTTTTCTTAAATCCAACAAAAGAAAAAAATGTAGTTATAAATCTGCTGTCTTTCAAGTATTTTCCTGTTTTTTTTCTTCTTTTGAATTCATCATTTGTGATTTTTTTCTGTAATTTTGGGCAATGAAAACTGACACAGAAATCAAAAGGTCAATTGGAATAGCAAAAGATGCCTTCCAGAAACTAAACAATGTATTAAGGGATGAGAAAATTTAATTAGAAACAAAGAAAATAGTGCTGAACTGTTGTGTAACATCAATCCTCCTACATAGCAATAAATACTGAACAGTTTGCTCATATATGATAAGGAGATTTGAGGCAATAGGTAAGTGATTTTACAGGAAGACTGAGAAACATGTATGGAAATTTTAAAGAAAATGGAAACAAGAAGGACACTTGTATTTAGAATCAGAAAGAGACAGTTGAAATTTTTGTGACATATGAAAGAAGAAAGAAGGCTTGGAGAATTCAACACTCATGGGGCATATTAAAGGCCAGCAGGAAAACATCAATTAATGTACTTAATGACCTTGTGCAAATAGATAGAAGAATAGGAAGGTGTAGTTAGGCAAACATTGCTTCGAGAGCTACAAGGAATAGGAACTTGGGGGGTGCTATAATCTTGAACGGATACAACATATAAAGGAAGAAGAATTTGGTTTTTAGTGCAATGTAGCAAAACAGCTTTGATAAATTAATTCAGTTGCCTTTTCTTTAATTCTGGAGACAAAGAAAAAGACATGTTTAAAATTATGATATGAAACAATATGCAAATATCTTCATTTTAATTGTTTTTATCTCAGTGTTTTGTGCACTATTTTGTCTTTCTCGGGTATACATTGCATTTGGAGATTGTTGAATGTCATCTTATTCATATCTATAAATATACATATTACAGGAGGCAAAGCCGGATTGCTATAATTTGATTTAATCACTAATTAACAGTGTCCATCTTAATTAACATTATTTTTATTCATTATTTTTGATAAACTTCAGTGGAATATGTGTGTTTGTGCTTTTGATCTTGTCAATCAAAGTTAGGGTTGAAAATAGACATATTTTGGCACTGGCTTTCTGGACCATTCACCACCTCCAAAATGTACGGCTTTGGTTTTTTTCTTAAATTAACTACAAACCAATGTGTTGTAAGTAAATCCAAAATGGAAGTAACAAAAAAAAAGTTTTAATAGACATATAAGTCTGGAACCAAATGGAAACTATTTTACATTGGCTAAAAATGATAACCACCATTCTCAATGAGGGTTTCAAATAACGATTAAGGACAAATCAGAATCTGCCCTTTGATTGGCCAAGAAAACATCAATAGTCAGAAGAAAAAATTAAACAAATCACAACTGGTCAGAATTCCTTGAATAAAAGTTATAATTCTTGCAATCATGAGGAATCTATGCCAGATTGCTAGTTGAGAAACGATCAATCTTGGCTGAGCTCATGGAAGAGTAGATCTCATTCCCCGGAGGCTCGAAAATTTCTATGACCCCAGAATAGACATCACCGAGGATGCATTCTGATGAACTGAATTAAAATTTTTTTTTTTTTTTTACTAATATTCACCCAATACAAGGCCACTAGCCACACAAGGTAGAAGGTTACTGTGTGGAGTTATAGAGTGGCTGGCCACTCATATTGGAGGATGCCCGTCTACAGGGGCGGCTAGCTAATCCCCGTTGCAGACTCCTGCTCAGGCACATTTGTGCTTGTTCAACACCCACAGAGCCCACCTGCGGTTCATACTGCAACTATACTGAGTGGACCTTAGTTACACTTTCTGGGAAAGAGCATGTTTATGTAGTGTGATCAACAGTCTGAACAAGGCCAGCATGCTCAAACCCTCGGTCACGATGACTTGTGCCTTAGTGCTAGTGCAACCATCAACAGCTCCCCAAGGGTTCCATCTACCCAATTTCATTCACCTGTGTGGAGTTATATTAGCATAGGAAAGGACAAACATTAGGAGTATAGATTTAAAATAGACTTTATAAGGAAACAGAAACCCAATCCTAAACAGGAAACAAGGGATAAACCTCTACTCCTGTTCAAAAGACCGTGGTGGACAATGAACTGGACAATAGGCAAACCTATCTTCTCTTATGCACTAAATGAAAAGAGATTGCATTTCCATCAAACATAACATTTTGGTTGGTTAAATAAATAAATAAAAAATAAGACCAAAATTTGAACAAAAATGTAATCTTGGCTTCTTTCTGCCATTTACAGAAATATTTTCAGAAATAGCTGTCTGGAATTTTCATATTCTAAAATTGTTGAATAGAGAATTCATATAAATTAGAATCATGCAGATTACAGTGAATAAAGATCGAAACAATAAGAAAAGAATATAATAGATTGTCTTCCTGTCTATCATTTTCAAAGCAGAATGCAGTCCTCCTATCACTTTGGAGATTAGACATTGGAAGATGCAATAAAAGCACAACATAAATTCAAACAAAGGCAGAAAATTGAACAATTTTTTTTTTAGAAATGTGGGGTAAAAACAACAACAACTAAAGGTCATATAACATTGTGTATCTTTACTTAATTTCAGTCCCATGTTTTCTGTAATTAAAACAAATCAAAATGTTATCAATAGCAGTTTTATAAACTTCAGTTTTCTACAGAAATTAATTTTTAATCGGTATATTCTTATTTAAATTGTAACCAATTTGAAAAGATATTTAAAGATGATTTTGAAAGATATTTAATTTTTTTTTAATTTTTATTAAACGACACATTCCATCCTGTGTTAGTTTTCCCTGTTTTTGCTTGAATGTCAAATCGGGAATCATGGAAACCAACAGTGAAAAACTATTTTCTTAACTACTTTTGAAACTTGTGCACTTTGACCTTCAACAAGACAAATATTTCTTTTTCTGAATGCGATTAAAACTCCAAGAATCATCAGTTATTTTCATGTGGCAGAAGGCCGAAACAAACGGCAAACCGTTTCTGTTTTCATTTACTTTAAACTTTCAATAGACTGAGAAAGCATGAAGCAAGAACAAAGACAAAGACTCTTGGAGTAATTAAAAAGAGATTTATTACATCATCATTCGTCACAATTTCTTGAACTGTTTTCTGTGACTCTTGTGATCAAACATTAACGAGATTTGTTAATATTTATCTTTCAGTTTATAATTCTTGTTTTTAAAGTGACTTTGTCTTTTACTTTCTTTAAGATTAAGTTACATACAAGCAATAAAACTGAAGTAAAAAATGAGTAGGATTATTTATGAAGGGATTAAATCATCTGTTTAAGATCAGAGTGTCTGTATACTTTGCCTTGGATTAAAGTGTCACTCTCTCTCTCTGTCTGTGATTTTTAGAATCAAAACTATAATTTGGGGGCTGATGACATAAAAGCTTGGCAAACTGTTATTGCAGTAGAAAAGAAAAATCAGGTTTCAAGCGATTGTGCTCTCCTTACCAAAGAAAAAGATGAAGTTTTTAGTGAACTTAGGAGTTGGAAAGCTAAACAAAAGATAACCGAGTAGAAAGATTAAATCCCTTTTTTGGATGAGACCAATTAAAAAGACAAACTGTAACATAAGGGGAAGTGGAAAAATCAGGCATGGCTGACCACATATGGAGAGAAAAGGGAAATCACTGACCTCTGTGGGATCAGGTTGAAATCATAACATAGAACATCATTGGAAAATTCGTAAACTTAAGGAATCAATACATATGCTAGGCTACAAAAATCTCCTGAGCTGACCAAGCATAGAAATGAATACAATATGGGAATGAGTAATAAGGAGTGCCAGAGAAAAGCAATAATAACAACAAAAATTGCAATATGAGCTCTGGTAAAAAAATCATTGCTGAAGACATTAGGTTTATAATACCCAGAAATTCATATACAGGACACACGGCACAGTGGATAAAAGCGTTAGATCCAGTGACAGGACCCAAAGAGTGTGAGTTCAATACCTGGTTATGGCTGTGTGTGAGAACTTTCAGAGGGAAATTAACAAGAGATAACTTATAACTGACATCAATTAAAAACATGGCACATGGAACTAGAACAGTCTACCCCGGTGAGCGAAATAATGGGTTCAGTTCGACATTCCAACCACCTGAAGAATGGCTGAAACATTGTAATAAATATGGCAACAAAGATGAGGACAATAGTCCGAACAATGTAAATAGTGTAAAAAGACAAACTTTCAGTAAGGTATGCATTTTATTCTGGCTTTAATCATTTGTTAATAGAAAATTACAAAAATGAATTTGAAAAAATGTCCAACAAAGCCCAAAATATAGTATGACTTAACCACTGTCTGTACAAAGCTTTTAAAGTTCTGGATATTTAATTCAATTTAGAGTACAGTTAATATTTAAAGGTTTAGACTTTAATAAAAAGGAACTTTATTCAAACAAATTTTTATATCATAAGGAAATATCTTAGAAACCATGCTGTCAAAAACTTTTGGTCATCCAAATATCAAAGTGGAATCTGTATATATTGCTGAAGAATTATATAATATATATATATATATATATATATATTGGGATCAAATATAGATTGGAATCTGACAGAATGATAGGATAAGAAACAAATAGGAAACATTTATAAACCTAACATGTTTCTCTTTTATTAAAGCTTCATCAGAGAATGAAATATGGAGGAAAGAAAGTAAATTCTGCTATTTTTAATTTCTGTCTGGATTAACCAATGAAAAACAAACAACGTAAAAATAGCCGAGTTTTTCTTTTGAAACTCTGTCCTGGGATGTTGCAACCATACATAAATCCTTTTGGAAAAGGCGTGAATTTATCTCTTTTTACTCTTATCTTGCTATGGGTTAAATAGCAGGATAGAATGGGCTATTTAGCTTTAGGTACCAACCGTCATTTTCAAAACCTGACAGTTCAACAGCATATTCCTATGAGTGGGAGGGTTCTGAAATAACAAAAAAAAAAGTGGAGTAGGCAACAGGAAACCATTCCACTTTTTCTCAAGAAGGCATTGTAATGAAGAAAAAGGAAAGTGTGGAGAGCCATGATCATTTATTGCTTAAAAGGACATAGCTTTTTATTTACTTTTTATAAGTATATATGCAATTATTTTGTCAAGAATTCAAATACAACCTTGAAAAAATACAACGTAAACTTAAAATGTTGATGGAATCAATGATTCATCATCATCGTTACCACTAACACAATCATCATCATCATTACCACTAACACAATCATCAGCAGCAGCATTGTCATTGTCGTTTTTGTTGTTGTCCACTGACACAATGTCTCCTGCAAATTGATTATCAGAACTCTGATGAAAAGAAAAGTATAAATATCAAAAATTTTTGAAAAAGTGACATTAGATTTCTTCCGGAAAAAAAGCTTCTGGCAACAATCATGTATGGTGTAACATACATGATAAAAATTGACTCAAGTAGATAAGTGTGAATACATTAATGACAATGTTTCTGAAAGCATTAAAACTTCCACTTAAGCAAATACAAATATCAAATTCATGTGTTTCATATCAAGCTGGACATGTTGTTTTTCTAGTTTAACGAGTTAAACTAGACAATTGGAAAAGATTTAAAATCTATAAAGAAGACCTGATATGGTATAGCCAACGATATCAACCAGAATGATATCTGCTAGAATGATATCATTACAGAAGAAAAATAAGATTGCAGTTTAGAAATTAACAGCTAGATTAGTGGCACATGGATTTGATGAAAACGTTCATGATTACTTCTATTACTATGGGAATTGATTAATTTTTCCAGATACAAGTCATATATATATTTACACTATTTACATTGTTCAGACTGTTGTCCTTGTCTTTATTGCCATATTCCTGACATTTCAGCCGTTGTACGCTCCAACTTTTGTCAGGTGATATACATTGGAATTTCAAACCGAAATCATTATTTAGTCCACAGGGATAGATTGATCTAATTCCAGGTGCCATGCCTTTTTTGGGTAGGAGCAGACATATATTGACAGGATGAAGGCTTGGCAATATGCTTGCCATTATCACCAGCAACGACTAATATGTATACATGGAATACTTTGGAAATGGCATTAGAATCAACACTAAAGCCAATTCTACGGTAGATCATACCTTCATACTTTGGCCCTACCAGGAAGAGGTCCAGCTACTACTAGATCATGTGAACTCAATAAAGCCATCAATACAGTTCACAATGGAGAGAGAAAACAACAAACTCGCATTTCTAGTTGTACTAATATCTCAAACAAAGTATGGGTTCAAGACATCCACATACCACAAGCTAACATTTACCAGACAGTACCTCAATTTTGACTCCTACCACCGATACATTGTAAAGAAAGGGATCGTCTGCTACCTGCAATGTTGAGCAAAAGTCATAAGTGGCAACCTTGATACGTGTGTGTGTACACTACAGGCTGAATGTTTGAAAACACCCTTTGGATTTTGAAGAATCTTCTTAAAATTGAAGGTTGCCTACTTTTTAAAAACTAAATTATAGTTATCTTTGGGCCAAACAGATTTTCTCTTCCTGAAAGGCTTCATCATATATTCAATAATAATATAATGGGGAAACAAAAATAAATTTTGTCAAAGATTTATTTTAATTTGAAATTGATGTTTTTTTTTCCATTAAGTTCATCAATGGCTGTTATTTACTATGTCTGTCTGGCAGAAGACCACAAATTTTGGGTACCCATCGAGGATCGAATAATTCATGATACTAAATTCTATACTCGGTTTACTTATTGCAATATTTTACTTTAATTACCTGAACTTACCTGTCTTGTCAATCCATCTTTAAGTGGGTAGTCTGGACGCTTTGCTGTTATATGAACAATCATGGAGGCTTGGTGCATTTTCAGTATTGTTGTTGGCATCATCTGAGAGTTTACAAATAATTTTAACCGACTTCTGTGGTATAAGTTACAAATTAACCATTATATTAAATTCTGTCAGAATTTTTGGGATGAGGCTATTCATTATTTAGACTATTTATATTAGGACTATTGTCCTCATCTTTGTTGTTGTCATCACAACGTTTTAGGTGTATATCGATCTGGGTAACCCAACAGGGAATTCTGAACTGAACCTTATATTTAATCTATGTGTATAGACCATGTCTAGGGATATCTCATCTAGTTCTTATTTTTAGTACTGCTTAATTGTTGTTTGCCCTGTTTCCACTGTATCCAAGTATTCACTGCCTAGCCCAGGGATTGAACTCACAATTACTATTTCACTAAATTCATGAACCAATGCTATAATCCACAAGGTTGTTGCCCTATAGGATAATTCTCTAACCCAGCTACGCGTAGAAATGAATACAATATGGGAACCAGTAATACGGAGTGCTAGAGAAAAACAATAATAACAGCAAAATTGCAATATGAATTCTGGTAAAAAATGATTACTGAGACATTAGTCCCAAAAATTCATTCACTGATGTCCTCAAGGACATGTGGTCCAGTGGATAAAAGCATTGTTTGAAGTGACTTGACACAAAGACTTGTTTGATACAGCTGTAGAGTTTAGCTAAAGGGAGATAACTGAGACATTCAGAAGAGGCATACCATATAGAATTAGAACAATCTACCAAAATAAGGGATGAAATAAAAGGTCCAGTTTGAAATTCCAATCACCTGAAGAAGGCCAGAGCATACAGTGGTCTAAACGTTGTGGATATGGCAATGAAGATGTGGACAACAGTCCAAACAATGTAAATCGTGTAAATAATAGCTGAAACCTTGTGATAACAACAAAGATTAGGACAATAGTCCAAATGTAAATAGTGTAAATAAACACAGATTAGTAAACATGAAACTACATTCCTTGGTTCCGCCAGGTCTAACCTTTACAGTTTGAATCCGCCATGCCACTTACATAATGGTAAACCACCCACATTCCCTCCATATTCCATCAGCGAGAAGTAAGTTCCAATCGAACATCTTCTTCACACGAACCACTGCCCAGTGGAACAAACTCTCAAGAGGATGTTTTCTTGATCACTACAATCTTAACCTATTCAAGTCTAGAGACAACCATTATCTTCTCCTCCTAGCCATATAAACTACCCCTTAACATAACACTCTACCTTGAGTGAACCCCAGGTCTTGTACAGAGTGAACCTTATTGTAAAAAAAAAAAAAACCTTTGTGTCTCAAACATTTTATGTTTGAAAGGAATCAATTTTTCTGTTTGAATTCATTTACAAACCTGAATTTGGAGTTTCTTTTAATTTGGAATAAAATAAATGATTGCTTTTCTATTGAAATCATTTTTTTCACACTCTCCCTTTTTTATGCATCTATCTGTCTATATCTATTGCACTCTATTCATATCTAGTTATCTATCTGTCTATATCTATTGCACTCTATTCATATCTAGCTATCTATCTGTCTATATCTATTGCACTCTATTCATATCTAGCTATCTAGCTGTCTATATCTATTGCTCTCTATTCATATCTAGCTATCTATCTGTCTATATCTATTGCACTCTATTCATATCTAGTTATCTATCTGTCTATATCTATTGCTCTCTATTCATATCTAGCTATCTATCTGTCTATATCTATTGCACTCTATTCATATCTAGCTATCTATCTGTCTATATCTATTGCACTCTATTCATATCTAGCTATCTATCTGTCTATATCTATTGCTCTCTATTCATATCTAGTTATCTATCTGTCTATATCTATTGCTCTCTATTCATATCTAGCTATCTATCTGTCTATATCTATTGCACTCTATTCATATCTAGCTATCTATCTGTCTATATCTATTGCACTCTATTCATATCTAGCTATCTATCTGTCTATATCTATTGCACTCTATTCATATCTAGTTATCTATCTGTCTATATCTATTGCTCTCTATTCATATCTAGCTATCTATCTGTCTATATCTATTGCACTCTATTCATATCTAGCTATCTATCCATCGCAATCTGTTTCTTTCTATCTATCTATTTATCAATAATAACAAAAATGGTTGACCAACGTATTTCTGGAAGATAATGTTTTAAGGCAAGCAATGTTTTTGTAATAACAGTGCTTGATATCAAGAGATTGGGAATTACTAGTAAAAAAAAAAATGAAATGCTCATTTATCTAATCCCTTTCTGAAAATAAATTCAATTTTACCATTCATTTTCATGGATAGTGCAAGTAATCTTCATGAAACTCAAAGTAGGGACAGATAAGTGAACATTTATTTTCATTTCTATCTCTTAATCTCTCTCTCTAATAGTATACAATCGTATGTATGTATATATGATAAATTCTCCCATCATTTTCAAAACCTGACAGTTCAACAGCATATTCCTCCCTTGATGCCTTTGATGAGTTTTAAGATCAATTTGAGAGCCACACATTTTACAGAGTAAGGAATTGCAATTCTTGTAAAGGCTGCAACAATGTTAGACCAACGTACACACACACACACACACACACACACACACACACACACACACACACACACACACACACACACACACACACATGTATATATGTAGCAATCCATTGGTATATAATCCAAGTGAATCCTATTAACACAATATAAAATATTAAATATTAAAACTGATCCACATATAGAGCTCAATGTTTTTTTTAATAAACACAGCAAAATATTTCATGCAATTGGAATTAAGATACCATTCTGTAAATGATCATTTTCACCTTTTAAAATTACAAGAATTTTACAGGATTTTTCAAACATTCAATGGATAATAAAGTTTTGAAATAAAAAAAAAAAAAAAACAGACAAGGGGGGGTAAGGAAAGGAAGAAAAAAGAAAACCAAGGGAAAAATGAAGAAGAAGAGAAAAGAAGGGGAGGTGGCAACTGCAACAGGAAGTGGTGTAAGTCTTGATATGAGTGGTGGTCAGAGGAGAAAGTAAGAGAAGGTGAAGGAAAAGAGACGAGCTATTTAATATACCTTGTAAAATAATAAGACAGTAGATAACCAAAGGAACTGACTACAGGAATTTAAGTGTTCTACTAGATTGGCGTTTAGGTCCCACCCTTTTACTGTTGAAATAGTTAAATGCAACCACCACTTCTACACCAGCAGTTCCTTTTCTCATGTTTCCCAAAAGTGGAACTTCTTACTTGCTTCCCTGATAATTACAATCTTCAAAATTTAAATGCAATGTCAATCACCACCTTCTGGTACTGTGATCCCTGTTCTTTTTATCCTTTCCTCAATCTCATCTATATGCAGTCTTTTCCCTCACTTTCACTCTCTGTATCCTGCCTTGCTTGCGATGAAATGCTTAAAAGAGTATATATATATATATATATATAAACGATGGGATAACGATATATAGATTTTTATATATCAAGTCCAGTTCTAGAGGAAAGATGTATGACAAAATGGAATAAATTTTTGTATGACACGTTTCGTCGCTTAGGACTTCATCCAGTTTGATAAAGTCCTAAGGGATGAAATGCATCACACGACACCTTTTACTTGAAGTCACTAGAAATGGTTTGCTAAATTAATTCACTAATCATTATAATGTCAGCAAGTTGTCATACTGTCACTTGTATAAAGATTTTATTAGTTAATCTTTCAACATAATAAGTTGCAATCTAATACTAATTTTATATAAAACAGGGTGTAGCTCTATATATTTATTTGTCATGCAGCCTGATCTCCCCTTCTTAGTAATGAGATATATCGTTATTAAAGTAACAAGAAGCTAGTAAGTAAACATCTAATGTCAACATAAAAACAGATTATCTCATTAGTAATTAGGAGAGATCAGGCTTCTAATACATTTTTTTCTTTGATTCTAACTTTGTATACTTTTAAAGATTCAAAAAATCTTTTTAATTTATATTATTATCTTACTTTAAATGAATTATTTTTATTTGTAAATAATATGTAATAGTTTCATCACATTGCCATTTATTTGATTCACTGAGGCCTTTGAGGATCTACAATTACTTATATACAATTACTATCAAGAATATTTGACACAGTTCTAGAATGTAAATCATGCCTATTAACTTTTGAAATGGAGTTCAACACGAGATCGATAGATTGATTAGCATTTATTTTATTTCTGCTAATTTTCTTCATTTCCTTGTACTATTTATTCCAGTTGATTCTATTTGTTTTGTACACATAACAGACAAAACAATTCCTAAAGTGACTTAATTTATTTCAATATTTTTTTCAAACATAACCTGTTAATTCAGAATTCACCAAAAAATCTTTCATCTTGAATCTCTTTTTTCTATTTTAATTTTGCTGGTTGAAAACAAAATGTGACTTTTTCTCTGGTTAAAAATATGTAAGATTTTATCTCCGCATTGTCTAGAATATATATATTTCATAAATATTGAAGATTTTCCCCAGATTCTATCATTCCATGAATCTGTACACTACACCTTTGACCCTAGAACCATAGCTAGAATACCTCTTTCCTGTTTATTTGTTCCAATGTGAAATGTTCCATCTGAAGAAGGATTTGAAACATTGTTCTTATTCTTTGAATTATTTGGATTTATATCTTTATCTTTGTTCTGCAGCTGGTGTATGGAAGCTTCTTTTAATCCCTGTTCTCATTTACAATCTTTGAGCTAACTTTTACCACCATTTTATTTAAGACATTTCACAAATTTTTAGCCTACATAAAAATGCTTATCAGAAGTAACTTCCAGTTGCAGAAGGTTGAAGAACATACCAGTCATAATGTTATGATCAAAGCAAAAAAGATAAGGATTTCTTTTGCTTTTATGTGAATATATTGCAACGAATGTTACTAGTTTGATACCAAGACATGAAACTATTCATCGCAAAGTTCTTTGCCTTATACATTAAGCTATGTCGCATGTACTTGTGCGATATCTTATAGGGCTGACTTGCTTGGCTATGAGTGTGCCAACTAGCAAACAGCTACTGTCTGTTTTTGAAATAGGAGACACTCTTCCCACACACCCTATGCTCAGCCCTCTTTGACTGACATTTAATGGGGACATTGGGACTGATCACATGACAGGAGACCTGCCATAGGGAAAGGCCATTACATGACCTTTTACAAGGATGACTTTTTTTTTCTATGTCATTTGTTCTTGACATTAGAATTGCTCTGATGGCAGAAGATAACAACACCAGTTGTTCATCTTGAAATGAGTCCACATTGAAAGAGTTAAACTGTTTTTCCAGTACTTGCTTTTGTTTGCCATTTATTTAACTTGTTCACTTATTTATATCAATGGGTCATGAACGGTGGAGATGGTTACACTTGTGGATAGCTTACACTGTTGTTATCTTTTGTTTTATTCTACATTCAATATTTTGTACAAATTGGAAATTAATATAATATCTCAATTAATATCAATTTGTTTTCATATAATTTTTTTTATTTTAAATAAGTCAAGTTGTTTACTGGACAAAGTGACTATTAAAATCTACTCTTTCATCTTTGCTTATGCGTTACTAAAATCACCAATCCGTTCATTAAAATTAAGCAGTATTGCATATGATCAGTAATTTAATAGGTGACCACTTATAGACAACTGAGACTATAAGCAAATCTTTGATATTTGAACAAAATATACTTCTCAAATACTTTGAATTTCATGTTTTTAATTTAAATAAAAATATTAATTTGAAGAGAATTTTTTTCTGCCTTTATTTTTAGTTTGAGATGAAATTACTTTTATTGTTTTACTTGGGCATTCACTTTTGTTTGGTAAATACCAAATACTTTGCAATTAGTTTGAATTAGAAATTAAGGATGTTTTTTTTGTTTTTTTGTAAGACAAACCAATTTTTATTTATAATATTTTTTAATTTTTGTGCATCTCAAATATCCTGCTAAAATTTCTAACTTGACTTTGCTAATGGCTCTCCTACAGTGCTGTCAGAAGTGAAACCATTTATTTTGGCTGTTGCTCTGTTATTGAACTTTTCAATAATTGCATATCTTCTCATTTCATAACTTAATATTAAATGTTGATGAGTTATAGCCCTTAACCAAAACATGTTTGCTTGTTTGGTTTTGTTGCAATGAGACGTATAAAAATAAAATCAGCCTCTTCCATTACCACCATCTTGTTGCATGTACCGAACTGTAGAATCTGTGGTCTTACATTAAACTTGATATCAAGGAATTTTCAAGACCTGATAATCATATAGATTAACTGTTGGCTTAAGGAAGTGACCCAGATTCATATTTTCAGTAGCATAATTTTTTATTTATTTACTTTTTTTAACCATTTTCTTTTTTTTTGAAATGGGTGTCTTGCATCAGATATCAGTGTGTGCGTAGCATAGTGGTTATTGGCTTGAAAAGCGGGAATGGTGTATTCCAGCTAAGGTCATTACATTCACTTTTGGACAAATACCCTTAGAAAAGTACAAATCCATCTCTTCTACCTCCAGCTAAGAGTTAATAGCTGGGTAAACTGATTTATCTAGTTTTGGTTGGCAACTAGTCTAGGAGAGGGACAACTCTGAATTCAAAACTGGTTGGACATGGTGGTAGTTTTCCACTCCATAAAAACATTTGTTATGGAAACCACAGTAGCAACACCTATCGTAGTGAGGCTATGGCCCTCTATTCCAGGGAAGTTTACAGGATTAACATAGAACTTAAATAGGATGAGGTATACTTATATTATATATATTATTCCATTCAAATGAATCCAATACAATCTATGTCACTTTCTCTTGAAGATCATGCAGCTCAAATAACATATATTTATACTCTTTTATCTTCTCTACTGACTTATCCCAGTGATCTGTTGATCATTAATCGCATTAAATATTATTGCAGTGATTAACACAAAAGTCTGACAATAACACATGCTTGTAGGTAATTGATATTTAATTAGTAAACAAAAATGGTTGGAATAATTTTGTTAATATTTCAATGTTTATTTACATCATCCTCAGAACATTCTTAGTACAATTGAGTTTCTGTAAGAGTTCACACACAACCAAATGGAAGAATGTGGGGAACGGGGATGGGGGCAGATTTCCAAAACATACAGAGAAATAAATGCTCAGAAATTGAAACCAGGAATGATTGAAACCCATTCATTAGAATCGCATAATCAACTGACTGTTGTTAAGCACTTCAAATTTGACTTTAGGAATTATTATATAGAATGCTGTCCAAAAGAGAAAAAATAGCAAAGATAGAGAAAAAAAACTTTGGAATCCAAGAAGTCATTAGAAATTTGTCCATTTCAATAATATTCTTAACTGTTTTTTTTAAATTGCTAACTTACGTAACTTAATACATAGCAATTTAGAGATTACATTTGGCATGCAGATGTAATTTTCTGACAAAATCTGCCTCACATTTGTGTTAAGGGGTATTGTAAAGTATGTAGGCCTTGGGATCTAAATTTGACATCTTAGAAAGCATTTGAAATATATTTTTTAAATATTTATCCTTGCAACTATTTGACAGTATTAAACAATAGTATATTTTGAATTTTCTTTATCTATTGATAATAATTTCACAAATGTTTTCTTTTTAACCATTGGATAAAGAGCAGAATTTGCCTCTCTGCTGCGTCATTTAGACACTGTTTTTTGTTTTTCCATGTCTTGGTTATTATCTGATCAATGTTTTTATGTGGGGAGAAAGATTTCCTTTCCTTTCAAAGCAACATCATTTGATTATCTGGAATTAAGTAAACTAAAAACCATTTTTATTTTATTAAATATCTTTTCAGGATACAAAATTTTATTAAAAATACAACAATAAAAACAAACATATTAAAAGAATGTTCATTCATATTTCGGCCGATATTTGCAAGGGAAAGGTAGGCAATTTACATATGTGTATTAACATATCAGGTTCAGTGATAGTGGAACATTTGATTAAAAATGAACAGTATGCTTGGTCATGTAGTCTGGACATGTTCTCGGTGATAAGTAAGGCTAATACCAATTGT
This sequence comes from Acanthosepion esculentum, assembly GCA_964036315.1. Taxonomy (NCBI): domain Eukaryota; kingdom Metazoa; phylum Mollusca; class Cephalopoda; order Sepiida; family Sepiidae; genus Acanthosepion; species Acanthosepion esculentum. Next base: position 100,379,964 of record OZ038501.1, on the reverse strand, counting down.
CAGCTGAAGGTTTTGGAATTGGTATACATTAAGTCCTACCAACCATCTCTTTGTAAACAGAAGGAGTGGTTGGTGGGTTTAAAATTAATTAGCTTTTCATGTTATAACTCTCTGTAAAATTTTAAAATATATTAGTTATTCCCAACACTAGGATCTTTACCACCATCTTCAAGACAACCAGATATATATATGTGTGTGTGTGTCGTAGTATGCATCCATTTATCTCATGAGATAAAAGTAGCACTCTCTTCAGGCCTTTGGTGGTGAAAGTGGAGTGACCTCTCCATGACGCAGACCTGGGTGATTGACAAGATTAACTCTCGGCTGTACTGACAAGATCCAAAAGTATACAAAGTATTACATTTGGGGTCAGGCTGTCTGCAGGAATTGCCAGAAAGTTGTTCCTGTTGACAGCCAACTGCCTTCAGGGCTCCACATCCGGGTTTTCTATGTGGAGTTACTCCTATAGCCTTTTTTTGTGTTTGGATTTTAAGTGCAAGGCAACAGAAGTTCCAAATCCGGGTTGTCTGGAAAGTTTTAAGAAATAATAATAAACAATACATATATAACTTCAAATAAATGTAATAATCATAATATATAAATATAATAATATATAATAATATAATATATATAATAATAATAATATATGATATATATAATAAATAAATATATAATATATAACTTCAAATAAATAAATATATAATAAATTATATAACTTCAAATAAATGTAATAATCATAATATATATATATAATAATATATAATAATATAATATATATAATAATAATAATAATATATGATATATATAATAAATAAATATATAATAAATTATATAACTTCAAATAAATGTAATAATCATAATAATATATAATAATATAATATATATAATAATAATAATATATGATATATATAATAAATAAATATATAATAAATTATATAACTTCAAATAAATGTAATAATCATAATATATATATATAATAATATATAATAATATAATATATATATAATAATAATAATATATGATATATATAATAAATAAATATATAATAAATTATATAACTTCAAATAAATGTAATAATCATAATATATATATAATAATATATAATAATATATATAATAATAATAATAATATATGATATATATAATAAATAAATATATAATAAATTATATAACTTCAAATAAATGTAATAATCATAATATATATATAATAATATATAATAATATAATATATATAATAATAATATATGATATATATAATAAATAAATATATAATAAAAGTATATAACTTCAAATAAATGTAATAATCATAATATTTATATATAATAATATATAATAATATAATATATATAATAATAATATATGATATATATAATAAATAAATATATAATAAATTATGTAACTTCAAATAAATGTAATAATCATAATATATATATATAATAATATATAATAATATAATATATATAATAATAATAATATATGATATATATAATAAATAAATATATAATAAATTATATAACTTCAAATAAATGTAATAATCATAATATATATATATATAATATATAATACATAATAATAATAATATATGATATATATAATAAATAAATATATAATAAATTATATAACTTCAAATAAATCTAATAATCATAATATATATATATAATAATATATAATAATATAATATATATAATAATAATATATGATATATATAATAAATAAATATATAATAAATTATATAACTTCAAATAAATGTAATAATCATAATATATATATATAATAATATATAATAATATAATATATATAATAATAATAATATATGATACATATAATAAATAAATATATAATAAATTATATAACTTCAAATAAATGTAATAATCATAATATATATATATATAATATATAATAATATAATATATATAATAATAATATATGATATATATAATAAATAAATATATAATAAATTATATAACTTCAAATAAATGTAATAATCATAATATATATATATAATAATATATAATAATATAATATATATAATAATAATAATATATGATATATATAATAAATAAATATATAATAAATTATATAACTTCAAATAAATGTAATAATCATAATATATATATAATAATATATAATAATATAATATATATAATAATAATAATATATGATATATATAATAAATAAATATATAATAAATTATATAACTTCAAATAAATGTAATAATCATAATATATATATATAATAATATATAATAATATAATATATATAATAATAATAATAATATATGATATATATAATAAATAAATATATAATAAATTATATAACTTCAAATAAATGTAATAATCATAATATATATATATAATAATATATAATAATATAATATATATAATAATAATAATAATATATGATATATATAATAAACAAAATAAATAATAATTGCAAAGTATATTAAATTATTATATTTACTTTTAAGCAATATTTATGTTTTTCCGTTAAACTTAAAAAAGTTTCATTTTTTGGTGCTTCGACAAAACGCGTCATCTTTCCTTGAGTTCAGAATGCAAAAAAAAAAAAAAATCGGAGATATAATTAGGAAGAAAAATAGATCCAACTAATAAATATTTATCAAATAAAATGTTTGCAATATATATACACTTACATTGGTGAGACATCTTGGAACCTAAAAGCCTGCATCTGTGAACTCAAGAGAGACATACGTTGGGGTCGGCATTTAAATTCACTTTCATTATACAGGAACAAGACTGGCCATAAATTTTGATTTTACAAATGCAACCCTAATTTAAAAAAGAAAAAAAATACTTTGAAGTTCTCATGAAAATTTTACCAACTATAAACACCTGTCAAGAACTTCGTCAACCATTATTGAATCCATTCTTAAATAATCTAATGTATAATTAACTACCATGGCAGGTGTTGGCATTAAAACATCCCCCAAATGAATATGAAGACAATCTCCAAATATAAATAATGCCTACTAGACACACACACACACACACACACACACACACACACACACACATTCATATATTTTTATTAGTTGATGTTATTTTTAGTGAATACTTGTATTTCAATAGATGCTCCATTTAGTATCTGTCTATATTTCTGAGATGTGGTATTATGTACATTATTTACATTATTGGGACTATTGTCCTCATCTTTATCGCCATGTTTATTACAATGTTTCAGCCATTCAGTATCTGTCTATATTTCTGAAATGAGGTATTATGTACATTATTTTCATTATTCAGATTATTGTCCTCATCTTCGTCACCATATTTATTACAATGTTTCGGTTTATAATACCCAGAAATTCATACACAGATGTCCTCAAAGACACATGGCACAGTAGAT
>OZ038501.1:100366599-100369099 GCA_964036315.1 Acanthosepion esculentum | reverse complement strand
AAACGAATTTAAACTTGAAAAATTTAAACAAATAACCATATATAAATATATATATATATATATATATATATATATATATATATATATATATATATACATTTTTGAAAACATATAGTTTTCGACACATTTACAGACAAAAGTAAATAACCACCTCCACATATAATTGAACACTCGCACATCCGCATATAAATTAATACATGCACCCGCATAGACACATATAAGGATAATAGGTACGCATACACAGATCTACGTACATAAACATACACATAGATAAGCACATATAAATATATTGACCCATACGTCGACGCAGAAAAGTAAATAAGGCAAGTGAAGAAATACATATAAAGATGCAACCATATACAAGCACACACATACATACATACACATCTAGATGTACATACATAAGCACGCATGCATATATGTATATACACCAAATATATATATAGACATTTACAAATACAAGTGTATACATGAAAAATTAAACAAACGTAAATTAAAACGACATGAGTATAAAAATGCATATACACATCCGCTAGTACATATATATACACACATACATACGCAACTACACATAGATATATACACATATATATCTACAGACATACATATACATATATACATACATATTCACAAATATATATACGCATATATACATATATATATATATATATATATATATATATATATACATACACATATAAACACACATACACATATACATACACACACATACACATATACGCACACACACATACACATACAAACACATATACATATATACATAAACATATAGACACATGCATAAAAAAGGAAAAAGAAATAAGCATACATAGACCAACTTATATTCTAATAATATTCCAACAACATTATGATAAAATATATTAAAAGTTAATCATAATTTAAGAAAAGAACAACGGTCTGTAAGCAATTAAAGGTACTTTATCAACAAAAGTAGATTTTAGTTTGTATCTATGATACACTCCAAGACACTAAAGCCTACATACAAATACACATACAATGACACACCAACATATATATATAAATATCTAATCCTATATAAATACCCATATCGACACATCCAGATAAACAATACAGAGACAGTCGAGCTCAACCATATAATCACCCACACATACATATAAATATACACCTATATACAAATACATATACATAAACATATACATATTTAAACATACATATATATACATATATATGCATATATAAACCTATACATACACATAGAAACATACATACTACATATACATACATATATGCACACTCACACATACATACATATGCAACAGGCATACATATATCTACACTCACACAAGTACACATAAATATCCCCATATACCCATACATATACTCACACATTTAGTGGTAGACACTTACCAGAATTTACTCCCTTACTCATACACATAAACAGGTTAACCTATGATAGAAGCCAATATACGCAACGATATACCTTCATAAAAAAAAAACAAAAAAAAAAAACAAAAAAAACATATATATATCCCTATATACACATATACATATCCTACAGTAGAAATAACTCTACATAACATACACATATATACATCTAAATACAGAACGTATGTTACTTTGTAAGTACCCAGTACACATTCATATAGATAAGGCGACTATCATGCTAAAAAGGTAATAGTCTATTAAGTTTCATTTATCATTATCATAGAAAGTATATGATTTCTATACTAAGTTAAATTTAAGACGATGCTTACAGTTAACTGTTAGTTCATATCTTTGATTTAAAAGATCAGTCTTATTTTTAAATCTAATTATTTCAAGTTTCTCGTTAAGGCATAAGTAACACGGGGCATATAGTGAGTTACATGTCCGGGCCTTTCTAATTAATTTCCATTTAACCTTAGGTGTTTTATTTTTCTCTTTTAGACTCCAAAAGTATTTGGATAATGAAGTCATATATTTATAGTTACTATTATTAAAAGATTGCAGGTGACCCCGCCAGCGTTCCTTGAATGGTCTCATGGTGCAACCTATGTAGAATTTCTTTATATTTGGATTTTCTAGTGTTGATATAGTACCGAGATAAACTACAGAGCTAGTTAAACAGTTATTATTTAGTGGACAATTATTGGGATTCCTGCAGTTACATGATTTATTATTTGTGTCATTTTGCTTAATGTTGCTATGTGCAACCTTGTGGGTTGTCAGGCTCTCCGAATTTATATACTTGCTGAATATACTATTGTTATGTTTTTTAATTATTTTTTCTAGGTTATCAGCACAACTATAGCTTAACTTAAGAGTATTAGAGTTAAATATTTTACTGAGTGAGTTGGTTCCAGATTTGGGGAAATGTTTTTTAATGAGGTTTAGAAACAGGTGCCCCAATTTGGTTTTAACCATAATGTTAAAAGGGGGAGTATACCATATGATTTTTCTAGATCTCTTTCTACCATTATTGTTGCTATTTATAGGGCTTTTATATTTAATATTAATATTTTTATATCCACTATTTTTA
>OZ038501.1:100344099-100361599 GCA_964036315.1 Acanthosepion esculentum | reverse complement strand
GTTTGTTTTTTTGCGTTGATGGGTGGTTTGGCGAAAATGTGTTTGATATTTTTGTTTAATTGGAGGATCTTGTAGTTTTTTTTTAATTTGTGAGTAAGTGTGTGGGAATATTGATTGTGGTTAAAAACCATGGGAATCCGATTGTTGTTTTTACTTTTTTTGTATGTGAGAAGTGTGTTACGGTTTATGTGGATAGTTTTATTTAGTGATTCTTTTATTATATTTATTGGGTATTTACATTTTAGGAATTGTTCTGTTAAGTTATTAATGTTGTGTAGAAAATCTAGATGGTCTGAGCATATGTGTTTGATTCTTAGAAATGAGCTGTATACGATAGATTTTTTTAATTTAAGAGGATGACAGCTTTTGAAGTGAAGGAATTTGTGATGGTTTGTGGGTTTGTTGTATAAACTGGTGGAAAGTGTGTGTTTGTTTAATTTTATCACAACGTCTAAGAAAGAGACGGATGTGTATGAATGTTCCATGGTAAATTTAATTGTGTTGTGGAAGTTGTTGCAGAAAGTGAAAAAATTTTTTAGTTTTTCTGATCCATGAGTCCATAGCAAGAAAATGTCGTCAATATATCTAAAGTAGTGTAATGGTTTAAATTCTGAATTGTCTAGTATTTTCCTTTCTAGAATGTGTATAAAGATATTAGCATAGCTAGGTGCCATTTTCGTGCCCATTGCTGTGCCACTAATTTGTAAATAGTGTTTGTTGTTGAATTTAAAATTGTTATGTGTAAGAATGAAATTTATGTATATATATGTATATGTATATATATATGTATATGTATATATATATGTTTTGTCAAAACGAACCTTCAATGTTGTAAGATCAAACCAAAGGTGCTGAAAGAGAATGCAGGAAATAACTCGTGCATAGTTACTCAAGTCTTTGTAAATATTGATGTGACCCTCTCGTGCAATAACCAACTATTATCAATGATTACACTTTGTTCTAAACTTTGTGCTGCAGGTGTTGTGGCTTTGAGAATTCATTTCACGGCATAAGGAAAGTTCGCTTCAGATATGAAAAGGAGCTAAATATATATCCATGAAAAAGAAAGAAAAGCAAACTATATTTCTGAAATTCTTTTTTCTCTTTTTTTTGAGAAAAGAAATTAAATGATTTATTTATGTGTTAATAATACTAACTTGTTTTCAGTGGTAAAGTTTGAATTGTTTCAACAATAACAAATAAATTTTATAACTTTAAAAATTGCATTATGATAATACATTTGCTTGCTTTGACTTGTTCCAAACCTGATTATCTCATCATAAAAACAAATTTTCTCATTAGTGACGTCAGTTGTGAAATATGACTTGATACCACCATCTGTTATAGATATAGAAACACTGTTGTTCATTTATACACATCTCTCGTTCTTTCGCTCTCGTTCTTTTGCTACATATGTCCCTTGAACATTTACTAATTAACTAATTAATTTTCACACAATATTGATTAACAGGATAAAAGGAATTCATATTAGGTAGGGTCAGTTTTGTGTGTGTCTCACTGTGTGAAACAAAAGCTTGTCACTTACCACTTCAAATCAAGAGTGTCACCATATTTCCTGCAAGAACGAAATGATTACTGCATCCACTTCCTTTTTTTCATGGAAGTGCATTGAACCAGAAGTTGTTTGTGATTGGACTATAAAATGCCAGAAGACTTTGCATTGTGTTGGGTGTATTATGAGAAAAGTTGTAGCTGACAGATGGCACACAAGTCATTATCCGATCAATATTAGCTGGGTCAATGTGGAAAGGGGGTATGATGTTGAAAGATTCAAACTCCCTAATTATCCTCATCTAAAAACATCAACCTGATGTATTCACAATATATATATATATATATATATATATGTATATATATGTATATGTATATATATGTATATGTATATATATGTGTATATGTATATATATGTGTATATATATATATATATATATATATATATATATATATATATATATATATATATATATATGATTTATTTATTTATTTGCAAAAAACCAACATAGTTTACAAATTCAAGTGCCCTTTGGGAGAATGCATCTCCAATGAATTAAATAATATTTATGTTGGTCACACCACAAACTCACTTTCACGATGCTTGACACTACATTTGAATGATAACTCTAACATTTTTAGGCATTTAAAACAACATGCCTGGCTGCATACATAATTCCGGAAAATCCTTGTTGAAAACACAACTATACTTAAACATGAAAACAATAAACAAAAACTAAAAATTCTTGAAGCTATATACATAAAACAGTTGAAACCTAACCTGAAGAAAATAAACTATGAAATCTCCACAAATATTCTTAAATGCCTATAATTGATAACAAAAGCCATTGGTTTATACCAACGACTTCCCATACTTAATACTTCTCAAATTCACTCTCGCGTGATCATGTGTGACGTCATGAGCTGCGGTGCAATTTTCACTTCCAGCGTCTTATATGCATGTGTTTATCGTTGCTTGGAAATCATCCATGTAAACAGAAACAGACTATCATCACTTTCTTGTCCGTGTATTGCTTAATATATTGTACTCTAATTGTCCTCTTTGATAATGGCTTATGTAAGCCAAAAGCTTAGATTAGATTAAAAAATATGTATCAATATTGTAATTTTCTTTCTTCATTTAATGATAATGTTATTAAGCTTATCAGACGATATGAAAAGAATTTACATAAAATAAATAAACAACACTTGTCTATATTATTTAATGAAACATGTATGAATATATATATATATATATATATATATATATATATATATATATACTATTTTAAAAACAAGGAATTTATTAATGGTAATAGTCCCTAAGGCTCTTTCGTCCAACATCTCATCAGGAGAAAATCGTTGGAAAAATTGATAAATTAAACAAAAAGAACAGCAACGACAATGAAGAGCAACAAAAGGGGGGGAACACGCTAAAATCAATAAAGTATAAGTATATATACTTATAATGAGGGGAGGGGAAATTGCATGTAAATAATTAGCGAGGGAGAGTTAAAATAAAATATCCCCCAACAAATTCAGGGACTTCACAAAATCCTTCTGCCGGCAAAGAGAAGGCTTCCGTAATCCTATTCAGATTGATTCCAAAATCTTCAGATGATTGTTGGAACCAGCCATGTGAATAATTTTGAACCACGCTTTCGTATACGACTTGGCACAGGCTATATTCTCTACTAGGTGTTGCGAGAATATAGCCTGTGCCAAGTCGTATAGGAAAGATGTTGGACAAAAGGGCCTTAGGGACTATTACCATTAATAAATTCCTTGTTTTTAAAATAGTATATAGATTTTGTACCTCCAAGCATTTGTTATATATATATATATATATATATATATATATATATATATATATAGATAGATAGATAGATATTATGTGTGTGTTAATTTGAAATACTGTATTTGAAGCCAAAATTGCTGGTTTTTCAGTAGTTTGTTGATAAGGAGGCATTTAAGGCAAGCTTTGTGGCAGAGTACTCAATATTGAAGGAAGAGCAAGAGCATTATTAGAATTAAAATGAAAAGATTTTTGTCACTTAACTCCTGTTTACTTGAGAGTTTCATATTTATACAGATATAACTACTCTTCGGAAGTGGTTATATCTATATAGCCACAAAACCCCAATGTAAACATGAGTTAAGTGAAGAAAACCTTTTTCATATTAATTTTATATAGTATATATATATATATATATATATATATATATATATATATATATATATATGGCAGCTTGAGGATTGAGGTTTAGCATGAAACTTTACTTCAATGACTACTTTTATATTTTATATTTACATACGCTCAATCTCTGATATCGAGCACTTTATCCCATAAATATAGCATACCTTAAAATTATATTTTTTCATATGCACACACACACACACACACACACACACACACACACACAATGTGTGTGTCACATCTAAAAACCTTATTGTACTTTGCATAATTGTTTTCTACAAATTGGAAAGAATGATGTCAGAATTCTGAAGAACAAAGATTTTGAGGAGTTGGGAAATAGATTGTCTAAAGAGTTTGCTTTTTTAGCACTTTACTGATTTATTTAAAGGCCAAAAAGCACTAAAGAATTTTCCTATTTTTCTTGCAGGCGTTTCTTGGAGAGCAAATCGTTGATTGATTGCGAATATCGTCTGAAACATCTTGAATTAGATCGAGTGGCAATTCCTCTCTCATCCGTGGACCAAGATTTTTTGAATAAGACTTTGGCTGATTTCTTTTCTCATGGAAACAACACAGAATTTGAAGTGAAGAAAGTTAAAATGATGCCATCAAAGAGATCCTTGCTGCGAACTCCCTACCAAGTGTTGGCACAAGGCCTGGAAAAACTTCTTACGGATCATGGCTATGTCCTCACGGCAGAATTAGAACGAGATATTGCCAAAAAGTGGGAATGGCATGGAGATTTAGTCTTGTTACCTAAAAATTCATTCCAACATGAAATATGGCCTCAATTTGGTAAAAAGTAGTTTGACTATTATTTGCTTTCTTATTTATATTTGTCATTTAAATTTTTGTTTTTTAAATCAATTCATCCCAAGAAAGGCGATAATGCCACTAAGACGCAAGGGGCTACTGGGAGTGAAAGAGATTGAAAAAACTATAGAAGGAACCGGAAACCCAACTCTAAACAAGAAACAAACCTCTATTTTTGTTCAAAAGATGAGGGAGGAGTGTGAACCGGGTGATAGGTGAACTTTTTACTCCTCTTAATGTCTGCTGTGGATTTGAGGATAGAGATTTTTCTCTCTTCAGAAAAAATAATTCATTTATCTTTTAATTTTGACCATTTGGTCATATGCTTCACTATAGAAAAAAGGGTACCCTATGATTTGGCCTTGTGCCAGATTAAGTTCGGCTTTGTAAATATCTACTGGTTAGCAAGCTAATGTTGCATTCTACTGCTGGTGAAGTGAATTCAATCATTGAGTTCCCCATTATTAAGGCCATGTCCCAGACTAAATTAGGTAAATATCTAGGCTGTTTCCTATTAGAGTTAATAAGCAAAGCTAATGCATAGTAAATATTTATTGTATACAAACATTAATAACCTTTACAATAACTACCCACTTTCTGCTTTTTATTAACAATCTGCCAAAAAACATTCTCCAGTCATCAGTAAACATCTGTGTCGATGATACCATAGCTTTGGAATGCTCTTCCAAAAGCCTCGATGATCAGAGTTTTGTAGCTGAGCTCACCTTTAATCTAAGCTCTAACAGCCAGGTGAGGAATAACTGTCTTGTAACTTTCAATACCTCTAAAACCAAGCTAGTATCATTTCATTATCACCAATCAAACACTGAATTTTCTCCAGTCATTTTGAATATCTATTGCGACTCAAGTTTACTCCACAGCTCATGGAATGGTTGCAGTGTCAGTGAGGCTCCATGCTTTGAACATCTATTTGGTCACAAGGTCACTCCAGGCCCCAAATAGAATTCATATATCTGATCCATCATTAAAGATGCTTGAAAATTGGTCATTTCCTTCTATGACTGCAGAAAGTATCTGGCACTTCCTACTATGCTTTATTTTGACAAGTGTTAGACTAGAGCAGAAATATAGTATGGCTGACATATCTGAACTGGAGCTGCACTATCTTCTACTTTACAGTCTTGATAGAGTTTATAAAAAGAAGACATATTCTTCACTCTGCAGCATTTTCCCCACCCAATGAAACATTGCATGCCTATCACTACTTATATCATTTATTTCCATAGCAAATGTTCTGAAGAGTAAAACTCCATTTTTCAGTTTCCTCAGTTCAAACCTTTACAGCTACAACGTGTACCATGGTATTTCCATGGAATTGAATTGTGTGAGAAGAAAGTTTCATTAAGCTTTTTTTTTTTTTTTTTTTTCAATAATTGTTACTTTTGTGGAACAGGCTCTTGCATGCTTCCCTGAATGCTACAATCTTAACCTCTTCAAGTCAAAGGTCAACCGTTATCTATCCTCTTTCTCAACATACTCTTTACCTACTACTATCGCCTCTTTAATTCATATCACACACTTTATTCATCATTACCATTTATACAGTAACTCTTTATCTTGAGTGGCTCTTAAGCCTTGTATTCATGGAATTTTATGACACAAAAAGGTAAAGAAAAAGATTGTCTATTTCATGAAATGACTCTTTTTTCTTTTTTTTAATTTGCACATTTGCATAGCGAATTATATATAAATTGTCACTTTTGTTTTGGTTCAGTATAGTGTAGTTTGAAAAAAAAAAAAAACTTACCTCATGGATGTCCGTACGTAAAAAGAATCTCGTGGGGAAGCCATATTGTTTTTATGCTGACATATTGATACAAAATCACGGAGACCACAAGATTTGAGAAAATATAAGTATGCAGTGTATGAAAGACGGGGAGGAGAAAAATGGAAGTTAGTCTACAAACAACCAGACAATACAACAAATACAACATCTACATATAGTATCTGTGAAATCTATCTAGGATCAAAGTGTCACTCCCTGGCCCTCTCTCTAGGATCAGTGTAGTATCTGTGAACTCTGCCTAATATCAAAGTGTCACTTCCTGGTCCTCTGGCTAGGATCAATATAGTATCTGTGCATTCCCTGGCCCTCTGTTTAGGATCAGTGTAGTATCTTTGCACTCTGCCTAAGTGTCACTCTTCAGCCCTCTCTATAGAATCAGTATTGCTCAAATTTTCTATAATTGGTTTCCTTTTCACAATACCAATGCATCACATACTTATCGTTTTAGAATAAGTGTGTCTCAGAAGCCACAGCTAATATTATAACTTTGAGAAACATGCTTCGAAACAAAAATTGATTTGAAAGCAAATAAACATAGTGTACAGTGTGCAATGGATGAATTGTTGTCTAAATGATGCAAAAATGAAAATAACACTGACATTTCATTTTGACAGGTATGTTAACCAAAAATTATACAAAAATATCTTGAAATACTAAAGAGTAAATTTATTCAATAAAATCGCCATTGTCTTCAACCAAGGCCTCCAAATGACTTTGGAATCTCCTGCAACTCTTCTGGACAGTCTCCTTGTTTAAGTTGGTGAATGCCACCATAATCCTTACCTTCAGTTCATCTTTAGTGTTACAAGGACTTTTGTTGGTCTCTCATTCAACTGCACCCCACATGTAATAATCAAGGGAGTTACAATTGTCGGGAGTTAGATGGCCAGATGTAAGGGGTGATGTGGTCACAGAAATTGTCTAACAGCCATGAGTGGGCTCTCCTGCTTGTGTGGCATGGTGCAGACTCCTATTGCCAGACATAGGGTCTTCCAGTAGCAACCCTCTTGACCCAGGGCAGCATTGTGTTGAGTTTGAGGCTCTCACCAACAGATTTGTGAATCCTTTTCTTATCAGAACAATCACAGTGAGTTTTCTGAGCAGCCATACCTTTGTAAGCACCATTAGACTCATCCAACTCTTTTTGAGTCCTCTGCATTGTCCTCAGATTGCCACCCAAACACTCTGAAATGTTCGTATTGGAGCTTCCAGTGTAATTGCCAAACACTACAGCATGCCGTTTCATAATTTCTGGCAGAGAATTGCAGCATGGTGCTCTTTTTCTCACACACGGTGCCCAACTGACCCTACTGTACTGTGCAGTCAAGAAAATTAGAAACAAACAATGCATATGCGCAAAATTAAAAATATAAAATAGCGACAATTTACCCACTGCACCATGTAGATATAAAGTAAAAGTATTGCAATCAAGTTTATAAATTAACCCTCTATTTTTCAGTCACAGTAAGTTCTATAAATTTCTCTTGTTCAAATAGTATTAAATTTGCTGACCTATTAAAAACAAATTTAAAATGCTGATTATGAGCTCTTTCTCTAACCCCATAGCTATACAGCTTGTGTCTTTGGTAATTTGTCTCCTATCTATAATACTAGTACAGTACATGCTGTATATTATTTGGATATATGTTTTTAAATATGTGTTTTGTTGGTGAATAAGAAAGCTTGTAGAAATGCAATTTTATATTATATACATATATATATATATATATATATATATATATATATATATATATATATATATATATATATATATATATATTAATTTTAACCCACGGAAATTTAATGGTTTTCCTAATTGAATTTTCTGATGAATCTTAATTCTTAAGTTAATGTTTGAATAAAAGCTGATGGTGAGTTCTATGACAATAAATTATCCATAGAAATTCCCCTATTGCATCGTTAAATATTTGAGCTTAACAACTTTAACAAAATATTGCAATAACAATCATAAATATGAATGCCGGTTGTTATTTTAAGAAGTAAGGGGGTACAAATAAAAAGATTTGAAATTGACAACTGAAAACAGCCATTAAACTAAGTAGTGTCTTTTCCCCTGCTTTCCACACTATCAAAACATAATAGTTCATTATTTCTCAGGTACTGGCAAGGCGTAATGGTCGTGCAAACTAATGTAAAGTGGGGCAAGCCCAATTATAACAGGATTATATGTTACAGATAAATGTCAAATCTTAGAATCTTGTCCAAACATTCTTTTTTTTGTTCAGTGATTTAAAATTCCTTTTGTTGCAGGTCACAAATTATGGGAGACAATTGCTGATTGTTTGTCATGCAAGCGTTTGGCAAGGAAAGATACTATTATTAATAATGATTACCGATGTCCACAAGTAAGGTTGCTACTTGGATCAGATGGGTGGGTGAGGCATGTTGACAACGGCATCAAGTAAGTATCTCAACACAAATTCTTCAAAGTTTTTAAGTTAATGTACAAATTCTTTAGATTTGCATCATTCATGATTTTAGTGTTGAAAAAAAAAACTGAAATATTAACAAACATGATTTAATCAGCAGAATATTTCATGAATATAAGCCCATTGTTTAATACAATTGTCTCTTGGCAGATTGCCCAAGTTTCTTGGATAAACTCTTGTTTGTTTGATTGATTGATTTGTTTTTTTTTATGGTTTATTAACCTTTTGTGGGTTATTTAAAGCCAGAACATATTTTTATTTTGTAAGAAATTTTTGGAGGTAATAATGATATAAGTATTACTAATTAACCATGCCTGGGTCAGAAGAGATGGATTTATACCTTTCCTAAGGATACTTGCTCATAAATGAAACTGACTGGCATTGGAACTTGGCTCTTTGATTAACAATTCTGAGCCTCTGTGTATTATGCCACCCACACATCCAAGCTTACAGTACCTGCTATGCTTAAGTGGTTACATGGATAAAATAGTGAAATACTGGATTGAATCTTTGATACTCCAATTATGTTGTGTTTTATAAAAACACTGTTTACAATAAAAGAAAGTCATTGATTTCTAATATTGTTTTGCCATGAAATAAAGAAAGAAACTTTAACCTTGAAAGTTCAAAGTTCCACATCTAACATCGAATAAGAAAATGATTTGTAGCCTTTAAAGTTTAAAGGAAATTGTTATGAAGAAAAAGGAAATTCAAATTGTCAATTGATATTTCAGTTCTGTATAAAAAGGATCTTAAAATTTGTAGGAGTTAAATTTGTTTGTTTGTTTGTTTGGGGTTTTATGGCATATCAACCACTATAGGTTATTTAGTGCCAGATCCAGTATTTATTAGATATATCAAAAACGTATAGCTGGCAACATCATTGTTTCAAAAACGTATAGCTGGCAACATCATTGTTTCCCATCACATTTTAGGGGTAAGGTGTTAGTATATTTAGTGTAGGGTTTGGGAGGGAAAGTTAATTGTAAGTTGTAGTTGTTTTGGGATGGGTTAGATGTGATGGGGCATGACATGACTAACCGATTGATCGGATCGACGGCCTTTTGGTTGGACGTAGTTTATCGTCATACCCAGGACGTGGACACACCTTGGGATTTCACTATTTTCCCATAGTTGGGACCCTAACAGGTGCTACCACCCCGGGTCAGGGTGGACCTGGGAACATCAGCAATTAAGAGGTGGTTCCACGCTCCGCAAAACCTCATGATCAGAGGCCTTGCTGTTGGATGTAGTTTATCGTCTTGCCCAGGACTTGGATGCAGTTTAACATCATACCCAAGACAGTGTAGGAGTTAAAAAAAACATTTTTCTTAAGAGAAGTTGTCATAACGTAAAATACCTGTCACTATTCTAAATAATGAGTTTCCAAATGACGAACCATGGGCAAATATCCTGATTGCTACAAGATTTTATCTGGCCAAAACTATTTGAAATGTTCTAAATAAATAGACTACTTTTCTTATATGCAGATTATTTTACTGGAATATTCGCTAAAGTTTCAAAGTTTTGTACCTTGACTTCATGCATTTAAGTGTGGTACTAGATTGGAAGTTAGGTCTCATCATTTTATTATTGAAATTGTTAAGTTTAAGTTCTATTCTACTAGTTTCTTCTCTTGCACTTCTCATTTGTGGAATGCTATTCTGGCTTTTCTTGCTTTCCTCTCAACTACGATCTTCAAACATTTAAATGCAAGCAACGTCAATCGTCATCTTCTCTTTGAATCCTGTTCTTTTTATTGTCCCTTCTCCTCAGTAACGTTTTCTCAGTTTCCTTCCTGCTTTCCTCTCAAATATGATCTTCAAAAATTTAAATGCAACATCAATCGTCATCTCCTCGAATCCTGTTCTTTTTATTGTCCTTTCTTCTCAGTAACGATTTCTCAGTTTCCATCTTGCTTTCCTCTCAAATACGATCTTCCAAAATTGAAATGCAATGTCAATTGTCATCTTTTGTCTCCTTGAATGCCATTCTTCTTATTGTCTTTTTCTTCAGTAACGTTTTCTCAGTTTCTTTCACTGTCAGTAACTGTTTGTGTCTTATTTACGTTCATAGCATTGCTTGGGGTTGATGCATTCTGTCCTTCCTCTTCAGTAACATTTTCTCAGATTCTTTCACATTTTGTAATGTCATGCATCTTAGTGGCTTTATCACCTTACTTTGGGTAAAAGGATTGAAAAAAGTTTTAAATAGTTTTTCGGTCATATAAAGCTTTTGTATAACATGATGAAGTAGAGACATGTAGATAATTATTGTCAAAAAAGTTTGAATCTCGTTACTTTGGATGCACCGCACCGAGATTGAAGTTAAGATTAAGTATGTCTAATTTTGCATAAGGAATGGACAATCATGTCTAACTATATCATTGATCTGTGCTCAGTGGATTTGGGGTTCAGTGATTGGCTAACATACTGTTGCGAACCCAGTCTTTGCCAACATTTTTTCATGCAACTGTTTCAATATTGTTTTAAGTGTTGCATTGTCATCTTCAGACTTCATGGTTCTGGAATCTCTTTTTATATTTAAACAACATCCATTTTCTCTGATTCAGCAATAACCTGGTACCAAGGGTGCCAGATTGAAGAGGTCGGACTGTTCTTCAGCTTTGATATGACACAGTTTTTCCTTATTTGAAAAATAAAAATTCTATATATAACAAATTTAGCTCTTCCATTAGATTACAATTTGAGATCCTGTTCAAATTTTTAAATTTGTAATTGTAAATGATTTTTAATATATCTTTCTTTACTGATTTGTAGATATCACTATGATGTGACCAAGTGCATGTTAAGTGCAGGAAATATCACAGAGAAATTACGAATCTCAACATTTGATTGTCAACACGAGACAATTGTTGATTTATATGCTGGTAAGATTTAGATTATTCTTGTACAGCAGTGATTTTCAAATGGCATACTGTGAGAGGATTGTAGGTGTACTGCAAACATTTATAAAGGTCATTAATTATTTTCAAAAGAAGTCCAAAGTACAATAAAAATAAATTTTGGCTAGAATCCTTGGAAGAAGATTTAAGATTATGCCTGTACAAAATATTCTAAGAAAACATGAAACTCAGATGTATCATTAAATGTTAAATGATAAAAAACAGAAAAATAAGTAAATATAAATATGGGAAATTAAAAGCAAAAAACCAAATTACACTAAAATAATCCTGGAAAATAAGGAAAAACAACATCAACCTAGAACAATAAATCCCAATACTGTAAACTTTGTCTGGAGGAGAAAATAGTTATAATTAACTTCCCAGACCAAAAGAAATTAGTAAATAAATGATCAGAATTTATCTCAAAATGCAGGTACAAAAACAAATTTTTACTATGTTATAAATCAAAAAATAAAAAAAGACTACCTTTTAAAACATCACCAAGAAAAATGAAATATATTCATTATATGCAGATAATGTAACATACTTTAGACAACACCAATACATTAAATTAAACAAAAAAGATTTATACTAGCTTAAAAGCTGCCTTATTGGGTGGCATTTAATCTGGTTCCCATGGAGGGCTCTTGATTGGGCCTTACCACGCTAGGTAGAGAGTAGATGTGACAGGCAACAGTAAACTACAGAAGATCAACATTGATCACTGCATTTAAGTATTACATTAATATTTAAGCTTACGTTTTAAAAGTGCCACTTAATTTAAAGTTAATTTGATTTATGTAGGTCCTTACTTTCCATACAAACAATTATTTTTACTTCATGGGTGACTTTCCCTGGATTTTGCAATTTCAATTATTCCCAAATTTCTTTCCAACTTATAAAAAATTTTATCATACAAAAACATTTGTCACAAAAAATCATGTAAAAAAAAAAAGAAAATTTTTTTTTTTCAAAAACAATCTCCATAATGAAAATCCCAAATTTCAGGATTCTGAGTCCGGATTTGGCCCGGAATGTTTTTAATTTGTTTAGAGTCAGTCTGATTTCCAAATGATATATATTGGGCTACGGACTCAAGGAGTAAAGTTGAAAAGTGACATTTATCATGTACATATATATATATATATATGACAAAATTTTCTTTTGTTCTAATCCTTGTTGTCTTTTGCAGGTATTGGCTATTTTACTCTTCCTTATTTGGTTCATGCAAAAGCCAGTGTGGTTCATGCCTGTGAATGGAATCCAGATGCTGTCCATGCCTTGAAAGAAAATCTTAAATTGAACAATGTTGCTGAGCGGTGTATCATTCATTTTGGGGATAACAAAAAGGTAAACCTTATAAAAAAAAAGTATTAAACAAATATGATTTAATATTAGAAGATTTTGCATTTCTTGCAACTTTTTCTTCTCCACTATTTACATTATTCAGACTATTGTCCTCATCTTCGTCGCCATATTTATTACAACGTAAGCTTCTTCAGGTGGTTTGAATGTTGAACTGAACCCTTTATTTTGCTCACTGTGCCATGTTTAATGGGTGTTAGTTATCAGTTATCTCCTGTTAATTCACCTCTCCAAGTTCTCCACTACCTTAACTGAGTATTGAATTGGGTCCTGTCACTGGATCTAACCAATGCCTTTATTCACTGTGCCATATGTCCTTGAGGACATCTGTTTATGGATTTCTGGGTATTATAAACCTAATGTCTTCAGCAACCATTTTTAACCAGTGCTAATATTGCAATTTTTGCTGTTATCATTGCATGTTTTTACCAGAGCTCATATTGCAACTTTGTTGTTATTATCACTTTTCTCTGGCACTCCTTATTACTGGTTCCCATATTGTATTCATTTCTATGCTTGGTCGGCTCAGGAGATTTTCGTGGCCTAGCATATGTGCCGATTCCTTAAATTTACAAATTTTCCAATGGTGTTCTTTGTCTATGATCTCGACCTGATCCCACAAAGGGCAGTGATCTCCCTTCTCTCTCCATATGTGGTCAGCTATGCCTGATTTTTCCACTCCCCCTCGTGTTACAGCTTTCTGGTGTTCTTGAAGCCTCACCTTAAGGGGGCGGCCTGTCTCCCCTTTATATTTCTTTCTGCTGCTGCACGGGATACCGTACACACAGTCTTTAGTCATGTTCTCCTCTATGGGGAGGTTCTTACTCGGGAGAGATATCTGCGGAGTATCATCCAGCTTTTGAAGGTTGTTTTTCTTTTCCAGCAACCCTTTAAAAAAAAGTAAAAAAAAGATAAAATATATATATAAACCCTGGCTCCAAACCTAAACTACCACTGATTTCTTTTTACTTTTACCTTATAATTATTTTGTAAATTTATAGAATTTATAAATCTGTTTAATGTATCTTTTCATCTTGTATCTTCCTTTTTGTGCATTCAAACACTTTTGGTTTGTCACAGTCATTACTTTGGTCTTTCTCACGTCTGTGTCACTTGAATCAGGAAAAATGGGGAAAGTTATAAAAAAAACAAACACTCTTAGCATCTGTTCATCTGTCTTCATGCAAACATTTCCCTACAATCATTTCCACTCAAGAGCCACTAAAATTATTCAAACAGCTGTTACCACTGCTGCCCAAATAACCATTAGAATAATATAATAGGCCTACAAATAATGTATGTTTCAACAGTATATATATATAGTCAAGCAAAAAAAATTGCACATGGACTGATGATTAAGTGATATGTCTCAGAAAGAGATATATTTGATCGAAGTAGCTAAGTGGTTTTGGTTACTGTAACCAAGTAGTTCACGGTAGCAATAATCGACTGGTACTTGTTGTAGTCACAGGTAATATGCTTAGGCAATTGGTGTAGACCAATAGGATAGCCAATGACATAGTCCAATGGGCGTCATCACTCCTCTTCTCATTTGGTCTCTCCGTCAGTCTGTATTTATGACTGACATCAACCAATCATATTCCAGTGAGGGGGAACACAGGTGTATGCATATTCCATTATATCACCTCCCCCTGAGCTAAATTTTCCCATGAAATTTAGCTTTAATACTTTTTCTCTGTTTAGGGTCTAGACATAATCGATTAACTTTTTTTTCTAAGTCTTTTTCGCCTCGATTCTCCTTGCAGTGGTGGCGTTTGACACACTGGTACCTTTGGCCTTGAGGTCGGGGATACCTCCATTGGTGAATGTTGACTTACTGGAATGGGAATTTCAAAAGCGCCATATAAGACTTCCATTGGAAACTCTTCGGTATTTTCCGCAACCTCTGTAGTATGTCTGAGTCTTAATTGATTCCAATGTCTTTTACATGGAAATTCTTCTCCTTTTATGTCATATATGATTTGACCAATTCTTTTGGTTATTACACCTTCTTCCCAATACGTTTTTCCAGCCCTAAAATTCCTAAAAAACTTTATCACCTGGCTTATACACTTTGGTCATGTTATTTTCTTTATTCGCAGTTTTCTTCGCCGAACTAGGCAACAGCACAGTTTATTTTTCTCGCAAACATTAACTCTGCTGGCGATAATCCTGACATCATATTTGATTTTGGCGTGATTCTATATACTGCCAAAAATTTTTGAATACTTCTTTCATTCGTGTCCACGCCTTGACTTTTCTTCAACACTCGTTTAAGGGTGACCACAAATTTCTCTACCTGTCCATTCGATTCTTGGATGATACACTGGCGTTGTCATGTGATTGATGGACAATGATGTGCAGAATTCCTTGAATTCTTTTCCCGTAAACTGTGTTCTGTTGTCGCTGACTCAAGTTTTAGGGAGTCCAAAATGACTAAAAATTTCTCTAAGTGCATTTATTGTATTTGTTGCAGTTGGATGTCTGCACTTAACAATTTCTGGCCACTTAGGGAAGCTGTCTACAATAATCAGGTAATACAATCCATTTATGGGCCCTACATAGTCGATATGCAATCGAGTCTATGGGACATCCGTCTTTGGCCATGGTTGAATCTTTACTGGGGGATCCCTTGCTGCCAGTTGACATCCTTTGCACTGTTTCACCAAATTTTCTATGTCCTGCTCTATCCTCGGCCAATATGTATAGCCTCTCATTAGAGATTTCATTTTCAAAATCCCTGGATGGCCAGTGTGAAATTCTTTCAGATTTTTTTTCTGTAAAGTACACAGCATTACAACTCTATCTGCATAAAGTAATACCTGATCACAAATTGAAAAAGGTGACACACTCATTCCTTTTTTTGTTCTCTCGTTCAACCAGACTTGCTTTTTCATTTTCTTAATGAAATCATCAGTCTCCGCTGCTTTTTTCACATGATCTAGAGTAACTGATAGTTCTCTAATAGTATTGCATAACAGACCCAACTATTCACTTTTGTCTCTTAGTGCTGCTATTACTGTTTCTTCCAGTGGTTCTGTATATTTCAGTATTAACCTCGACAACCCATCGGCGTGACCTAGCTTCTTTCAAGGCACATATTCCATTTTGAAATTGTAATTCAAAAGAATTATACCCAAACGCTGTAGTCAATTTGCCATATGAGTTGGTATACCTTGTTTTGAACCAAATATTGTCAACAGTGGTTTGTGGTCTGCAGAGTAAATTTTCTTCCATATATAACCCCGTGAAATTTCTTTACAGCGAAGATTATTGCCAAACTCTCTTTTTCGAATTGGCTATAATTTTGTTCACCAGGCAGTAACGTTCTCGAGGCATGTGCTACTGGCTTCGTAGATCCGTCCTCGAATTTATACAGCAATACCGCGCCTAGTCCCTCATTACTAGCATCTGCCGCTACAATCATTTTCTTCTTCTGGTCGAAATGCACTAACGATAGGTCTGCTAATAGACAGTTTTTTATTTTTTAAAAGCATCTTCCCATTCTTTCGACCATATCCACTTTGCACCCTTTTTCATCAAATTATTTAAAGGAGCTCTCATCTCATACATTTTTGGGATATAAATGCTATAGTAGCTTACCAGTCCCAAGAATGCCTGGAGTTTAGCCACATTATCAGGTGCTGGCATATTTTTTATAGCCTCAGCCCTTTCTGGGACCGGTGTTCTTCCTTTACTGTCAATTATCTACCCTAAATATTTTCTTTTCTTTAAGAAGAACTCGCATTTTTCAGCACTCAGCTTGAACCCGTATTCCTCAATTCTTTGAAATACTGCTCTAATATGCATTTTGTGTTGGGCCTCGTTTTCACTTTTAATCAAAATGTCATCTAAGTATGCGATTACATGCTCCATACCAGCCAACATTGTGTTCATTATTTGCTGGAATAGGCGTGGAGCTACCTTCAATCCAAAAGGGAGACGATTTAGTTTAAAAATCCCTTTATGAGTATTTATTGTCAGTCACTTCGAGCATTCTTCACTGACTTTAACCTGAAGGTAAGCCTCTGACAAGTCCAACTTTGAAAACACTCTACCTCCATTCAATTTAGTAAATATATCCTCCGGAGACAGTAGAGGATACCTTGATGTTCAACTCATCAGAACAAAATCTCCTTGGCAAATGGAGAAATTACACCAGACGGACACATTAGATTGGTAGTAAGGAGGGAAGGTGAGTGAAAAGGGCTGGGTAAAGATAGGGCTAAGAGATTAGTGATTTAGTGATTAGTACTAGTAATCAGTTTCCTCAGCCAAGAATTTACTCTACACTTTTTAGATTTTAATATTGGGTTGTATGTTACTTTGCTCGATACCGTTTGCTGTTTTTATGCAGGATAAATCACGTCGATTCAGATTAATTAAAGGGATCTTAATCTAAATAAAGGTCGATATTAAATACTTAAACAATCGTTCAATCATTTCTGGGA
>OZ038501.1:100226599-100339099 GCA_964036315.1 Acanthosepion esculentum | reverse complement strand
GGTATTACAGTTTTCTCAGATTTTTATTGAACTCATGAACTCAAATCATTTTATTTTTATTTCAAGATAGAATTAAACTCTATATTTCATTAGAGTTACTCACAAGAATAAAAAATACACTTATTTTAACTCCTAAACAACAGGCATAATCAATATTTCTTTAAAGATCAGCGGATATCATCAATTAATTTTAACTTTTTCATACAATATGGGAAGAATTCGTTCATGATTCAGGTCTAAAGGATTGACAACTCCAGAATTCACAATGTTACATCATTGCCTGTGAGTAATAATGAAAACTGACTTTTATTTGAGAAATATTTTAATGGCCATTAACAGTTGCTATTCCTGTTGTACCTTATGAATTCAATATAATAAATTGGAACTTAAAAGAAGCCAAGAAAATTGATGCAAAATTTTGGTAAATGATGTATATGCAATAGAATGTACAATCCTAAGGCAGATGTTGACCATGTGTATCTGCGGAAAAGTAATGGTGGTAGGGACATCATTCAACTGGAATTGTCTTATAAAATTTCAGCAATGGAACTTGCAGCTATGCAAGATTGAATGTTGCAAGTTCTAATGAAGCAAAAAGCTGGAGAAAAAAACCTCAGTTTGTTTTTCAGAAGCAAAAATATTGGTATAGATCAAGTCACAATCTACCAGTAGCTAAGGAGTTCTGGACAGGGTTTATTCTTGCTGTACGGTACCAGAGCCTGCTTAAACACAACTACAAAGCTATTATCTTGCCTAGCAGTATGAACCCAAAATGTAGATTCTGTTGTTAAATCACTGAAATGTATATTTATGACCCAGCACAATAATTGAACTGATAGCCTTCAGTTCATGTAAACTTATGCTTGACCTGTTCCATCTGCAGTCGAAATTGGTTCTGAAAAGCATAATTTTTAACTTAAACAAAGCAAATAGAATAGTTATTTCTGTTTTAAGTACATCCCCTGTGTGGACACTTATTAGATGATAGGCAGATCTATTATAGGAAAGCAGTGTTTGTTTCTTGAGTTTTGAGTTAAATTTATATTAGGTATCAGGTAGCTGTCAGTTTTAGTAATACTGTTAAGAGCTTGGAAATCATAACAAGCTTTATAAGAACTGTTTGGTTTCAGTGCCATATAGAAAGAGGACACCTACTGATAGTCACTTAGTTTTGGTAGAAAACTACCTCATGAAATTTGAAAGTTACAAAAATTTATAAAACTGATGCAAAGCAATATAATAGAACAATTTTTCCCAAAAAGAGGCTTGCACAAGAATTTCCTTTTATGCACTTTAAGGGCAAAAGGCAAATCAACATAAAATTATAGAAACAATTGGCTCGAAAATAGATTCACAATAAAAAATTTTTTCATATCAAGAAAGAAAAAAACTTTGAAAAGGAAGAAGAATAATTTTCTTTAGCAAAAACTTATTTTTTTATGCAAAATATAAGAATTTGTTTTTTCTAGGATGGAATGGGGGAAAAAAAGAGCACGTCATCTCTCTTATACCAAATGTTAAAAAAAGGCGATTACAAACAAGACTCAACTACTATGTGAAATTTAAAACGACAAACATTATAAAATATATTTAAAACAAATACAATATTTTACAAGATGGGCTTGTACAAAAATTTTCTTTTGTGCTCCTTATTTAAAAAATTAAGTAAGGCAATATACAATTGATTTAAAGAAAAGAATTTCAAAACAACTTTTGGAAAATGAAAAAAATACTTTGAAAAGGTAATGTAAATTTTAGACAAGGTAGGAATAAAAAAAAGGGGGGGCAGTTATTTAAACACTAATTCTAAAAATAGAAATTTTCACTGACAAACGTAATAATTTTTTATAAACTGTCTGGCTTTCTTTAAGATACACTTCTCTAAAAAGTACATATAATAGATAAACGTAGATGATTATAATATTTATTTATACTTTTTAATTATTTTGCACTACTAAAGATTTTTATAAATGGGAAACAAAAAGTGTTGGAAAAAAAAATTTACTCTTAGACAAAAAAGGGTGTACCCACCTAATAGATATGTGAGAATCCCAGGGAAGTTTAATGATCTTTTGCAACTTCTTTGAAGCTTCACTTTCATGGCCAACCTAAGGGTGCTCTCTGTACTTCATTGCTTATAGTTTTCAAGAAATTGTAATTGGATAGGATAGTAGGGTGTAGATGTATTATTTTCCATGTTATTATTATTTGTTGACACTAATGGGGTTGATATTAATGACAGAAATTAAAATGCATAAAACGTACAACAATAACAAAAAAAAGTTGAAATATGTTGACATAAATAACAAGAATTTGTATTTTCTTTTTCTGGTGTGAATTACAGAATATTGGTATGGTGTATGTAAAAAAAACATAGTCTTAGTGTATCTTTTGTTTAAAAGTCATTGCTTACTTAGCTTGGTTCCAAGAAGTTTGTTTATGAGGATTGCATTTGAAATTGTCTGTTTTTGTTCTTCATGGAGCTAGATGTGTGTTTCTGTACTGCTACTTGTCTACTCATCTACTGACTACTGCTACTGTTCTCTATTTATGAGATGGCAGGGTTATTTTTCGAATGATGAAATATCATCAATCTGGACCATAATAAAAGACAAGTTTTTTGTGTCCTTTGTTCTACTGGTGATGTTCTTAAGAGACGGTCTTTGTCCCATTCACAGCCAGATTCACCTGCTTTATGATCAAGTGAAGCTGACTTCTGCCACACAAGATGTCCAATCCATTTTCACGTCTGTCTACATTCACTTGCAGCTCCGTTATTTCTGATGTATAACTGCCTTCCATAGGCAACAAGCTTCGTTTCTTCTGCGGGATAACTACCCTCTGCAACTATCCACTAACCCGTGTTATTAAATACCCTTGGGAGTGGCTCAATGGACCCTGACATTAAATTTCCAATGGTTGAAAGCCACCCTTTTTCATTGGACAAAAAATACACCGGTAATATATTTTTTCTGAATTTGGAACAGTCCACCATGATAGTTATTTGTGGTAGGCCCTTTTTTCTAAATAAGAAAACTTTTACACACAAAATGAAAGTTTTTTACTATGTTCTGTGGCCTCCCTTTAATACACTTCACCCAAAAGTAAATGTATAAAAGACAAACTCAGACTAACATTTATTTATTCACACTTTTTAATTATTTTTAAAAATTATTTTATGCTACTAATAAAAAAATTTTATAGACTGAAATTTTATTTTAAATTTCAATAAAAGATGTAAAACTCAGAAATGTGCAATAGGTTTATGAAA
The DNA here is from genome assembly GCA_964036315.1 of Acanthosepion esculentum. Classification (NCBI taxonomy): domain Eukaryota; kingdom Metazoa; phylum Mollusca; class Cephalopoda; order Sepiida; family Sepiidae; genus Acanthosepion; species Acanthosepion esculentum. The sequence continues at coordinate 100,335,828 of OZ038501.1, read as the reverse complement.
GGAAAATTATAAAAGATTTTTTTTATTTTTAAACATTTTAATAAAGAATTGTAGGGTTACAAAATACGATCATTTCCCTTTGGTCAAGATGAAGTCATGTGTATCACGTGACACTCACTTAAAGACATCACTTCATAGTGTGATGAAAGTGGTCAATGAGTCAGCTTCCAGAAATCAAACTGAGTAGTGCCTTATTTTAGGCCAGGTCTTCCAGCCATGTGGTACAACTTACAAGCCTGTGGCACCATTTTCCTATGGAAATATATCTCCTTTTCACTGTCCTGATGTTGGGAAAAACCTAGGAATATGTCATCACTAGCAATATAGCAGATGAATCAAGCTTGCTCGAATATAGAATCCTAAATATGGATTTTTCAGAAGAATCTCCGCCAGCTCCAGTTCTTGTTGAGAATTATCATGTGTAAGATTCCCTTCTTTTGTACACTATCACACTGCTTGTTGCTGCATGTGTGTTATATTTTCTCTGCATGTGACAAATGTAAATATGTACATATATGTGTCGCAGTTAGCTCCCCTTCATTTTCTTAACGCTTCACCAGGGGTCTCTCCCTCCCGGGAGTATAAATACGGGCTGACCCTTGGTCTCTCTCTCTCTTTCTTTCCACAGCTCTTTCCACGGCTGCGCCCACGTGCGTCCAACGGGCCTCGCTTGCGGTCGGCAACCATCGCACGTGGTGCGAGGTATTTCCAGTATGTGAACTCTCACACACAACTAGCGTTTCCCATGTTCGGGAAATACGCTAAAACAAGATTCACCAAACCGTACGGACATTCCAACTCAAACACACACACACAATAACTTTCCACACAGACACTAAACGTTCTATACATGTTTTAAATTTGTATTTGTAAATTCGTGTATCAATCTGTTTTAACCTGTTTGTTAATATATATTTGTTCGCATACATATATCTGTCTTGTTTGTTCCTTTGGACTCCATTAAGGTCCAACATTTTTTAATGTGGCTGGACCGGCCAGAGATAATTCATCTTCTCTACTTCTACTCATTCTCACACTCACACGGTCGGTCCACAACATATGTCATTTTGTGTATTACTTAGTGCTATAAAACTCTCTCTGAGAACAAAACATGTTTGTCATTCCTTTTCCTTTCAGCTCTTCCGTTCGTGAAATAAAGTGTTATTATATAATGGCTATAATAATGCTAGTAATGGGAGAATAAACCTTTCTTCCATAGGGAACACATTATATAGTTGTGTACCCGAGGTGATATATTATTTACCTCCACTAGAATTAATCAATTTAATTATCCACTATAAATAACGTTTGAAGCAATAAATATTTAAAATAATGTTATTTCTCGTGAAATAACGTTATTCAATTACTTCTTTTAATAATCGAAAACCATAAAATTTAACAAATTCAACTGATTTTTTTATTTTCATAAGAAAATTTCATGTTAAGTTTTAAATCTTAAAATAATGTATTAATTTCACTCTTTATATGATATTATTATTAATTGAAAAACTATACTTATCATAAATGGAAAAGCTTACTACAAATCATCAAACGCTAATAAAAGCCTGTCTATATCTCTGAGATGAGGTATTATGATTACTTGTATTATTTATTAGAAAAGCTTTGAATTGCTTTTATAAATAGGATATATTAAGGACGGTATTGTCTTAAAAAAACATTTTTTCGATTAACTTTTACAAGAATTGTTTTCATTTTTTAACGATTTTAAATTTATTAAGTTTTAAATCTTTTAAAATTCTGTATTAATTTCACACTTTATATTTATTAAGTGAAAAACTATATTTACTTATCATAAATGGAAAAGCTTAATACAAATCATCAAACGCTAATATTTTTAATAGAATTTTTCTTTTTTGTATGTGTATAAACGGGCCGATTTTTGTAAGTAAGCACGACCATATACGACATTAAAAATTAAAGTGTTTTTAGCAATTTTTTATTATATTTTTGCGGTTACTGAATTATGATTAAATAAAAGAATTAGTGTAAAAAATTACGTAATTAATAATAATAAGAGAAACTGAATTCTGGGAATAAAATAAAATTAAAACTACGTTTTCAAAACAAAAGTGAAACAAAATTTTTGATTGCATTTCTTATTTGTTTCAATTTCTTGATTCTTGATTCAGGTAGGAAGGATGGCGTTTTTTCTTGCTTTCACGTACTGTAAAGAAAGTGTTTTTCTTGATTCATTTTTAACAGGTAGGAAGGATGGCGTTTTTTTCTTGCTTTTTACTTTGCTTTAACGTAAAGACGGGTGTCAACTAAAAAAAGAAAAAGAAAAAATTGTTTGCTTTCCTCAAAGCCTTGTGCTTTTAACTAATTAATCGCTATAGTGTACGTTTTAAAATTTTATGAGTTTTCATGAAATTAATTATGAGGGGTGGTGGTAAGAAATATAATTATTTTTTTACCATGACTTTAAAAAGAAAATAAACATATTTATAATAATTTTCATCATTTGTGAATAGTTTCTGAAAGTTTCATGAAAATCCGACAATTATTTTTATTTTTGCAAGATGTTCAAATTTAATGACTGCTATTAACAAAAAATATACAAAAATCCGCCATGTTATTTAGTACGACCCTGGTGATGCTGAGAAACGAAGTTTTTCAATCAAAAGTTAGAATGCTCTAATAAAAACAGAAAAATTTTGAAAAATAATTAAATTTTTTTGTTGGGGGGTTGAATTGACGTTTACGTGTCTATGTATCGACAATTGTCCGTTTCTTCGCTCAAAAAACGCATAGCATGAAGAAAATAGGCCACAAAAACTTAATAAAAACAAAATTTTATCGTGAAAATTTTGTTAAGAAGAAAGACGAAGGTATTGTTTTTTAAATGTATTTATTCCTTTGCAGCATGTTTTAACATCTTGTTCTTTAGGTCAGCGATTAAGAAATATTTAACATTACTGTGTAACCCGGATATAAGAGAAACCCGGATATAAGAGCGATTTTATCCGATCCCAAATTAGAGTCTGTGTTAATAAAACAAAATAGACCAAACCCGGATATAAGAGACTTCTTCTCCGGTCCCGACAACTTATATCCGGGTTACACTGTAGTTGGTTTTTCACTGTTTCCAGTTGAAAAACACACTGATTTGGAAAATCTTGCAAAAATCAAGTACTTGTTGGATTTTAATGAAACCTTCAGAACTCATTCACAAATGAATTAAATTATTTTCGAAAGTCATGGTATAATTTTTTTTTATATCTGTTATCCCCCCCCCCCCCCCCGCGAACTTAATTTTATGAAAACTTCAAAAATTTTTTCTTGCAACCTTAATTTTTTTTTTTAAATTTTAGGTATGTCCAATTTAGGCCTTTTTAGCGTTTTTTTTTTAGTTGTTTTTTTTTTCAGTTGAAAGACACATTAATTTGTAAATTCTTGTAAAAATTAAGTACTTGTTGGAATTTAATGAAATCTTCAGAAATGAATGAACTTATTTTAGAAATGTTTGTCTCTTTGAAAGTCATGGTATAAATATTTTTTTTTATATCTGTTACCCACCTCGAACTTAATTTTATGAAAACTCAAAAAATTTTTATTTGCAGCCTGAATTTTTTTTTTTAATTAAATGCACAAAACTCTGAAAAATCTAAATCATCGATTTTTTTTTGTTAAAAAAATGTCCAAGATTGTCCAAACTGTTACCTCAATTGTAAAAATACAAAACCCAATAAAACTAAGACAATATTTAATTAAGAAAGTTTTTAATGGCTTTTCTGAATAATATATACGAAGGTAATTATTATCTGAAAGAAAAAAGAATTTTTTAATGAAAAATGAATTTTTACATTGATTTTTTTTTGTTTCAATTTTAAATACACAATAGTGACAATATGACAAAAGGTTGTTATATATTTATGAATTAAGTTCTTTCTGCAACCTTATGGAAATGATATATTATGTTCTCTACTTTTTAAAGATCATAAATTTGAAAGCTTATTAAAATCTGACAACCAATGGTATTTTTAAAATAATTTTTAATATTCCAAAATTGTATTTAAAATCGTCTCCAACGAAAGTATGGATGCACACCTTGAAATAATGTCACGTGAGTAGTTTCTTTTGATAGAAGCAAGTTTTTTTTTTTTTACTTCAGAAATGGCTTTGATTCGTTCAGTAACAACAAAACAACGCTTGTCAAGTTTTCTGAATATCGTCGTATTATTTTCAATTTTTTTCTTTTTCTATTCAAATATAATCGAATAGTGGGATAAAAGAAAATATCGACTATTTACAATTACAAAAAAAAAAAACGCCCTTGGAAGTCCACCCAAATTTTCAAGTTTGAAATCGAATGCATAAATTCATTGTACATTACTTTGGAATTATTATCCACACGACAAATTATCAATTAAAACGATTTTTGGAGTTTAAATTTTCTGGAGTTAGCTCGCTACTACTAAATACTTGTTGAGTCAAAACAAAACCAACATAGCATGTTAATTTTATTAATAAATAAAATAAAACTCATTACTGCCATATCATAATTATTAATAAATAGAAAAAAATCTGCCTTAATAAAAAGAAATAAAATCTCATTTCATTAAGTTAACCCGTTTCAATTAATGGTGTTTCATGTAATTTTTATATTCTCTGAAAAATATTTCATGACTGAAATAATAAACCTCAATTTAAAAAAATGTATTTTTTTTACTGTTTTATTTTTACTTGTAAAATTTGATTTTCTTTCATAATTTAAATGTTATTTTCAGTGCAGAATTCTTCCTCAAACGTAAGGTAAAAAAAAAAAAAATTTGAAAGTGAATTTTTAAAAAAAAATCTACTAACCAGATTCACTTAATATTAGAACGAATTATATCACTTCCGTCCAATAAATTCCCGTGTCATAAGTTGTCAATATATTGACGTACATCAATTAACGCCTGTCAAAATAGACCACCTCGGTTGGAAATATCTCTCTTAAAAAATTTTCTGCTAAAAATGTAAGTAATGTTTCTTTCAAATTACATTAAGTATACTTTAATCATTCTAAATTTCCTAAGATAACAAAAGAAAAAGGTGTAATTGATTTTTCATGATTTTTTAACTAACAAACTATGATCTTTCCGACAGAAATGTCGATAAGTTCGATTTTACGAAATTTTTTGACTCGAAAAAAAACAAGATTTTTTAATAAAATTTTTAACATTTATAGGAAGGATTAAAAAATTGAAAAAATATTCAGAAAATACTTTGGTCTTTCCTCTTTAATAACAACATAAATATTTAAACGTTAAAAATTGTTTTATCAATTTGGGGACCTTTTTTCGTCAAGGTATACCACTTTTTAGCGAAATATTGGACATACCTAAATTAAATGTACAAGACTCTGAAGAATGTAAATCATCGATTTATTTGGTAAAAAAAACTAAGACATAATTTAATTAAAAAAAGCTTTTAATGGCTTTTCTGAATAACATATACTAAGGTAATTTTTATCTGAAAGAAAAAATTTTTTTTGATGAAAAATGAATTTTTATAATAATTTTTTCTTTTTTTCAATTTTAAATACATAATATGACAAAAGGTTGTTATATATTTTAAAATAAAGTTTCTTTATGAAACCTTATGGAAATGATATATTATGTTCTCTCCTTTTTAAAGATCATATATTTGAAAGCATATTAAAATCTGACAAACGTGCATATTTTTAAAATAATTTTTTAATATTCCAAAATTGTATTTAAAATTGTATCCAACGAAAGTATGGATGCACAGCTTTGAAATAATGTCACGTGAGGTAGAGTTATTTCCCTTGATAGAAGCAAGTTGTTTTTACTTCAGAAAATTGCTGACTGAATATTGTCGCATTTTCAAAATTTTTCTTTTCAATTTTCAAATATAAACAATTTTTCCTTTTTCAGTGTGAGACAAACTGCAAATATTATTTCCTTTTTTTATTATTTTATATTCAATTTTAGGCACGAAAACAGTGCACTGGCTTTGATTCTCAGAAAAAATAACTGATACAGCTGTTTAAAACGCTTGTTTTATTTTTGTCATATGAAAGACATGCGTCTAAGAAAAGGATGTTATTTGCTAAGTGCTGTTGTTATCACCCCAGGTCTTAAAAAAACATAATACAACAAACCATTTTTCAAACGTTAGTTTCAAACGTCAGTTTGAAAAAAAAAACAAAAAAAAACTTATTGTTGATCCCAGTGTTGACCCCACTTTTTTTTTCACTCTTTCTTCTTATCTGAGAGTGGTGGGTTTTTATAAAACGTTTATTGCGAGCTGGCTGTACTTTGACCCAAAATATATCAAAGTCAATTTGGCTTAATTTTTCCTTATCGCTGCTATTTTTTTGAGAAAAAAAAATAACTCACTCCTGGTTTCCGGTGGTTAGGAATTGCAGATAAAACTTTCGCCTTTTACTAAATTTCCGTGGCCGGATGTCAGTTTTTTTTTAACCTCCCGCGGCCATGTAATTGAAATTACCAATGAACTTTGTTGCATTTTGACCCCCTAGGAAAGTTGTTTCCTTCAAACTCAATTTTAATGCCTGATTTATAGTTTGATTATGGTTTAGGCTTTCTGATTTTCCAAAAATAAAAATGGTTAATTTCTCTCTTCTTCAAACGTCAGGTAAAAAAAATTTGTAAGTTTGTATTTATACACTAACCAGGTTCACTTAAAACTAGAACAAAATATATCACATTTGCCCTACCGTCCGCACCTCTCAAACACGCGCAAAAGCAAGCACCACGGTTGGAAATGTCTCTTAAAAATTTTAAAAATATTAAGTAATGTTTCTTTCGAATTACATTAAGTATACTTTAATTTTTCTAATTTTCCTAAAATAACAAAAGAAAAAGGCGTAACTGCATTTTACAGGATTTTTAAATTAACTAACTTTGATTTTGTTTACAAAGTCAGACAAAAAGTCCGAATTTACGAATTTTTTTTAATCAAGAAAAAACAAAATTTTTTAAATTATAGGTAGGATTAAAATATCTGAAAAAATATTCAGAAAATACTTTGGTCTTTCATCTTAATAGTAACAAACATTTAGACGTTAAAATTTTTTTTTATCAAATTAGGAGCTTTTTTTCTTCATACTTATCTTTTGCTATAATTATTTTTTTGCGAAGTGTTGACAAACCTACTTCAGGTCAACTTATCGGACGGAAGGATAGAAGTGACAGTATTTTTTAATTTTAAGTGAACCAACTTATTTAACTATAAAGCAATTTAAAAAAATTAAAAACTTTCCAATGTCTCATATTTTATTGACTATTTTAGTACTTTTTTAACGAAGATATATCCAACAAAGCCTGCACTGTTTCCTTCCCTAAAATTGGATCTCAAAAAGAAAATAATTAATAATTGCCGTATGTCTCTCACTGAAAAACAATAAATTAATTATATTAAAAAAATATGAAATTCAAATATTTAGTGAGATAAGATGAAAAAAAGAAAATTAAAAAATTTGAAAATGCTGCACTGACGGTCAGTCAGAGTATTTGATGCAAGAAGGAAAGCAAAAGTTTAAAAAATCTTGTGAAGTTCAATTACTTTTTCAAAAGTTATTTGAGGAAGGGTAATTTGCTTTTTAAGACTCGCGCTAAATGTGTAATAAAAATTTGCCGAATATTTATATTTAGGTGTAAGTAAATGTATATGCTTAATTCGAAAATAACAAAGGAATTTTGATAAAATATACCATTTTGGAGTTAATAGAATTTCGGACTCATTCCCGTTACCTCACGGCAGCCATTACTGGTGTTGTTTGCATACATTAACTACTGATTAGATTTGTTAATGGGCTTTTTATGGTTCTTACTTGACTGAATTACTGCGCAACTAAGGACTCATTGCGTGCGCAATAAAAAAGGTTTTCCGCAGCAAATATCAACAAACGCCAATAATGGCTGCCGCGACGCGAATAACTATTCGGTAAATTTTTATTACATATTTAGCGCGGGACTTACAAAGTAAATTACATCTTTATTGTTTGCCCTTTGAACATGTTGCTTTTTTTTTTTGTTAAAAAGTGGCTGCTTCTCGTTTAGTTTTACGCTCGGGTAAAAATTGCCCGTAGACCCCACATACACGGGGTCGGGCAGCTGTTTAGTTTACTTCCCCATACGAGACTGTCTAGGTCATAGGCTCGTTTGGGTTCCTCTCCGGCTAAAGGCAGTGAGTCGACAAGCAGAATAACGATTCATTGTTAAATCCTCTCAGTGATTTTCTAAACGTAGTTTAGATGTGGAGAACCTAGTGAGATAGGCATTTGCATTTTTTCACTAAGAAAGTGGCATATCATGATGACAAAGGTCCCAAACTTAATAAAAACAAAGTTTTATCTCGAAAAAAGTTTATGTTATTGATAAGAAAAGTGACTAAAGTATTTTTTAATTATTTTTTGAAAATTTTTATTCCTTTTTAGCACGTTTGAATTTTGGTTGAAAATCTTGTTTTTTCTTAAGTCAGAGGTCGAAGTAATATTTAGCATTAGGTTTTTTAGCGCCTTTTTCAATTGAAAACATATTAATTTGGAAATTCTTTCAAAAATCAAATAATTGTAGGATTTCAAAGAAACTTTCAGAATTTATTAAGAAATGAATGTATAGCGGACCGTGGGTTTACGTGTTGTTAAATTAGGAACACGTGCGTTTATTCCTGCTAGAAGAAGGTCCACTACGAGAACATGGCTGACTCCGAGATTGAATCCACCATAAATAAGTGTAAAGAAAACCAACAAGACCTATATATATATATATATATATATATATATATATATATATATATATATATATATATATATATATATATATATATATATCAACAAATATATGTATTAAACAACAAATTTTACAATGGACATAGACATTAACAATTGTGTTTGTGTGTGAACGTAAAGAATGTGTGTTTTGGTGAATGTTCGTACGTACGTGTATGTGTGTTTCATGGCGTTTTCCCACAAGTGGGCAAAACGCGGATCTCTGTGAGATATTACATTTTTAAATGTGTCCGCTGAAATGCAAAGTAAAAAAGAATATTTATTTCCGTAGAAAACAGAAAATGTGGCACAAGGTCGGATGGGTAAGGGGGGGGGAAAGGTCTGTCTTCTGTCTTAACTTTAAACTTAGCTAGCCACAAACGCTGACCCAATCATACTAACAATATTCCTTACACCAAAACAACACATTCTTACGTACCTTTCTTACCACACCCACCATAATACCTCAATGTCTCCATGAAAATACTAACTAGTCCCCATATGTACAATTTATCGTCTGTGGGGGGAGGGGAATAAAACAACAATCTAAATTTCTTTTTAAAAACTAGCCCCAATGAGTATTTACAATATGAAATAAAAACTATTTACAAGAAACTAAACAAAATCATGTTAGTAATACTCCCCCCCCCCAATCACTAAATGTGGCAGAAACATCAGTTAACCGGACGAAATTTATGCGGGACTATAATAATATAAAACATTCGTTCATCCCAAGCACTCACGCAGACAGGCACTCATTCAGACATGACAACAAATACGAAAATTCACACACGAAAAGAAAGTCGCCCCATATCCACCAGAGAACTGATATCACTGACCACCTAACGAGGGAGGGGATGGGGAATTAAACTTAAAGAAAAATAGGGACAGAAATAAAAGGGGCCAATGAGCATACATACCCTAGCTAAGTTTATTGAAAAAAGAAACTAAAAAATCAAAACTAAACCTAAGCTAACCTAATTTTTGGATGGGTTGCCCGTGTTCAACTCAGCTAAAGCAATAACCGGCATCAAAGTGCCACTCCAGGTCAGCCCATTTCACACGACACAAGCGTGCAAGATTTACCCACCATTTGCCGAATTCAGATGAAGAAAGTCGGCGCCTCTCCGACCTAATCTTGACTTTAAGCTGATGCTTAAAGTACAAGATCAGCTGGGAAGAAGTGAACTTCTCGCTTTCATAGAATCCCTTCTGACGTGTCGTCCAAATCACGACTCTCATAACACCTAGCAAGCATAAGAACACATAATGTTCAGCCTTCGTCAGCGGCGGAGCCACATTGCTACAAACAGAAGCGGCCTCAAGGACAAAGAACTTTCCAGGCAGCATGCGAACCATGAGGCCTTCAACATACTTGCACAACAGCACTACCACCCTGCAATGAAAGAAGGCGTGACCAATGGTCTCGACCTCCCCACTACAGCGCCGGCAGTTCGGATATTTCTCCAAGCCCGCTGCGCAAAGTCTCTTGGCGACCCAGAGGGCCCCACACATCACCAGCCAGGTGAGTGATGCCTCATTGTTATTGAGACATTTCAACCCGGGCGCCCAAGGCCATATTGAGCGAGCCTCCTGCTTCGTAAGACCGAGCTCGTCAATCAGATCATCTTGAACGGCCCCCTTGACTAACAGTTGATACAATGCCCTACGAGACAACGCCTGGACGTTGAAGAGGCCATCTGACGCCCATAAGAAGCGTTTCAGAGCACGACGACATTCACCGTAGAAGGAGCACGGGGTAAACGGTGGGCCTCCTCCTTGCACGAGTGCACACTGCTCAGGAATGGGAAGTTCTTACGGGTGTCTTCCTTTCAGAAGGCGCCCTCCTCATCCGATTCGCGACACATTCGATCCAGGAACCCGATGCGAAGCATATATTGACAAATCTCAATGCTAGGCATACCTAGACCGCCTTCAGAAGGATGAAAGCAACAGATCTCCCGAGAGACTCTGGCGGTCTTGCCTCCCCACAAGAAGGAGAACAAGAGCCTCACTAACGCCAGTAAAGTGTCAGACGGAAGTGGAAGCACAGAGTCGGTAAAGGAGAATCGGATAGATGTTTGAAACAAAACTTCCACCCTCCCCTTTAAGGAAAGATTCCTCCAAGACCACAAATTAATTGCGATCTCGGCCTTCTCTTGCACCTCCGACCAATTCATTTCCAACTGGAGATAAGGACCGAACCAGACGCCGAGAATCTTGACCGGCCCATCCATCTAGAGGAAAGGTCCGAGCAGAGAAACTCCCTTCCACGCACCCAACCGCAAGCCAACAGACTTATCGCGGTTGATCTTGGCCCCTGTCACCATCTCATAACCACTGATTCCTTTGCTTATTTCGTCAATCTCAGCTCTGCTCGACACAAGAACCGAAACGTCGTCAGCATAGGCAGAATACCTGGGCGAGGTGGTGGCACCAGGTAGGGAACTTCCGCGTAGGACCGAATTCGTCTTTAACTTGCGAAGGAAAGGTTCCAACGCAAAAACGTAAAGCAAAGGCGAAAGCGGACAACCTTGACGAATGGAGCGAGACAATACGAAAGGCTCCGATCGCACTCCGTTCACCTCCACCAGCGCACCGGGGGTCGCATACAGAAGTCGGATCCAGGTGCGAAAGTACGGCCTGAAACCGGCAGCGGAAAGGACAGCCTCGAGAAAGCGATGGTCAACCCTATCGAATGCCTTGGACTGATCTAAATTGATCAGCGCGGCTTCACTGTCGACATGTGAAGGTTGTCCTGAATAGACCCGCCCTTCACAGCACACGTCTGTTCGGAGCCAATCAGACTAGAGAGGACAACCTGCAAACGGTTCGCTAAGACCTTAGTCAAAATCTTTAACTCTGTGTTTAGCATAGTTAAAGGGCGAAAGTTATCTAACCCATCCCAACCGTTTTTGTCCTTGCGTAACAACTTGATTACGCCCCTGGTGAAGCGTTGGAGTATAGACCCCTGCTTCAACCAGTTGCCGAAAATCAGTGCCAGCAAGGGAACAAAAACGGGCGACTGCCTCAAGTACACTTCGTACGGAAGACCATCTAATCCCGGAGATTTGTCCAGGACAACCTGTTTCAGCGCTTCCCAGATTTCCGACTTCGTAATGGGATCCTCGCACCTAGCCGCTTCAGCTGCCTCAAGGCAGGGAAAGTCAGCTAAATAGGCGTCGAACTGAGCAGGGCTCAGACCGGGCTCCCTGGTGAAATGTTTCTGAAAGTACTCATGAAAAGCCTCACATATGCCCTCGGTTGTAGTTTTAAATGAAAAATGTGAAATGCTTTAAATTAAATTTGAAACTTAATGACTCTGGAAATGCTCTTATTAAATGTCTATTTTTACAGATCATAAATTAGAAGGCTTTCTAAAATCTGTTGCATTAATCTATTTTTAAAATAATTTTTATTATACCAGCATTTATGAAAAAATGTCATGTGTACTAGAGTTATTTCCCCTGATTGCGAGGAATCATTCCGCATTATTGGCATTGCTTTCATAAATGAGTTACCTGTTTCATTCATGAAATGTAATGGTATTTTATATTGTCTCAGTTAGGAAAAAATTTAATAACTGAGACAATATAAAACTTAATAAAAAAAAATACGATAAAATTGTATAATAGGTGAACGTAACAATTATGTTATTCTTTTTTGTCTCTTATAAAATTTGAATTCTAAATGTATTTTTTCGTAGTTTAAATATTATTTTTATTTCAGAATTCTCCCTCAAATGTAGAGTAAAAATAAAAAAAATTGAAAGTGTATTTTTAAAAAATTTAACTCTAAGAACCTGGTTCGCTTAAAATAAGCACAAATTTATCCTATGATCCGATAAATTCCCCTGATGTAAGTTGTTGATACATTGATGCACGTCAATTCAGACATCCCAAAACCAATCACCACGGTTGAACATGTCTCTCTTAGAAAATTTTCTGCTAAAAAAGTAACTAATGTTTTTTTCAAATTATATTAAATATACTTTAAATATTCTCATTTTCCTAAAATGACTTGAAAAAAGTATAATTGAATTTTACAAGATTTTTAAACGAAGAATTCCACTTTTGTTTACAAAACTGTCAATAATGGCCGACATGACTGATTTTATGTAAATTTTGATGACTAAAAAAACATGATTTTTAGCTAAAATTTCGGACGTGCTAGAAAGATTCAAATTTTTTTAAAAATACTCAAAAAATACTTTAGTCTTTCCTCTCAATAATGACAAACATTTAGACAATAAACAAAAATAATCAAGTTTGGGGCTGTTTCTCATCAAGGTATGCTCTATTTAGCGAATTTTTGGACGTGTGTATTCCTGGAAAAATTATCCACAACAAATATGGCAGACTCGGGGAATGAGTCTACCAAAAGAAATGTAAGAGAAAATAACAAGAACCGATATATATGTAAAAAAACAAATATGTGTATTAAACAACAAAAGAATTTACAATAGACAAAGATATTTACACGCGTGTGTAAATATGTGTACGTACGTGTGTGCATAATGTTCATGGTGTCTCCCACAAGAGGGGACGCTTATCTTCTGCGAGAGCTTACATGGTCGCAGTTTGCTGAAAATGAAAGAGAGAGAGAGAGGGGGGTATTTATCTCACCTCCAAGCAAGGTAGGATGCGGCACAAGGCCTTTTTTTTAATGCGGAGCTAAACCAAGCAGTAGGCTCGAGCAAAAATTCCCCGTAGACCCTGTATACACGGGGTCGGGTGGCTGTTTGTCACCCCAGACAAGACTCTGCCCTTCGGCACAGCCTCGTCTCGGTTCCTCTCTACACGAAGGTAGAGAGTTCGACCAGCACAGTCGGAGACGAATCTCTAACTGATCACCGAAAGAGAGAGAAAAAGAGAGAATGAGTTCAGGGTCTCGTCAAGTATATAATGTAATTGGATAGCTCTCCAAGTGGTGGTGTCAGATTTAGAACGAGACTAGCAGCAAGGCCCGGCGTTGCCCGTGCTTGATTAAAAAACCGTACGACTCATACAGCAATCGCTATCACTTGACTTAAAATATTTTTGCCCTTCCTTGCCTTTAAAGGAGTGCCCTTTGCTGTGCTGATGTTGCTACATGCCTTACTTCTTGCCTATCTCACACTGCGAATTTTTTCTAAGCTCTATACTAAACATTAAATCTGTTACGAAAAAAGAACTAAACAAAATGAACACAAAACGATCAGCTTTAAAAAAGGACTCGTAACTGGAAAAACTGAATGAAAAAAGAATGTTAACAACAAATACTTTTTCACACCCAACCCAGTTCTGCGGAATCAGAAACAACGTTGAGTTTAAGCAAGCGAATGAGCCAATTGGAGTAAAGTGCCATGCAGATTTAAATTTTTCCCACTTGTGACGAATACAGCTTTCGATTTTTTTGCATGCTAGCATGCTAGTTAACATTCGTGTCAGTCAGCTGTTGGCTCTCACGCTGGCCAATAAAATCTTCCTGCCTATTCGTGGTAGAAAATGGCCACAAACTACATGAAAACTGCCGTAGAAGCATGAAAAAAATCGATTATTTCCACTATCGATGGGAGTTGCGAAATGCAAAGTCGATCTTGACCTTTTCACTAACTTGGAGCATATGCATGTAAATTTTGGTGCAAATCCGTCGAAAATTGCGGCCGTGCATTCGTTACACACACACACACACACACACACACACACACACACACACACACACACACACATCCTGCCTTTTATAGATAGAGATAACTCTGATAAACTAACTTCAGAGCAATTTATCGGACGGAAAGGATAGAAGTGACAGTATTTTCGAATTTTAAGTGAATCAGTTTATTTAACTATGAAGCAATTTAAAAAAATTAAATACTTTAAAATGTCGAATATTTTTTGATTATTTTAGGTACTTTTTTAATGGAGATATATCCAACAAAGCCTGCACTGTTTCCGTCCCTAAAATTGGATCTAAAAAAGAAAATAATTAATAATTGCCGTATGTCTCTCACTGAAAAACAATAAATTAATTATATTTAAAAAAAATGAAATTCAAATATTTAGTGAAATAAGATGAAAAAAAGAAAATTAAAAAATTTGAAAATGCTGCAATGATGGTCAGTCAGAGAATTTGATGTGTACCAGCAAGAAGGAAAACAAAGCAATTTCTTAAGGCCTTTCTCTTAAATCAGGTGACCTATTATTTCTGAGCTGTGCATCTATAGTTTTGGAGAAAACATTTGTAATACATTTTTTTTTCATATTAAAAAATATTTTAAAAATATTACGCTGATTGTAATAAGCTTTCAAATTTATAATCTGTAATAATGGATCTTTTTAATGACAGCATTTCCAAAAATACACGGATTCAAACTTAATTTTAAAATATTTTTAACAAATGTCCTTATTATATATTATTCCTAAAACCATTAAAAGCTTTTTTAATTAATTAATGTTTCAGTTTTATTTGATTTTGTATTTTACAAAAGAATTTCAGAGCTGAAGTTTGGGTAACATCATGTTGAAATTTAACAAAAATCGATGATTTATATTCTTCAAAGATTTTTAACTAAAATTTTTCAATCACTTTGCAAATTTGTTTGTGTTATATTACCTGAAAACAGGTGCAAAAATCTCAATTACCAGTTCTGCTACACCGTTGACCCATAAAAAAATTTTTCAACCTAAATTTCAAACCTGGTAGAAAAGAGTAAAATTTTTTTAAAAAGAATTAAAAAGTACTTTGGTCTTTCCTCTCAATAATAACAAACATTTTGATGATAAAACTTTGTTTATATTAAGCTTGGGGCCTTTTCCCATCATGCTGTGCTGTTTTTTAGCAAAAAAGTGGAGCTACCTCGTCTAAAATACTATTTCTATATTTAGAAATTTTTTTAAAAATTACATCTGTAAATTTTTAATGTCATTTTAGATTTTATTTTTACCAGCTATCTTTGTAGTATCTTTACTTGTTGATGAAATTCATCTAAAACCTTATTTAGATTATAAGGGTGGTAATATTGTTGGCTTATCTGATAACAGCAATGAAGCTGCAACAAGTGCTTTTGCTTTTAGGATTAGCAGTGTATTCTCACAATATAAAATGTTGTGCATGTTATGCCAACTAAATGTCTTAAAGCTGAGAAGTTATTTGACATAGTTAAACATAATAATTGGTTTAGAGGAGATAGGCTTTCAAGTATTATCAATCATAACAGATAATAATGCTATAAATAAAAAAGCTATATCTTTCTTTTGCAGTTCTCCAAAGCTTTCCATTGTATATCCACCCCCAGTTATAAAGTCTCAACCTCTTTTCTTCTTTTTTGACTCAGTCAATATATTAAAATGCATTAGAAACAATTGGCTTAGTCAAAAAGATGCAAATAAATGCATGCTGTTCCCCAAATTTTGTCATGATGGAAATCATGAATTAGATAGTATCCAAAGTGCCCCATTTTCTACCTTACAGAAACTTCATGCCCTAGAATTTCAGTCAATTTTAAAATATTGTTATAAATTAACCTCAAAGGCACTTTCTCCTACTAATCTTGAAAGGCAAAATGCTAATTTAGTTCTGCAAATTTTTAATGAATACACTATTCAAGGATTATTGATCTTAGGAAAACAGAAATATTTGCCTAATTTTGCAGAATATATAAACATATTTTATATTTGGTGAACAATAATGAATGTTAAAATGCCATATAAAGGTTGTCGGCTTAGAAATAAATACTGCAATCCACTTAGAATGAATGAAGAAAATTTTAGATTTCTCTCTGTATTCTGTGACAGATTAGAATCTTGGAATAGCATTTCTGGAAGAAATGGCAAATTAACAAAGGAAAACTTCAATGCTTTGCATCATACAACCTATGCATTTCTAGAACTGAGCAAGTATTGCATAGAAGAACTGAAAATGCTATACATATTACCAGGCAAATTTGAAACTGATCACCTTGAAGCAAGGTTTGGTCAATATCAACAACTTACTGGGGATCAGTATAATATCTCGATACGGCAAGTGTTTGAGTGTGAAAAAATTATTAGAATGCAATCAGTTTTAAAATTAAACTTATTTAATCAGCAATGCATTAAAATTGATTTAAAGAGTTTACAAGAACCAAACTGGGATGAAGTGACAGAGGAGGAAAAGTTATATATATAAATATAGAATTGATGTTAAAGAGGATGATGTAAATAATTGTAGAGAAGTTCTACCTGTAATACTATACTTAGCAAGTTATTGGTGTAATGCAGTTTTTAAGAAAATTAAATGCAATAACTGCAAAGATTTAATATCTGGAGGTGTAAGAGATAATGTGGAAGAAATACCTGAAATAAGCAGCTATTTTCAGGGGATTAATAGAGGTTCTCTCTTATATTCTAATGATAAAACTATAAATTTTGTTCTGAATAATTATGTAGTCATTGATAAGCTGATAAAAAATCATTCTTTTCTTCATTCAGTAAATCAAAGAAAAATAAAATAAGGCATGCATATAACATTGAATGTTTTTTGCAGATTATGAGGTTCTTTTTTATATTGACACTTGTGATGAGGGTCACAATATAGAAAAAATACAAAGAATGTTTGTCTGGAGCTCTACAAATGCTCTTTTAAATAATTTTTGTTCTAGGGAAAATAATAATATTACAAGTAACAAGTTAAGCAGAAAAAGAAAACTTCATTCAGCTAAATTTTGTATCAGTAACCTATTTTTCTGAAAGTATTATTTGATTTTTAAATCTATTTATTGTTTGTATCTAATGTATTTTCTTGTTTGTGTTTTTGTTTCTTGTTTATGTTTAATTGTTTTATTTATTTATCATAATTATTTTATTTATTCATCATTTAATTATAATTTGCTTATTTAATTATTGTTTGTTCCCTAATTCATAATTCAGTTGTTACTGTAATAATCTCTTAATGATTACAAAAATTGTAACTTCACAGAATAATTATTAAAATTGAAATAAAAACATGCAAATTAAAACAATGCTGATTATGATTTATAAAAAATGTTCAAATGTGAAACAATTGAAATCATGAATGAATTTCATTCTTAAAATGAATTGTCTGTAACCTACTTTTCTATAAGTATTATTTGAATTTTAAATTTCTTTTTTGTATCAAATTTATTTACTTTCATGTATTTAGTTTATTTGTTTCTTATTTATATTTTAATCGTTTATTTATCATTTACATGTAATTTGCTCGTCTATTTATTTAATTGTTTATTTGTTTCCTAATTCATAATTGAGTTGTTGCTGTCCGAGTGTATATGAATAATAATCATTAAATAATTACGATATTGTAACTTTACAGAATAATTACTAAAATTAAGATAGAAACATGCAAATTAAAACAATACTGATAATGATTTAAAAAATGTTTTCAAATTTGAAACAAATAAAATAATGAACGAATTTCAGTCTTTAAAATTTAATGAAATCTAACATGTTTAATTTCTTTAACAAAACATTCAGCAACATTTTTTTTTTCTTATTGGTTATTTTTAAAAAATTAATATGAAATAAAGTTCTGTATAAAATCCAATTCTGTTTATTTGTTTTGTAAAACAATGTATTTTTTAAAAGTTTTCTAAAACCAATTTTTTTCTTACAATTATTCATTACATTATGATTACTGTCTGTTTCACTGCATGGACTACTTTTGTGACGTCACGTCACTACCGAATAGGCCTTCTATCTTGGTGGTCACGATCTGACCGACACTTTTACACTTTTTAAAAGCAACCGGAAGAAAAAGCTTAACCAGCATTGTTAAGACAGGATATAACTGACCTTGTGTCGCATGGGGAGGTTGACCAACCCAATCCCGTTTATACGGGTTCTACGGGCATTTTTGGCTGAGCCTACGGGCTCGGTGAGCCCACATTAAACCAGCCTTGTGCCACATTCGACACACGTGGACGTGTTGTTGAACATCGTCATGGGTAAATTAACCAGGTGTTCCTCTATCAAGATGATGAGGATCAAAGTGTAGCATCTGTTCCAGCAGCCACCAGCTGGACCATGGCTTTAGCTAACCAGCTATCATCATTTCCAAATTGCTATCGGCCTCTGCTCCTGCCATCCTTGCGAACAGCAACAATATGCAGTAAAGGGTCCTATTCTGGACAACGCTCTTCTTACCCTCTATATTAACATGCAGAGATATTTTTTGCCCATTGCAGTATAACATTATTTTTGTTAATGAATTTCTGTAACGAAAATAAGCATCGCGTTATATACTTTGTTTTTTTTACTCCAGTCTTTATTTCGTTCGGTGTTGTCTTCTGTCATTCAATATCTGTTTGCGGGCTAATATACCACCCACAACAAAGTGGTGACCCACAACGTGAATGACACAGCAGCAAGTGATTACTTGTAAAACACTGTATATCTACTATGGCTTCAAACAAAGACACAACCGAGATGTTGATCATTAACGTCACCCCCCTGCTCTAGCTACCTCTACATAATGAAATCAACCCCAAATATTGGTTTCTGCAGCTTGAAGTGATATTTATCGCTCACAGAATCACCTCCGGAGATCCAGGTTCGCCAACGTGGTGCAAGATCTGCCATCAAACATAGAGGATGAGGTAGTGGACATAAATGTCACGTGATCAGAACCATACACGCATTTGGTTAAAAAGTACTGTTTCTATATTTATTTAGAAATCTTTTAAATTACTTCTGTAAATTTTTAATGTCATTTTAGATTTTATTTTTACCATCTTTTTTTTTTCTGAATATGCCATTATGACATATACATTTATAGGAGTAGATAGGGTCGCCTATAGTCCGGTTCACACTCCGCTCGGGATTTTTGAACAAGAGTAGAAGTTTATCCATTGTTTTCTCTTTAGGATTGGGTTTCCGATTCCTTCTACTTCAAACCCTATAATTCTAACTTCTCTGGCTGAACTCTGAAATTTTGTTTATTAATTGTTTAGGAGTAGATAGGTTCGTCTATTGTCCGGTTCATACTCCTCCCCAGTCTTTTGAATAATAGTAGAGATTTATCACTTGTTTTCTGTTTAGGATTGGGTTCTGGTTCCTTCTAAAGTGTTTTCATTCTCTTTCACTCCCAGTAGCCCCTTGCGTCTTAGTGGCATTATCGCCTTGCTTGGGTGAATTAATTAAAAAAAATTATGTTGATTCACTTTTTGTGTGGCTTTTCAGTATACCTATGAAATCTTTAATTACTAGCTATTTTAATTATTATATCTATATAAATGAATGCGAATGTCAGTGTGTCACACTTTTTCAACTTTATTCCTTTGAGGCCGTAGCTCAACATATTATACCATTTTGGAATCAGGCCAACTCCGTGAGCAAATTAAAAACATTCTGGGTCGGATCTGGACCTGTAATCTTGAAATTTTGGATTTCTTACTTTTTATTACTGTCAATGTTTTCAGTGATTTTTTTACTTGATTTTTTGTGATGATAATTTTTTTTGTACGATAACAATTTTTATAATGTGGAAATAAATTTGGGAATAATTGAAATCCAGTGAAAGTCAACCATGAAATAGAAATAAATGTTTGTACAATCTCTGCCAACAGATGACCAGATTGCAATTGAAAGAGCCAAGGAGATTTCTTATTGCAAGGTATACTGCTGCCGTATATGACAGGCAACAATAAACTACAGAAGAACTAAAAAAGGATTGTTACATTTGAGTATTGCATTAATATTTAAGTTTCCCTTTGAAAAGATCAATGATAATTCTTCTGTTGCCACTTAATTGAAAGATAATTTGATGTGTGTAGGTCCTTAATTTTTGTACAAACATTTATTTTGCTGCAAGGAAAAGAAAATCTCGTGCAAATGAAGGCCCAGATGAAACAGTAGCAGGAGAGCTTCCAATGCTGAGAATATACAAAGACTTAGGGACACTCAAACTCTTGAGCTAACTGAAGGTCCAATCAAGAGCTCTTCATGGGAGCTAGCTTAAATGCTGCCTGATAGGACAGATTTCAGCTAGTTCTGAATATTACTACAATATTTGACATCCAAACTGTATAGTTTCTGTATAATTTCTCACAATGAAAATCATTAGAACTCCTAATACTAAGAAGTAATGTACATTACAGTTCAAAAGTTTGAAGCCACCTATGTTAATTTTTTAAATTGGCCCCAAAAAGTAATTGTTTTGTACTTTACATATGATAAAATTATAATACATGGTTAAAAGAAGCCAGACATGATTTTTTATTAGAAATTTTATTATGACAAAAAGAAAAAAAAATAATTTTATGATTAAATTTTGCTCTCGTCAAAATATCCTCCTTTAGCCTTGATTACTGCAGCGAAAATTTTTGGCATACATTGCAAATGTTTCTCAAAGTATAAATCTGATAATTGATTCCATTCTTATTTCAATGAGTCTAAGAGCTCGTTTTCATTTTTGTTTTTACTCTTCTGTCAAGTTCATCACATGCTAATTCTAGAGGTGGCTTCAAACTTTTGAATTGTAGTGTATATTCAAAGCAAAGGTAGGTTTTGAACATCAGATGGAAATGAGTGGAAAAATTAATATTATTACGAGACCTTGAAGGGTTAATTATTTGATAAGAATAAAAAAAATGAATCCAATTATGTGAATAATGCAGAGTATGAAAAATTGAAACAGTTTTAACTTTCTTTTCAGCTCCCAGGTTTCATAAAGAATTTTATTCCAAGAAACTCATATAAAGAAAATTATAAAGAATACAAAGAAAAGTTAACAAGTTTCTTCTGGTGCCATCCATTATGGTAAATAATAATTGATATTCTTAACAGATTTTAACAGTTATTAGGGAGATGTGATTCAATATAATTTAATGTTTAAAAAACATTTATTCATTATTATTATTGTTTAGGCAATAAGCATTATAGCACAAATGGCTATATTGTTGGAAAAAGAAATGAAATTACCTGAAAATACAATTCAAGTACCAAATTCAGTGATGTGTTTGCTAGATTAAAAGGAACACTTGAAAATATATCTAGTGAAACAATTAACCATTGTATAAAAAAAAATGCTATAAAATGGTTAATTTATAATTATGAAGAGATAAAAACCAAAGGTGTTTCTGAAGATATTTGATTCAGATCCTCTCTACGACTAGTGATTCTGACTCTTCTGATTTTGAATTTCTTTCTATGATTTTACGAATAGGAATTACTTTTATTTCTATGAATAAATTCAAAATTATACATTAATTACTAACTTTTTAAAAAAATAACTATTTGTGCCCAGTTGTTGGCATTAATAGCTATACGCTGATGTGTTAAAATTTTGGAATAATGCAATAATAAAAATTTAAATGGCATCTCTCTGAGATGTCGCGATGTGTTAAAAAAAGCATTTTTAAAAATCAAAAATCTTTCTTGAGGGTTTTGTTTTGGTTCTAATTTCAAGCTAAGAGATTAAATTTAATATTTCCAATAAGCAAAATACTTTATTACATTTCAAACCGAATTTAAATTGATTGGAATCAATTTTTCAGATTATTAGCAAACTCGATAAAATCATCCATATAGACAAATCTAATAACTTTTTAATTAACTATTTGTGCTCAGTCGTTGACATTAATAGCTATCTGCTGATGTGTTAAAATTTTGGAATAATGCAATAATAAAAATTTAAATTTCATCTCTCTGATAGATGTCGTGATCTGTAAATTGATTTATATTCTTGACCTTTATTGAACTCATTAATTTATCTTAATTCAGTGAGAAAAAATGATTTTTTCTTACAATGTATGTACATATATATATATATATATATATATATATATATATATATATGATTAATATTTTTGTTGTAAATTCTCAAGAAAAAAAAATGAATAAATTCACTTTTATCATATGCTTAGGTTTTATTATAATCCCAATCTTTTTATGTGTCATGTCCTTTCAGGATGTAGGCGATCATGGCTCTCCACCTCCTTCTATCCCTTGCAGCTTTTAACAAGTTCCTTCCCTATGCTTCCTACCCCAGACCACATTCTGTCATCCACTTGTTTAAGGCCGCTAGGTATGTCACGCGATGTTTACCCTTGTCTCTCTTTCCTTCTGTTCAACCTGTGAGTATCAGATTCTCCAGGGTCTCCTTCCTCATTACGTGTCCCAGAAACTTCAGCTGCCTCTTCCTGGTGTTAAGTATAAGCCTCCTCCTTGTTTACATCCTCTCTAAGACTTCATTGCTGCTCATACGCTCAATCTATGATATCCTTAGCATCCTTCTGTAGAACCACATCTCCGTCGCCTCGAGTCTCTTCTTCATCTTTGAGGAAATCGTACAACATTCGCTGCCGTAAAGATGAACAGATGTCAATAAAGAAATCATGCTGTCTTGCAATACTCCGCCCAGATTTTGGAATGCATTCTTGGCCATCCCAATATGTCTATAGATCTCAGTGTCGCACTTACCGTCCTCTGTCAAAACGCTTCCCAGATATGTAAACTTCCACATCTGCTTGAATCTAGTTTTCCTGACCTTCAATCATTCATCCTCTTACTGACGACCATGCATTCTGTCTTCTTGTAGTTTATGCTTAGTTCTTTCTTCTCATTCTCCGTCGCTTCCTTCTCTAGGAGATTTTGTAATTTCTTTTCCTTGTCTTTGATGTCCATGGTGATGCTTTCATTAAAAACATGATCCCAAATTCTGCCTGTCCGTCCATGTGTCTGACCCCCCGACCTCTAACTCAGGCCATACTTGCTCTACATAGACATATTATACCTTTTTAGAATCAGGACAATTGAAAGTCTGCCCTTCATCTGGTGCTTGAACACCCAGCATTGAGATTTGTGTCTGGATGAGGAGGGAACAGTTAAAAATTCAAATTTTAAAATAACTGAAAAAAAATTAGTGATTTTAAAAGTTTTTTATTTATATTTAATTTATATTAAGTGTAAAGTAATATAAAAACTTTGCGAATTTAAATACTTTTGTTTTAAATTCAGTTTAAAATATCTCCAAAACTTTATGAATTGAGGAATTGTGCCGTGCCAGGAAATTTTTCTCCCCAGAATCGATCCTTCAAATCAACAAATCAACCATTCACCCTTGCATGGAGTATTGCTGCCATATATGGTCTGGAGCCTCTTCTGTTTGTCTCAGGGTTCTTGATAGGATCCAGAGATGGATATGCAATGTAATTGGCCCTAATCTGGCATCACGTCTGCAGTCGCTCTCCCAAAGATGTGCTGTCGCCTCTCTCTGTCTTTTTTACAAATACTTTCATCGTAATTGCTCTGATGAGCTGCTCTCGCTGGTTCCTAGACTTTGTGAATTCAAGCGTCCTACGAGGCTGGCATCCCGCTCTCTCCCTTTCACTGTTGAAACTATTAAATGTAGCTGTCTCTTCTACTCCAATAGCTTCATATTTCTCACCTCTCACCTATGGAACTCCCTTCCCTTTTCCTGTTTCCCTGATAGCTATAATCTCCAACTATTCAAATGTAATGTCAATCAACATCTCCAGTTGCCTTGATCTATCCACTATCCTTCTCCTCATCCTTTCCTATATCACTTCTATCTGCTCTCGCACCAAATCCTCTGTAACCCCTTGCTTGCTAGTGGCTTCCCACCTTGCCTGGGGTGAAATGCTTAAAAAAAAAAAATCAAAAAAAAAAAAATCAGTTTTATTTCTTCAAAATGACAAGGAATCAGAGTTAAAGTCAGGGGTTTGTTGGTTCTGCAGACTTTGTGATTTGAAGAACTCAACTCATTTGAAGTTCCACAAAGTTTGTGATTTAAAGAACTCAATTTTCAACCTGAATTTGAATTTTGACCTCATGGGTATATTGATCTGGGTCACCTACAGGGAATTCTGAACTTAAGCCTTTATTTAATCTAAGGGATTAGACTGTTCCTTTGCCCATTGCCCATCTATAGATATGGTGTAGTTGTTAGTTTTATTTAATACTGCTCAGTTGTTGCTTGCCTGTTTCCACTTAGTGCAAATGCACACTGCCTGACCCAGGGATTGAACTCACAATCACTATGTCACCAAGTGCACAAATCATAGGACAATTTGCTGTAAGGAACTTTGAGCCGTAAACCTAACCTGATTGCCGATTAGAGTTGCAACTGCAGCTGCTGCTGTCTGTTAGGTGTGACTGCTGCTTCCCATGCTTTCACTGAAACTGTGACTGAAGACTTACAGATACTTATCTTTTCTTTTTACTAGCTGCTACTATATAGTATTTATTTCTATACTAGACCTACTAACGAGGTCCAAATAGACTAGCATGTGTATTGATTCTTTTAGATGACTTACTCTCCACTATTTTTCCTTGTCCAGTATTTTCACTTCATTCCACAGGGTCTGATGCCTACCACTTTACCTTCATACATGATCAGCCATGCCTGATTTCATTGTCTGACCCCTCACTGCATGCAAGCAATAACTGAGCAGTACTAAAAAAAATAAAAACTACACAGTATTTCTAGACATGAGCAGTGGAACAAGAAAAGTCTACCCTCATAGATGAAATAAAGTGTTCAGTTCGGAGTTCCCTGTATGTTACTCAGATTGATATACACCTGCTGAAGGCCGGGGGACATAACCATGATTTTGTAGTGCCAGTCCCCAAGGTTTAAAGATGTGCGGTCTTCACCAAGACCCACAGGCTTGCCGAACAAGAAAGATTAGGATATTAGTTTAAATAATTCGTATAACAGCAATTCATGTCAGGATTTCCGATAATATAAAGAAAATATTGTCTGAAATATAAAAACAACAAAGACTATGATACTAGTCTGAATTAAGTACAGGGTGTGGCAGAAATACCTCTCACATAATGGTAATACATTAGCTAGATGAAAACACCATTGCCCTAAAAGTCTTAACATTATATGGGAGGTATTTTTGCTACACCCTGTAATCCTTCACACTATATTAACTCATTGACTCTCAAGAATCGTTTACCTTGTTGTCCCAGGGTCACGTCACTGTAACTTAATTAATTTTGGTACAAGTGACTTTGTTTTAACATTGTTTCATATATGAGGCACGGATATTATAGGTAGTATTTATTATCTACGAACCACTGGTGTGTCATTCAGTACTGGAGTCTATTTTACAACCCAGAGTCCCATGCGACACACCTGCAGGTTGTTGGAAAATTCCCAATATACAGATATTATATTGACACTGTCATTTTCCATATTCAAAAATATTGAACTTTTTTTTTTTTTTTAAAATATTCTTCTGGTGTAGAATGAACTCATAAGTAACCACTCATAGCATCCCCCCCCACGCCCATTAATGCTCATAGAAAAGAAAGAGGATCGTGTGGGCCTTGCAGACATACCACCATGACCCTCTGGTGGGTTGTGTGGGAGCCAACATGTTAAAGGGTGATAAACCATAAAAAAACAAACCAATCTATTCACACTCTATTGATGCCAGTATTTTAATTCTTTTAATTAAGAAATTATAATATAAAGAAGATTCATGAAGACGTTAAAAATAAAAAAAATACACCTGATGAAGGCCAAATGGCACACCGGCCGAAACATTGTGATAACAATAACAAAGATGAGGATAATAGTCTGAATGTAAATAGCATAAATAATGATAACTTGCCATCCCAGAAATTCAGACAGAATATTGTCCCTTCCTTGACTGGAGAATGTCTAAGGGGAACAACTTGTGATGATTAACAATTTCAGTATTATGTCATCCTATAAAAATATTATTTTCTTGAAATTTAATTCTACACAACAAATGTAACCGTCTCCCGCTTGGATCTTTTCATCTCGTCTTCTTCCTCAGTTGTTAGCGCTCTGTTGGCTTTGTTGCGTGACACCAACCATATGAGTCTTCCTGCTTTCCTTTCTCTCTTCTCTTGATGCTCATATGTCCTCTCCCTGGGGTTGATTCAGGCTTAAATTATCTTATGATATTGGGATTGACAGTGAAGTTTAGTTATGGACTATGTATGTTGTGTACCACAGACCAGATTGTGTAATATTTGTTTGTAGCCATGGCAAATTTGGTCTCTTTACATCCAAGGATGACATTGGCAATCAGAGCTGTAAAAGAACTACTACAATAGCACAACACTATTGATAATTCTAATAGCAGGTTTATTAAATATAAAAAATAAACAGGTGAAGAAATGACTAAGTTCTCCCTGTGTCAGATGCTGATTTAGGAAATCTAAGTATAATCGCTATAAAATAGTGGAACCTAAACTGCCTGCTATTTTTGTGTGTTTCTTCATTCAAACCACAGAAATGCATTTTTCTTCTTGTGATGACTGTTTGTTGGGGTTTTCCTCTGTGTATCTGCAGGGCCTGGTGGGGTTTTGCTTATAGAAATGACCATACCCCACTAAAAAAATGACATTGATATATCTAATTTCTCCACGCCAACTGTCTTAATAATTGGGCATGACATTCTCTTTGTTTTAGGATGTTCTGTCATTTCTTTTTCTAAAGATAATGATGTTTTGGGAAGACAATATCAATATAAACAAACCCCAAAATTGGGATTTAGACATAACTCAGATGGCCTTTTCGTTTTAAAAAAATTGGCTCATTCTATTTTATAAGAATTACACATTTTGGATGAATTGTATGAATGTAAACACACCCAAGTTTGGGATTTTAAGTATGACCCGGTTGCCTTTTTTTTTTTGGCTTAAAACAATTTGGATTATTTTTTTCTGTAATAATATACATGTTTGATACAGATAGCATTAATGTAAACCAAACCCCAAATTTAGTTTTACAAGACCAAATAATTCAAATTAGCCATGTCTTCTTCTTATTGGATAAGGTGAGGAAAATTGTTTTTGCTCAATTTTACTGAATCTTGGCTAGTAAATCCTGACTTTGATACCCTTAGGAATTATACTGAAATTCATCTTATTGTTTAAAGCATAAATGTAACTCGTTTCTATTTTTCATTTTTTTTCTCAACCATTCAATCTACTTTTCTGAGAATTTTAATAATTATTATCTAATTAGTAGTCCCTGAAAATAATCTTACAGTAATCTCATGCAATTAAATATTTGATCAGGGGCTATGCCCTTTTATACAAATATAAAAATTCAATATTGTTTTTTTTTCTTATAGGAAACATGGAAGAATACAATTGACATGGTGGCAGGTGTTGCTACTGTTGTCCAACAATTGACAAGAACTGCCAGTAATTTTATGGGAGGAGAGCAGCAGAATCATCATCAGAATGAAGTTGCTGGCAACCAGGAAGGCAGTACAACTGTAATGTACCAAATGGTTACATCTACCAATTCTGTTTATCTTTCTATCTCATTATAGTTCGTTAATATCCATTTATCTATCTCAGTCTGTTAACAATTATCTATCTATCTATCTCATTTTCGTATATCTATCTATCTATCTGTCCATACATACATGTACACAATTCATCTCAGAATACCAGATGATCTAAATTTGGATTTTGTGTCAACATTGAACCTTTGTTATAAGAATGTTGATCTATGTTGACCCTAATATAGTGATACTAAAGAAGACTTTGCATTCTGTGTCACATGAGATCATCAGAATCATAGCCAGGTGCATCAGAGCGTTGACCTAGAAGGTGACCTATAAGCCACCAGGTGTAGATTTGCATCCCATGGCTGCATCTGACAGGCAGCTGGCCAAACTGCACTTAGGATATGCACAAAATGGGACAACTAAATGACAAGAAGATATATTAGCATCCCACCGAAGAGGGAAAATACAGAGAGTGCCTCACATCCATGCGAAAATAAGATCCACATTTGAAGAAAGCCCTTCAAAACACACACACACATATGCTGTTGTTAAAATTGACAATGTCCAGAAGTGAGTAAATGATAATTTTAATTTAATCTTGTGTCCTTAATCATCTTTAAAATGAAACATTACAAACATAAATATATATATATATATATATATTGGATGTATCATTTTATCATTTATACAAGTTTGGTTAAATGCCAGCAAGAATTATTTGTAAAAGATTTTTTTCTATATTTTGGGGGACATGTTCTTGGTTTCTAGTGAAAATTTATTCAAAATTGTCTGATATCTGAGCACTTTTGGCTTTAATCAAACCATACCTAATGTCCAAATTCAGCATAAACTCTAGATACAATTTCTGCAAAATCCTCAAAACCAATAAACTAAAAAGTGGCATATTAGAATCATGGGACACCAAAAATCTGTTCATTAACATATCTGTTGAAACAATGACTGACCTAAATAAAAACATCTCTAAACATGCAAAAATAAAACCAACAATTAATGAAAAACTAGTATTCAGCTGTAGCACATAAATTCCCTTTCACAACCATTTAGAAAATATAAACACACTATGGTGTCACCTATAGTTTTAGGAATATCAGAATTTTACATATTAACTCTAGAAAATGAAAAAAGGAACACCCTAAACCAGCAGAGTCTATGTTTGCTATGTTGATGACATAACACCCACCCCAACTGTCTTAATAATTGGGCATTTGTTAATAACCAAATGACATTCTCTTTGTTTTAGGATGTTCTGTCATTTCTTTTTCTAAAGATAATGATGTTTTGGGAAGACAATATCAATATAAACAAACCCCAAAATTGGGATTTAGACATAACTCGTATGGCATTTTCATTTTTAAAAAAATTGGCTCATTCTTTTTTATAAGAATTACACATTTTGGATGGATTGTATAAATGTAAACATAGCCAAGTTCGGGATTTTAGGCATGACACAGTTGCCTTTTTTTTTGGCTTAAAACAATTTGGATTATTTTTTTCTGTAATAATATGTTTGATACAGATAGCATTAATATAAACAAAACCCCAAATTTAGTTTTACAAGACCAAATAATTCAAATTAGCCATGTCTTCTTCTTATTGGATAAGGTGAGGAAAATTGTTTTTGCTCAATTTTACTGAATCTTGGCCAGTAAATCCTGACTTTGATACCCTTTGGAATTATACTGAAATTCATCTTATTGTTTAAAGCATAAATGTAACTCGTTTCTATTTTTCATTTTTTTCTCAACCATTCAATCTACTTTTCTGAGAATTTTAATAATTATTATCTAATTAGTAGTCTCTGAAAAATAATCTTACAGTAATCTCATGCAATTAAATATTTGATCAGGGCCTGTGCCCTCTTATACAAATATAAAAATTCAATATTGTTTTTTTGTTTTTCTTATAGGACACTTGGAGCAATAGTTTTAAAATGGTGGCAACTGGTGTTACTGCTGTCCAACAATTGACAAAAGCTGCCAGTAATTTTATGGGAGGAGATCAGCAGAATCGTCATCAGAATGAAGGTGCTGGCAACCAGGAAGACAGTACAATTGTAATGTACCAAATGGTTACATCTACCAATTCTGTTTATCTTTCTATCTCATTATAGTTTGTTAATATCCATTTATCTATCTCAGTCTGTTAACAATTATCTCTCTATCTATCTCATTTCATTTGACTTATTCTTTTTTTCTTCATCTGTCTCATTCTTTTTCTCTTTCTTTGTCTCATTCTTTTTCTTTATTTGTCTCATTCTTTTTCTTTATTTGTCTCATTCCTTTTCTTCATTTGTCTCATTCTTTTTCTCTTTCTTCATTTGTCTCATTCTTTTTCTCTTTCTTCATTTGTCTCATTCTTTTTCTTTTTCTTCATATGTCTCATTCTTTTTCTTTTTCTTCATTTGTCTCATTCTTTTTCTCTTTCTTTGTCTCATTCTCTTTCTTCATTTGTCTCATTCTTTTTCTTTTTCTTCATATGTCTCATTCTTTTTCTTTTTCTTCATTTGTCTCATTCTTTTTCTCTTTCTTTGTCTCATTCTCTTTCTTCATTTGTCTCATTCTTTTTCACGTTCTTCATTTGTCTCATTTTTTCTCTTTCTTCATTTGTCTCATTCTTTTTCTCTTTCTTCATTTGTCTTATTCTTTTTTCTTTATTTGTCTCATTCTTTTTCTCTTTCTTCATTTGTCTTATTCTTTTTTCTTTATTTGTCTCATTCTTTTTCTCTTTCTTTTTTCATTCTTTTTCTTCATTTTTCTCATTCTTTTTCTCTTTCTAAATTTGTCTCATTCTTTTTCTCTTTCTACATTTGTCTCATTCTTTTTTTCTTCATTTGTCTCATTCTTTATTTTTTTCTTCATTTGTCTCATTCTTTTTCTCTTTCTTTGTCTCATTCTTTTTCTTCATTGTCTCATTCTTTTTCTCTTTCTTTATTTGACTCATTCTTTTTCTCTTTCTTTATTTGTCTTATTCTTTTCTGCATTTATCTCATTTTTTTCTTTTTCTTCATTTGTCACATTCTTTTGTCACACTCAACCCATTTCTGGTGTTCCGAGATGTTCAATATCCATGACTGACCGATGAGGATATCACTTTGATCTAGGCCTTTCCTTATCCCATGTCGTGATTTCATTTGATCATAAAAACGGCCAAGATCAGGTCGTCATCAGGTATCTTGATATTGGGCTCGTCCAAGCAGGGTGAAAATGCAAAGAAAGGAAATAACACTTGAATAAAAAAATAAATACTATTTTTACATTAAGTCCTCCATACAACAGTTGCTTAATTGTTGTTAAAGCCTAGGAGTTTGCATGCAGACAACTCTTGGCCCATCCCGCTTCTAGGTCAGATGTGACACTTTGTTGACTTGGTAAAGTTTGTTTTGATAACTTGGTAAAATTTGGCACAAGGCTGATATTGGAGGTTCTCGTCAGCATATAATCATGTGAGGTGTCTTGCATCGAGGGAAGGCTGAATTGATCTCTCAGGATGATCTCTGACTTCTCGCTTTGAGACATTCATATTTATTAATGCTTATCCAAACCCTGTGTTGAGGCGTGATGCGTCTGGGTTTTCAGTATTTTCTCTACCTGTCACAAAGAACACTTTCTCCATTGTCTAGTTTCTGAGAATTAATTACTTCCTAATTTGGGAGACTCTTCTCTTCCACAGGTGAAGGTCACAAGCATTAATCTGCCCCATAACTTCCACCTTCTCTTATTGGTATCTCCAATTAACACTCCTCAGTGAGTGTGAGTAGCCCCTCCACCTTCCTTGGTGTTTCATTTGCTCCTTCTACCTCAGCCACTTTCCAACCAATGGTGTTTGACTGTCTGTTGAAGATAAATTCCAAGTTTGTTAATCAAAACGAATATTCATTCCACACTTGTCTGTGCAGAAAAATTTTCCACATCAACTTGTTTTTTCTTGTCCAAAATTAGATACAGACCACATGGCCCTTTTTCTTTTGGAGACATTCTCCCAAAAAAACCTTATCTCCGAATTGTGATTTTAAATCATATCCAATTCTCTCCACTTCTGTTTTTGCAGCCAGCACCCATGCCGATGGTCATTAATCAATTGTCAGAATATCGCCATATGACTTCATTGTAAAAATTGAGTGTTATTTTTAGTCAGCTATCTGGTTCTTGTTGAAATTTCAGCTTTCTTCTGAAAAATAAAATTTCCCATGATAGTTTATTGGTATATTCCTTCTATCCAATAAAGCAATCTGTTTATTTACCAGTAATCCTGTCAGTATATTGTTCCTGCTATGTAAAAAGCCTTATTATTATTTACCAGCAACAAATTGTCACATCTTTTCTTTTTTTATTTGTCCCATTCTTTTTTTCATTCAAATCATTCTTCTTCTTTTCATTTATCTCATTCTTTTTCTTTTCTTATTCGTCATTCTTTTTCTCTTTCTTCATTTGTCTCATTCTTTTTCTCTTTCTTCATTTGTCTCATTCTTTTTCTTCATTTGTCTCATTCTTTTTCTCTTTCTTTATTTGTCTCATTTTTTTCTTTTTCTTCATTTGTCTCATTCTTTTTCTTTTTCTTTATTTGTCTCATTTTTTTCTTTTTCTTCATTTGTCTTATTCTTTTTTTTCTTCATTTGTCTCATTCTTTTTCTCTTTTTTCGTTTTTTTCATTATTTTTCTCATTCTTTTACTATTTCTTCATTTGTCTCATCCTTTTCTTTTTCTTCATATATCTCATTCTCTTATTAATTCTTTTTCCATTTTTTTTCTTTTTTTTATCTTTCTTCTTTTTAAGTCTTCCTTCATTTTATTTTTCTTCCCATCTGCATCTTCTTCTACTTCTTCTTCTTCTTCTGATTCCTATTTTTCTTTTCATAGCTTGAATCCTATTCACAACCAAATTTGGATTTTTATCGAAATAGAATTCCTTCTAAACCAAATGGTAAGTTAATTGAAGTCATTTTAAAATTCATATTTAAACGCACCTTTATTATTACACTCTGTTTTCCTTTGATCTGTTTGTCATCTTGATTGTTATTCTTTGCCTTGTCTACCTTCTAATCTTTTTGACATATTTTTCATGTTTGCTAATCTTTTGTGAGCTTTATATTAAATACTTTATTCACTTCTCGCTTCACTCTCCATATTATCAGTTAATCTCGTCCCATTGATGTCATTTGTCTCTTCAGTGTAACCATTGACTTTAGCATTACACAACTCTGATATTGAACTAAAAGTAACTTAATCCACTTAACTAATGCTTTTAACCTGTACACTCTGTGTCCAACTGTACAATTCACTGATAGCTTGATGCCTTAAATCTAAAGTTGCATGAGTGCCTCTTCAATTTGTTGAATTCAATTTGTGCAATTCCTGGTGATAAACCTTTCCTACCCAATCATGTCCGTCATTTTATTCATGTTATTTATTCATCATTATCCATGTCTTTTTGTAAACAGGTGATTACATTGAAAATATATTGAACAATTGGTTTGGCAATTATCATCGCCTGAAAAATCACACCGGATACATGCAGTGGTAGGTAATGATTTAAGCAGCATCCCTTATCTGGCTTCATTATCATGGCCTTAAATCATTCATTTCAAAGATCTGATTTTGTTACTTAAAGCACAAGTATTTGATATTTTCTATAAATATCATTCATTTTGTCCAAATCAAAAATTCTATATAGATTAAAGAGCAAAACTGGCCAAATTTAAAAAGTTTCTTCTTCAGTATCATGTGCGGTGGGGGTGAGGGAAGCATTGCTTGGTGAAGTTTATATTCAGTGCTTCTTAGAGCAGTGGTTCCCAAACACTGAGCTGCAGACCGGTACTGGCCATGGACCATTTGGTAAAGGGCTACACAGAAAGAATAAACACAGTTCTTCCATTTTATTGACTATCGTGAAACCAATCTTAACCCCCCCCCCCCCCCGCAATCCCCTTGTCCATGGAAAAATTGTCTTGCATGACACTGGTCTTTGTGGCACAAACTTTTGGGGATTGCTGTCTTAGACTATCTCAAGTTTCTCATGAGAGATTAGAATGCAACATTGTAGTTTAGAAAGTTAAGTAAATAATTTCAAATAAGAATGCATCAATTTTTTATGAATTTCAAAGCAGTACTAGATTGGCTGATAGGTCTCATTTTACAATTGAAATGACTAGATAAATCCATAAGTTCTATGCTAAGAATTTCTTCTTTCACACTTCTCACTTGTGGAACTCTCTTCTTCTCAGTCAACTTTGATCATCAAAAGTTTAAATGCTATATCAATCGTTATCATCTGTTTCATGCTCAGTAATCCCTTGTGTCTTAGTGACTTTATTGCTTTGCTTGGGGCAAAATGATTAAAAAAACTTCCACAAATCATAATAATAATAGTGTTAAAGTTGAGACTATCACCCAAGGGCAGAAACACTGATGCATCTCTGCCCATGAGTGGAAATATCATGGAGAGTATCATGGGAAGATGTCAAAAGCATTGTTTTATTTTCATGTTTAAAGGATGATGCATCTAAAGTGACTTGGGAGCCATGTCTAGTTACTTTGAAACCATTTGAATGGACTGCGTTACCTGACCTGAAGATATTTCTAACTGGGCCCAACTGCAAAGTTAAGCACTATTTTTATTAAAATCTGTCACAGTATTTGCCCACATTTGGTTGCAATGTATACACCTAGTGTACCATTTGTCAGATTGACTGTCATGTTGGTTATATTGGATTTCATATATTTCTACCCCAGCATCAATTTGATATGTTCTCACTCTGTCCCTCAATAATAAATAATAATATCTGTCTATATTTCTGAGATAAGGTATGGTAATTATTTACATTATTTACATTGTTATGATTATTGGTCTCATCTTTATTGTCATTTTCACGACATTTCGGCCATTGTATGCTCCAGCCTTCTTCAGGTGATTGGAATTTTAAACCGAACCCATTATTCATCTGCCAGGGACCCAGTAACTTCACCCAAAGAGTTGTGAGTTCAATACCTGCCTATGGCAGTGGAGAACAAAAACTTGGAGAGTTGAGTTAAAGGTAGATAACTGAGACATCTGGAAGAGGCATGGCATGTGGAACTAGAACAGTGTATTGGTTGATATATTGAAATGTAATTGTCATCTTTGATAATGGCTTATGTAAGCCAAAAGCTTAGATAGGATTAAAACATGTATCAATATTGTGATTTTATTTCTTCTTTTAATGATAATGTTATTAAGCTTATCAGACAATATGAAAGGAACTTACTTAAAATAAATAGACAAAACTTGTCTATATTATTTAATGAAACATGGATCAATTAAAAATTGCTGCCTAAATATTCACAATATATATATATATATATATATATATATATATATATATATATATATATATATATAAAAGTGAACATAGAAGTCAACACTTAGAGGCGACAGTCTGTTTCATGCTAGATGCAATTGTCAGGCCATAGGATTCATAAATAAGCTTTTTTGTGTCATTATTGAAAGACGTGAGGAAATTGCTGTGTTGATACATATTATATTTATTTCCAAGTACTTTCGACATAGCACAATGCCATCATCAGGGTATTGTTTAGTACAGGATAAATATTGTAGTGTTCAATGTTGAGAAAGACACAAATTGTTGTGATCATCTGGAAATTAAATTTCTTATATGTGGAGTGAGGAATGCTGTGTCATGGTATGGCTACAGACACTGTTTAAGGGGAGGTAACCAGATATGTTGTGGAGAGATTTTTGAAATAAGTAGTAGAAAAAATAAAGGAAAGAACTATTAGTACAAACCTTGGCATTTTAAACTATCTATTATACACATTTTAAAACGTTTGTGGAGTATTCATAATTAATTTTATTAAGGTTTGGCTTCAATTTTTTAATATAAATAGCTTCAGGAATTTTTAATTTGTGTTTATTCTTTTTGTGAAAAAGTATAGAGATTCTTTTGACTCTTTTAAAGAAAGGTATTCATGAAATTTTGAATTTTGAAGTGATTGTTACTGAAGAACATTTAGAAATTCTGAGACACTTACAACTGTTTTTATAGTCAGATGTTAAACTTACTGAAACAGAATGGATTATACATCCAACTATGAAAACATTTCAAGTCCACAGGGTACTAATGTCATGCCTGATGTTGTATATTATAATTCAGCATTCCCTTTTTTTTTTTTCAGGTTGTTTCCAAATCGAGATGCTGGATTGAATCCTCAAGCTTTTTGTCTGAAAAGTGATGAGGCACAGGTAAAAATGGCTGACTAGAAGATTTTTACTCCTTTATATTGATACATACATAGTCTGCTTTATCAAAATGTTTTTCTGATAAAAGGAAATTTTTTTTTTTTTACAGCAAGGTTCACCCTTTATAAGGCTTGGGGGCCACTCAGGTAGAGAGTTAAGTTTGGTGGCCATTTGTGTGTATAGGAATGGAAGACAACCTTTGACCCAGCCTTGAACAGGTTAAAATTGTAGTGATTAGGGAAACATATAAGTGGTATGGTGTGTTCTTGCTGTGAAGATTTACCTCAGTGTGAATGCAGTTTGTTCGAGCACTTTCTGTACAAGTAGTGGTAGAGCAATAAGAGGTTTGCCACATCCCACTTGTGGGAGAGGTTGAAAGGTGGTGGAGCATAGTTTGTCATGCACAAGGGTTCAAAGACGCCTTTGAACTCTATCAAGGCTGGAGGGTGCAGTCTGGGCATCTCCCATTGAAATATGGCAACAATACTCCATTTTTGGCCTGATCTGGGTCTTATAAAGGTAGAGGATAGAGGAAGAGTCAGGTACTTACTAGAGTGGTACAGGGGGCTGACCATTTTGCCTGCATCCTTAAAAATGGATTGTATGAGTTCCACTTGAGGTTGGGTGTGGGTTTGAGGCCCAAACAGACTTTTGTGGCACAGTGCTTTCTCGAGAGGACATTGGTTTATCATGATTGGTGGTAGTTCAGAGTCAGATCAGCAATGATGGAATGTTAGTAGCTTGGTCTTCAAGGTATTGAATGTCACCAGCCAGTTTTTACCTCATTGGGTAGTTTGTGCAAGATCGGAAGAGAGATCAGTCGCCAATTTCTGACCATCAACTGTTTTAGATGCGTGCCTATATATAGACATATCAATGGCATAGATGTTTACAAATGATTTAAGTATAATTTTAGGCTAATCGTTGATTTCTTGTTTGCAAAATTAATGTAATGGAGGTAAAAAATGTGTTGTGTCATGATTAACAATTAATTGGGGGGAGATAATAGTATCATGTCATGTCGGATTGACACAGATAATGGGTTCTCTATGAAAGAAATGGTTTATTCACCCATTTGTATTTTCCCCATGACTGGTATTATTATATCTATTACATAATAACACCTTATTTCATGGACAGAATGACATAACTGAAAAAAAAACAGGGGTGACAAATATGCTTTGTTCTCAGAGTTTTATACCACTAAGACATACAGAAAATTATATATATATATATATATATATATATATATATATATATATATATATATATATATCTCCTATGCAAAGAAAATATAACACATATCTACACAGCAAACAGGCAAAAGGAGAACAAAAAGATACGGTTTTACATATAATATGGAGATTCTTCTGTTTTTCTGGAGAAGCCATATTTAAGATTTCAGATGTACCTAGCAAGGATATATTCTGCAAATGGGAAATTGTGAATCTTTGTTTTTTTTCCAACATGAGGACTGGGAACTGGAAATATATTTCCATAGGAAAATGGCACAATAGTAACCTACACCACATGGCTGGGGAGGTAGATTTAACCTCAGCCAATGCCAATGGGCCCAAGGTAAGAAAACCACTACTCTGTTTACCTCCCTGAAGCTGACTGACTGACTGACTGACTGCCACTTTTGGTACTGTATAAAATGATCTCACTAAATGGCTGTCACATGACCCATGTAACTTAATCTTAACCAAAGGGAGATAATTGCCTTTTGTATCCCTACAAATGTAAGAATCTCTTTATTAAAAAAATTAAAGTTAGCATAGAAATAACCCATGAACTTTGTTTTTAATCATTTTACCTCAAGCAAGGCAATAAACCCCCTAAGATGCAATAGGCAACTGAGTGTGAGAAAATCTAAGAAAAATTAAACATTAAGGAGAGAGAAGAATAAAAGGACAATAAATCTGATCCATATTCTTCATAAGATGAAGCTTACATAAGGACTGAGAAACTCTTACTTGTTCATATTAAAAACCAATCACAAGATCATGTATTAAGGTTTGAGTGGAGAGTAGGCCAATTTGATCTTTTTCTTATTTACTGTTACAAACTCTGATATGGAAAAAAAATCAAGCATTGAATACAAATTATTCTTTGCAGAGAATTGAGTTTCCTGTGTACCAATTATTCTTCCTAAGTTATCTTCCTTAGTTGATAGTGTGTTTTGAGAAGCTAACATGCGGAGACAAAATACCTCTTTTCCCCCCACTTAACTTCGCCATATTTGTATTAGTTTTCATGTCCTGTTTTCTTCATTTTATGGAGAAAGCTTGTCAGTCAGAATAAATACTTTTACTGACATTAATCACACTGATGACCAGTATGTTCTTAACAGATTTATTAATATGTAAAAACATAAAACAAGGAAGAATATGCAAAATAGTTACATACAGTGAGATAGTTATAAATACATACTCAAGACAATATAATAAATATATACACAAGGCATTACTCTAAAAGAAATGTATGAACTACTGAAGCTCCCAATTTAAATGTCTGAAGGACTGGACTGCATGTCATGTTAAAAAATATCTGGCAATGTTTAACCTTTGTGCTTGCAAATAAATGTTGTATTGAAAGGATGGTTATTCCTTTGACACCACAATTACTGTATACACTTTTGACTCCCTCGTCAATGTTTATTTACACGATTATAAAACCATGTAAAGCAAGTAAAATACTATATTATTTACCTTTTATAAAGATTTAATCAATTACGATTTTATAAGGAAATAAATTTGGAAAGCAATCTTTTCATTTAAACATTTATAAAAAAATGACAAAATTACAAAATACGTAAGAGGAAGACATGCTTACAACATATTTTACTGAATTTATGTGGCGA
Source organism: Acanthosepion esculentum (assembly GCA_964036315.1). Taxonomy (NCBI): domain Eukaryota; kingdom Metazoa; phylum Mollusca; class Cephalopoda; order Sepiida; family Sepiidae; genus Acanthosepion; species Acanthosepion esculentum. The sequence goes on along the minus strand of OZ038501.1, from coordinate 100,296,711 downwards.
GAGAAAATGAAAGAAATACCCAGAAAATGCATTTTTTGAAAATTCATAATTACATCGTTACGTTACTTGCATTATTCGAACTGTTATCCTCATCTTCATTGCCATAATGTAAATAATGCAAGTAATCATAATACCTCATCTCAGAGATACAGATAGATACATTGTTATGTGTTTGTTTAAATTTCTTGTTCAGACGTTTTTATAAATTTATGAAAATTTCTTTTCATATTTATTACTTTATAAAATTGTAAATAATAAATATTTCATTATAATCAATGCACATATTTTTATAATCTTGTAAATATAAAAGTATTCTTGTAGATAAGCAATCAAATAAATAAGTAATGTTTAACATCTTTGTTGTCATGTCTCGAGAATAAAGAAAATGTGTAAATTCATTTTCATATGTTCAGGTTTTATTAAAATTCTAATCATTGCTTTTCAAAAAACTAAAAATTGCCAAGGCTGTCAAAAGGAATAGCAGCATCAAAGAAGAAAAGATTCTTTTAACAGACCATTTTTTGCAGACACAAAGGTAATCATTGCCATAAAGTGAGAACATTAAGACATCAAGTTATTTTAATTTTTCTGTAATTTTGAATAGAACAATTTAACTTGCTTTGTTTTTCATTCCTTTGTTTTTTTGTTTGTTCATTTAAGGCTATAAGATCTGATCCAGTATTGAGAGGTCGAGTCCGCAGAGCTTTTCTTATGATTTTGGACCTCTACGGAATGGAACTAAATGAATATAATGAATTTCAGTTGAAACAAAGTGACCCGGAATGTCTGGAACATTTTAAAGGGTAAAAAAATTTGCTTGGAAAAATTTATTTGAACCAAATTGTTATTTTGTAAAATGCTGGTCAATTATTAAATCTCACATTCTATGATGTGAGAATTTCACTTTTTACTGCAAAGTGAGCAGTCATTAGGTTAGGCATTAGGCGTTTAGCTTAAACATTAGTCTTTTAGGTTAGGCAGTAGGCTTTTTGGTAAGGCACTAGGTGTTTAGGCATTTAGATTATAAATTTAGGTTAAAAATTAAGCTATTAGATTAGGCATTAGGTGTTTAAGATAGGCATTTAGGTTAGGCATTAGGTTTTAAGGTTAGGCATTAGGTGTTTAGCTTAGTCATTTGGTTTAGACATTTAGGTTAAAAATTAGGCTATTAGGTCAGGCATTAGGTATTTAGGTTAGGCATTAGGTTAGGCATAGATGTTTATCTTAGGCATTTAACTTAGATATTTAGGTTAGAAAGAAGACTTTTAGGTTAGGCATTAGGTTAATAAAAAACAGAATGCATAATCTTTATTTAATACTTTGCAGAATAGGCATTATTCACTTCTACAGCAACCAACCTCTTCTTGTAGTTCTCAGTTAATGATTTGCAAATTTTAGTTGATACTTTGTTCCATTCTTCTTTGCTAACGGTCTTCAGATCTGGGATGTTTGTTGGATCTCTCGATTAGATTTGAATTTTCAAATAACACCACAGATTCTTGATGGGGTTTAAATCTGGGGACTGACTTGACCATTTCAGGATATTTGCATTATTTTCAGCAGGGCATTTCTTCGTAGATTTTGCAGTGTGCTTAGGATCATTATCTTGTTGAAAGATCCAATCAAAAGGAAGTTCAAGATATTCAATCAAAATCATTAAATTTGCTTCCAAAATATTTTGATATGCTGCAGTTGACATGTTGTCAATAACTTTTTCAGAAAAACATCCCCAAACCATGATTCTGTCACCACCAAATTTCATTGTTGGAACCGTGTTCTTTTGTTTGAAGGCATTGCCATCTTTCCTCCATACAGGATTTCTAGAATTACATCCAAACAACTCAATCATGGTTTTGTCTGTCCACAATACTCTTTCCTAATACAATTTTTTCTTATCCTTATGTTCATGAAAAAATTTCAACCTGGCATCTCTGTGTCTTTTGCAATGTAGTTTTCCGAGGGGGGGGGGAGTGACTTTAGATTGTTCCTATGAATTTCATATCTTATTGTCCGTTTAGTGACACAGGTTCCTGATGAAAGCAAATCATCCTGTAACTCTTAACTAGTACCCATTGGATTTTGTTTAATTTGACATATTAATTTCCTCAAAGACCTTGAAGAAATCTTCTGTGGAGCACCTATTCTTTGGATTTCAACAGTTTTGAGTTTTTATACTTGCAATGAGTGAACTAATGGTAGTAAGTGGAATATTCAGGTTGTCAGATTTTTTTGTAACTTTTATCTTCCTTCCAGAGCTTAACAGTTCTATTTTTACAAATTGTCAGTTCTTTACCTATAGTCATGATGAAAACCTTCTTGCATGAATATCAATTACAGAATGCTCTGTTTGTATTTTTCAGGCTAAAAATAACAAGTGAATCATTACTGGAACATTCTAGAATATTCCGTTTGAATGATCTACAGAATTAAAGCAATTTAAAAGTTTAGCTGTGTACAATTAATTATATGAAAATTGTATTTATTCATTAGTTGGATATACAATAAATTAAAAATTTATATGCATATGAATACAATTGTATATATATATCTATAAACACAGTTTGGGGGGCAAATATTATTTCCATTCACCCATGGAAATCCCATTGTAAATATGGTGGTTGATCTTGTTCTCTTTGGAGTAAATAGTTGCCTGGTAGATCATATTTGAGGCTCTGCATTTTCTTTTGACTGGATGATGATCACCATTTTTACAATTGAAGGAGGGATCCATACTAGGTATAAGGTATATTGTTAATACCATAGAATTTATTTAGAATATCTTTATTTTCGGAATCTATTATTATTTGTTTATTTTATATATACCTGCTGCAGAATTATTATTATTATTATGGATATTTTTGGTTCTGCTCATATCCATAATAGTTTTGGATGTAGTTGTAACTATTTTGATATTTTTATGATTGGATAAATTGTTTTGGATAGTAGATGCTAGCCTCTCATGATGCTGTGGATGTTTCCATAAAAATACTCTAACAAGCTATATTCTTTAGTTCCACTAGTTTAGACATTTACAGTGAATGTTGACCATGAAGTCACCCTGCACAAATTCCCTTCACATTCTATTAGTAAGAAGAAAGTTCCATTTGAACAGCTTCTTCACAAGAATTGCTGTTTTGTGAAAAAGACTCATGAGAGGATGCTTCCTTTGACCATTAAAATCTTAAGTTTCTTACATCTAGGGTTAATCCTTATTTATCCTGCATCTTCTCATGACATCTGCACATACTTTCCTCTGATGTGCATAAAACAGTCCTATTCAGTAACCTTCTAACTTGAATAATTCTTGGACGTTGCATTAATTGACCAATAGTGCACTGAATATGGCATAGAATGAAACTGGAAGAAAGGGACAGAAACTGAAAGATTAGGAGTAAGTATTGGGCCTTATGATGACACCTTTCATCGCCTAAATGGTTAAGGCATCCTTCATGAATGATAACCTCCTGAAATAAGATCAGTAGATATTGCAGTTTGGAATGAAGTATTTTTTTTTATTCTCACTAAACAGCGTATTAACTGATTGACTAAAACATGATCAATTGTGAAAAGAAAGAAAAAAAAAAGACTAATCATCAAATATACGGATTTAAATCTTAATATCTTTCAGTTGTCATCATCATCATCACCATCACCGTCATCATCATCACCATCATCATCATCATCATCACCACCACCACCATCATTATTATCCTCATATCAAGTGGGGTTGTACAGTCAGATGGCCAGCAGAACACCTGCTCAGAATTCTCCACATCTTGCTTGTTATTCATTCATACATTGCATGTCATGGGTAAAGGAGACTTGGTGGAGCCCATCCCTTCTCCCCACACCAGACCGTGGCTGATATCCTCCATCTTGGAGGCTTGCCCTGGACACACACACACATGGCTGTTGATTCCATTTGCATGCCTGACCCTTCTCTCCACACCTGACCGTGGCTGATCTCCTCCACATTAGGCTTGCCCTGGTCAGACACACATCGCTGTTGATTCCATTTGCATGCCAGTTCCTTCTCACCAGACCATGGCTGATATCCTCCACCTTGGAGGCTTGCGCTGGACACACACACATCGCTGTTGATTCCATTTGCATGCCCGTCCTTTCTCTCCACACCTGACCGTGGCTGATCTCTTCCATGTTGGAAGCTTGCCCTGGTCACACACTCACATGTCTGTTGATTCCATTTGCATGCCCGTCCCTTCTCTCCACACCTGACCGTGGCTGATCTCTTCCATCTTGGAGGCTTGCCCTGGTCACACACTCACATGTCTGTTGATTCCATTTGCATGCCCGTCCCTTCTCTCCACACCTGACCGCAGCTGATCTCTTCCATCTTGGAGGCTTGCCCTGGTCACACACTCACATGGCTGTTGATTCCATTTGCATGCCCGTCCCTTCTCTCCACACGTGACCGTGGCTGATTTCCTCCACCTTAGGCTTGCCCTGGTCACACACACACATGGCAGTTGATTCCATTTGCATGTCCATTGCTTCTCTCCACACCTGACCGTGGCTGATCTCTTCCATGTTGGAGGCTTGCCCTGGTCACACACTCACATGTCTGTTGATTCCATTTGCATGCCCGTACCTTCTCTCCACACCTGACCGTGGCTGATCTCTTCCAGCTTGGAGGCTTGCCCTGGTCACACTCTCATATGTCTGTTGATTCCATTTGCATGCCCGTCCCTTCTCTCCACACCTGACCGCAGCTGATCTCTTCCATCTTGGAGGCTTGCCCTGCTCACACACTCACATGGCTGTTGATTCCATTTGCATGCCCGTCCCTTCTCTCCACACCTGACCGTGGCTGATCTCTTCCATCTTGGAGGCTTACCCTGATCACATACTCACATGGCTGTTTATTCCATTTGCATGCCCGTCCCTTCTCTCCACACCTGACCGTGGCTGATCTCTTCCATCTTGGAGGCTTGCCCTGGTCACACACTCACATGGCTGTTGATTCCATTTGCATGCCTGACCCTTCTCTCCACACCTGACCGTCGCTGATCTCTTCCATCTTGTAGGCTTGCCCTGGTCACACACTCACATGGCTGTTGATTCCATTTGCATGCCCGTCCCTTCTCTCCACACCTGACCGTGGCTGATCTCTTCTTGGAGGTTTGCCCTGGTCACACACTCATATGGCTGTTGATTCCATTTGCATGCCCGTCCCTTCTCTCCACACCTGACCGTGGCTGATCTCTTCCATCTTGGAGGCTTGCCCTGGTCACACACTCACATGGCTGTTGATTCCATTTGCATGCCCGTCCCTTCTCTCCACACCTGACCGTGGCTGATCTCTTCCATCTTGGAGGCTTGCCCTGGTCACACACTCACATGGCTGTTGATTCCATTTGCATGCCCGTCCCTTCTCTCCACACCTGACCGTGGCTGATCTCTTCCATCTTGGAGGCTTGCCCTGGTCACACACTCACATGGCTGTTGATTCCATTTGCATGCCCGTCCCTTCTCTCCACACCTGACCGTGGCTGATCTCTTCCATCTTGGAGGCTTACCCTGGTCACACACTCACATCGCTGTTGATTCCATTTGCATGCCCGTCCCTTCTCTCCACACCTGACCGTGGCTGATCTCTTCTATCTTGTAGGCTTGCCCTGGTCACACACTCACATGGCTGTTGATTCCATTTGCATGCCCGTCCCTTCTCTCCACACCTGACCGTGGCTGATCTCTTCCATCTTGGCGGCTTGCCCTGGTCACACACTCACATGGCTGTTGATTCCATTTGCATGCCCGTCCCTTCTCTCCACACCTGACCGTGGCTGATCTCTTCCATCTTGTAGGCTTGCCCTGGTCACACACTCACATAGCTGTTGATTCCATTTGCATGCCCGTCCCTTCTCTCCACACCTGACCGTGGCTGATCTCTTCCATCTTGGAGGCTTGCCCTGGTCACACACTCACATGGCTGTTGATTCCATTTGCATGCCCGTCCCTTCTCTCCACACCTGACCGTGGCTGATCTCTTCCATCTTGGAGGCTTACCCTGGTCACACACTCACATGGCTGTTGATTCCATTTGCATGCCCGTCCCTTCTCTCCACACCTGACCGTGGCTGATCTCTTCTATCTTGTAGGCTTGCCCTGGTCACACACTCACATGCCTGTTGATTCCATTTGCATGCCCGTCCCTTCTCTCCACACCTGACCGTGGCTGATCTCTTCCTTCTTGGAGGCTTGCCCTGGTCACACACTCACATGGCTGTTGATTCCATTTGCATGCCCGTCCCTTCTCTCCACACCTGACCGTGGCTGATCTCTTCCATCTTGGAGGCTTGCCCTGGTCACACACTCACATGGCTGTTGATTCCATTTGCATGCTCGTCCCTTCTCTCCACACCTGACCGTGGCTGATCTCTTCCATCTTGGAGGCTTGCCCTGGTCACACACTCACATGGCTGTTGATTCCATTTGCATGCCCGTCCCTTCTCTCCACACCTGACCGTGGCTGATCTCTTCCATCTTGGAGGCTTGCCCTGGTCACACACTCACATGGCTGTTGATTCCATTTGCATGCCCGTCCCTTCTCTCCACACCTGACCGTGGCTGATCTCTTCCATCTTGGAGGCTTGCCCTGGTCACACACTCACATGGCTGTTGATTCCATTTGCATGCCCGTCCCTTCTCTCCACACCTGACCGTGGCTGATCTCTTCCATCTTGGAGGCTTGCCCTGCTCACACACTCACATGGCTGTTGATTCCATTTGCATGCCCGTCCCTTCTCTCCACACCTGACCGTGGCTGATCTCTTCCATCTTGGAGGCTTGCCCTGGTCACACACTCACATGGCTGTTGATTCCATTTGCATGCCCGTCCCTTCTCTCCACACCTGACCGTGGCTGATCTCTTCCATCTTGGAGGCTTGCCCTGCTCACACACTCACATGGCTGTTGATTCCATTTGCATGCCCGTCCCTTCTCTCCACACCTGACCGTGGCTGATCTCTTCCATCTTGGAGGCTTGCCCTGGTCACACACTCACATGGCTGTTGATTCCATTTGCATGCCCGTCCCTTCTCTCCACACCTGACCGTGGCTGATCTCTTCCATCTTGGAGGCTTGCCCTGGTCACACACTCACATGGCTGTTGATTCCATTTGCATGCCCGTCCCTTCTCTCCACACCTGACCGTGGCTGATCTCTTCCATCTTGGAGGCTTGCCCTGCTCACACACTCACATGGCTGTTGATTCCATTTGCATGCCCGTCCCTTCTCTCCACACCTGACCGTGGCTGATCTCTTCCATCTTGGAGGCTTGCCCTGGTCACACACTCACATGGCTGTTGATTCCATTTGCATGCCCGTCCCTTCTCTCCACACCTGACCGTGGCTGATCTCTTCCATCTTGGAGGCTTGCCCTGGTCACACACTCACATGGCTGTTGATTCCATTTGCATGCCCGTCCCTTCTCTCCACACCTGACCGTGGCTGATCTCTTCCATCTTGTAGGCTTGCCCTGGTCACACACTCACATGGCTGTTGATTCCATTTGCATGCCCGTCCCTTCTCTCCACACCTGACCGTGGCTGATCTCTTCCTTCTTGGAGGCTTGCCCTGGTCACACACTCACATGGCTGTTGATTCCATTTGCATGCCCGTCCCTTCTCTCCACACCTGACCGTGGCCGATCTCTTCCTTCTTGGAGCCTTGCCCTGGTCACACACTCACATGCCTGTTGATTCCATTTGCATGCCCGTCCCTTCTCTCCACACCTGACCGTGGCTGATCTCTTCCTTCTTGGAGGCTTGCCCTGGTCACACACTCACATGGCTGTTGATTCCATTTGCATGCCCGTCCCTTCTCTCCACACCTGACCGTGGCTGATCTCTTCCTTCTTGGAGGCTTGCCCTGGTCACACACTCACATGGCTGGTGATTCCATTTGCATGCCCGTCCCTTCTCTCCACACCTGACCGTCGCTGATCTCTTCCTTCTTGGAGGCTTGCCCTGGTCACACACTCACATGGCTGTTGATTCCATTTGCATGCCCGTCCCTTCTCTCCAGACTTGACCGTGGCTCATCTCTTCCTTCTTGGAGGCTTGCCCTGGTCACACACTCACATGGCTGTTGATTCCATTTGCATGCCCGTCCCTTCTCTCCACACCTGAACGTGGCTGATCTCTTCCATCTTGGAGGTTTTCTCTGGTCACACACTCACATGGCTGTTGATTCCATTTGCATGCCCGTCCCTTCTCTCCACACCTGACCGTGGCTCATCTCTTCCATCTTGGAGGCTTGCCCTAGTCACACACTCATATGGCTGTTGATTCCATTTGCATGCCCGTCCCTTCTCTCCACACCTGACCGTGGCTGATCTCTTCTTGGAGGTTTGCCCTGGTCACACACTCACATGGCTGTTGAATCCATTTGCATCCCGTCCCTTCTCTCCACACCTGACCGTGGCTGATCTCTTCCATCTTGGAAGCTTGCCCTGGTCACACACTCACATGGCTGTTGATTCCATTTGCATGCCCGTCCCTTCTCTCCACACCTGACCGTGGCTGATCTCTTCCATCTTGGGGCTTGCCCTGGTCACACACTCATATGGCTGTTGATTCCATTTGCATGCCCGTCCCTTCTCTCCACACCTGACCGTGGCTGATCTCTTCCATCTAGGAGGCTTGCCCTGGTCACACACTCACATGCCTGTTGATTCCATTTGCATGCCCGTCCCTTCTCTCCACACCTGACCGTGGCTGATCTCTTCCATCTTGGAGGCTTGCCCTGGTCACACACTCACATGGCTGTTGATTCCATTTGCATGCCCGTCTCCACACCTGACCGTGGCTGATCTCTTCCATCTTGTAGGCTTGCCCTGGTCACACACTCACATGGCTGTTGATTCCATTTGCATGCCCGTCCCTTCTCTCCACACCTGACCGTGGCTGATCTCTTCTTGGAGGTTTGCCCTGGTCACACACTCATATGGCTGTTGATTCCATTTGCATGCCCGTCCCTTCTCTCCACACCTGAACGTGGCTGATCTCTTCCATCTTGGAGGCTTTCTCTGGTCACACACTCACATGGCTGTTGATTCCATTTGCATCCCCGTCCCTTCTCTCCACACCTGACCGTGGCTGATCTCTTCCATCTTGGAGGCTTGCCCTGGTCACACACTCACATGGCTGTTGATTCCATTTGCATGCCCGTCCCTTCTCTCCACACCTGACTGTGGCTGATCTCTTCCATCTTGGAGGCTTGCCCTGGTCACACACTCACATGGCTGTTGATTCCATTTGCATGCCCGTCCCTTCTCTCCACACCTGACCGTGGCTGATCTCTTCCATCTTGGAGGCTTGCCCTGGTCACACACTCACATGGCTGTTGATTCCATTTGCATGCCCGTCCCTTCTCTCCACACCTGACCGTGGCTGATCTCTTCCATCTTGGAGGCTTGCCCTGCTCACACACTCACATGGCTGTTGATTCCATTTGCATGCCCGTCCCTTCTCTCCACACCTGACCGTGGCTGATCTCTTCCATCTTGGAGGCTTGCCCTGGTCACACACTCATATGGCTGTTGATTCCATTTGCATGCCCGTCCCTTCTCTCCACACCTGAACGTGGCTGATCTCTTCCATCTTGGAGTCTTTCTCTGGTCACACACTCACATGGCTGTTGATTCCATTTGCATCCCCGTCCCTTCTCTCCACACCTGACCGTGGCTGATCTCTTCCATCTTGGAGGCTTGCCCTGGTCACACACTCACATGGCTGTTGATTCCATTTGCATGCCGTCCCTTCTCTCCACACCTGACCGTGGCTGATCTCTTCCATCTTGGAGGCTTGCCCTGGTCACACACTCACATGGCTGTTGATTCCATTTGCATGCCCGTCCCTTCTCTCCACACCTGACCGTGGCTGATCTCTTCCATCTTGTAGGCTTGCCCTGGTCACACACTCACATGGCTGTTGATTCCATTTGCATGCCCGTCCCTTCTCTCCACACCTGACCGTGGCTGATCTCTTCCATCTTGGAGGCTTGCCCTGGTCACACACTCACATGGCTGTTGATTCCATTTGCATGCCCGTCCCTTCTCTCCACACCTGACCGTGGCTGATCTCTTCCATCTTGGAGGCTTGCCCTGCTCACACACTCACATGGCTGTTGATTCCATTTGCATGCCCGTCCCTTCTCTCCACACCTGACCGTGGCTGATCTCTTCCATCTTGGAGGCTTGCCCTGGTCACACACTCACATGGCTGTTGATTCCATTTGCATGCCCGTCCCTTCTCTCCACACCTGACCGTGGCTGATCTCTTCCATCTTGTAGGCTTGCCCTGGTCACACACTCACATGGCTGTTGATTCCATTTGCATGCCCGTCCCTTCTCTCCACACCTGACCGTGGCTGATCTCTTCCATCTTGGAGGCTTGCCCTGGTCACACACTCACATGGCTGTTGATTCCATTTGCATGCCCGTCCCTTCTCTCCACACCTGACCGTGGCTGATCTCTTCCATCTTGGAGGCTTGCCCTGCTCACACACTCACATGGCTGTTGATTCCATTTGCATGCCCGTCCCTTCTCTCCACACCTGACCGTGGCTGATCTCTTCCATCTTGGAGGCTTGCCCTGGTCACACACTCACATGGCTGTTGATTCCATTTGCATGCCCGTCCCTTCTCTCCACACCTGACCGTGGCTGATCTCTTCCATCTTGGAGGCTTGCCCTGGTCACACACTCACATGGCTGTTGATTCCATTTGCATGCCCGTCCCTTCTCTCCACACCTGACCGTGGCTGATCTCTTCCATCTTGTAGGCTTGCCCTGGTCACACACTCACATGGCTGTTGATTCCATTTGCATGCCCGTCCCTTCTCTCCACACCTGACCGTGGCTGATCTCTTCCTTCTTGGAGGCTTGCCCTGGTCACACACTCACATGGCTGTTGATTCCATTTGCATGCCCGTCCCTTCTCTCCACACCTGACCGTGGCCGATCTCTTCCTTCTTGGAGCCTTGCCCTGGTCACACACTCACATGCCTGTTGATTCCATTTGCATGCCCGTCCCTTCTCTCCACACCTGACCGTGGCTGATGTCTTCCTTCTTGGAGGCTTGCCCTGGTCACACATTCACATGGCTGTTGATTCCATTTGCATGCCCGTCCCTTCTCTCCACACCTGACCGTGGCTGATCTCTTCCTTCTTGGAGGCTTGCCCTGGTCACACACTCACATGGCTGGTGATTCCATTTGCATGCCCGTCCCTTCTCTCCACACCTGACCGTCGCTGATCTCTTCCTTCTTGGAGGCTTGCCCTGGTCACACACTCACATAGCTGTTGATTCCATTTGCATGCCCGTCCCTTCTCTCCAGACTTGACCGTGGCTCATCTCTTCCTTCTTGGAGGCTTGCCCTGGTCACACACTCACATGGCTGTTGATTCCATTTGCATGCCCGTCCCTTCTCTCCACACCTGACCGTGGCTGATCTCTTCCATCTTGGAGGCTTGCCCTGGTCACACACTCATATGGCTGTTGATTCCATTTGCATACCCGTCCCTTCTCTCCACACCTGACCGTGGCTGATCTCTTCTTGGAGGTTTGCCCTGGTCACACACTCACATGGCTGTTGATTCCATTTGCATGCCCGTCCCTTCTCTCCACACCTGAACGTGGCTGATCTCTTCCATCTTGGAGGCTTTCTCTGGTCACACACTCACATGGCTGTTGATTCCATTTGCATGCCCGTCCCTTCTCTCCACACCTGACCGTGGCTCATCTCTTCCATCTTGGAGGCTTGCCCTAGTCACACACTCATATGGCTGTTGATTCCATTTGCATGCCCGTCCCTTCTCTCCACACCTGACCGTGGCTGATCTCTTCTTGGAGGTTTGCCCTGGTCACACACTCACATGGCTGTTGAATCCATTTGCATCCCGTCCCTTCTCTCCACACCTGACCGTGGCTGATCTCTTCCATCTTGGAAGCTTGCCCTGGTCACACACTCACATGGCTGTTGATTCCATTTGCATGCCCGTCCCTTCTCTCCACACCTGACCGTGGCTGATCTCTTCCATCTTGGAGGCTTGCCCTGGTCACACACTCATATGGCTGTTGATTCCATTTGCATACCCGTCCCTTCTCTCCACACCTGACCGTGGCTGATCTCTTCTTGGAGGTTTGCCCTGGTCACACACTCACATGGCTGTTGATTCCATTTGCATGCCCGTCCCTTCTCTCCACACCTGAACGTGGCTGATCTCTTCCATCTTGGAGGCTTTCTCTGGTCACACACTCACATGGCTGTTGATTCCATTTGCATGCCCGTCCCTTCTCTCCACACCTGACCGTGGCTCATCTCTTCCATCTTGGAGGCTTGCCCTAGTCACACACTCATATGGCTGTTGATTCCATTTGCATGCCCGTCCCTTCTCTCCACACCTGACCGTGGCTGATCTCTTCTTGGAGGTTTGCCCTGGTCACACACTCACATGGCTGTTGAATCCATTTGCATCCCGTCCCTTCTCTCCACACCTGACCGTGGCTGATCTCTTCCATCTTGGAAGCTTGCCCTGGTCACACACTCACATGGCTGTTGATTCCATTTGCATGCCCGTCCCTTCTCTCCACACCTGACCGTGGCTGATCTCTTCCATCTTGGAGGCTTGCCCTGGTCACACACTCATATGGCTGTTGATTCCATTTGCATACCCGTCCCTTCTCTCCACACCTGACCGTGGCTGATCTCTTCTTGGAGGTTTGCCCTGGTCACACACTCACATGGCTGTTGATTCCATTTGCATGCCCGTCCCTTCTCTCCACACCTGAACGTGGCTGATCTCTTCCATCTTGGAGGCTTTCTCTGGTCACACACTCACATGGCTGTTGATTCCATTTGCATGCCCGTCCCTTCTCTCCACACCTGACCGTGGCTCATCTCTTCCATCTTGGAGGCTTGCCCTAGTCACACACTCATATGGCTGTTGATTCCATTTGCATGCCCGTCCCTTCTCTCCACACCTGACCGTGGCTGATCTCTTCTTGGAGGTTTGCCCTGGTCACACACTCACATGGCTGTTGAATCCATTTGCATCCCGTCCCTTCTCTCCACACCTGACCGTGGCTGATCTCTTCCATCTTGGAAGCTTGCCCTGGTCACACACTCACATGGCTGTTGATTCCATTTGCATGCCCGTCCCTTCTCTCCACACCTGACCGTGGCTGATCTCTTCCATCTTGGAGGCTTGCCCTGGTCACACACTCATATGGCTGTTGATTCCATTTGCATGCCCGTCCCTTCTCTCCACACCTGACCGTGGCTGATCTCTTCCATCTTGGAGGCTTGCCCTGGTCACACACTCACATGGCTGTTGATTCCATTTGCATGCCCGTCCCTTCTCTCCACACCTGACCGTGGCTGATCTCTTCCATCTTGGAGGCTTGCCCTGGTCACACACTCACATGGCTGTTGATTCCATTTGCATGCCCGTCCCTTCTCTCCACACCTGACCGTGGCTGATCTCTTCCATCTTGTAGGCTTGCCCTGGTCACACACTCACATGGCTGTTGATTCCATTTGCATGCCCGTCCCTTCTCTCCACACCTGACCGTGGCTGATCTCTTCTTGGAGGTTTGCCCTGGTCACACACTCATATGGCTGTTGATTCCATTTGCATGCCCGTCCCTTCTCTCCACACCTGAACGTGGCTGATCTCTTCCATCTTGGAGGCTTTCTCTGGTCACACACTCACATGGCTGTTGATTCCATTTGCATCCCCGTCCCTTCTCTCCACACCTGACCGTGGCTGATCTCTTCCATCTTGGAGGCTTGCCCTGGTCACACACTCACATGGCTGTTGATTCCATTTGCATGCCCGTCCCTTCTCTCCACACCTGACCGTGGCTGATCTCTTCCATCTTGGAGGCTTGCCCTGGTCACACACTCACATGGCTGTTGATTCCATTTGCATGCCCGTCCCTTCTCTCCACACCTGACCGTGGCTGATCTCTTCCATCTTGGAGGCTTGCCCTGGTCACACACTCACATGGCTGTTGATTCCATTTGCATGCCCGTCCCTTCTCTCCACACCTGACCGTGGCTGATCTCTTCCTTCTTGGAGGCTTGCCCTGGTCACACACTCACATGGCTGTTGATTCCATTTGCATGCCCGTCCCTTCTCTCCACACCTGACCGTGACTGATCTCTTCCTTCTTGGAGGCTTGCCCTGGTCACACACTCACATGGCTGGTGATTCCATTTGCATGCCCGTCCCTTCTCTCCACACCTGACCGTCGCTGATCTCTTCCTTCTTGGAGGCTTGCCCTGGTCACACACTCACATGGCTGTTGATTCCATTTGCATGCCCGTCCCTTCTCTCCAGACTTGACCGTGGCTCATCTCTTCCTTCTTGGAGGCTTGCCCTGGTCACACACTCACATGGCTGTTGATTCCATTTGCATGCCCGTCCCTTCTCTCCACACCTGACCGTGGCTGATCTCTTCCATCTTGGAGGCTTGCCCTGGTCACACACTCATATGGTTGTTGATTCCATTTGCATACCCGTCCCTTCTCTCCACACCTGACCGTGGCTGATCTCTTCTTGGAGGTTTGCCCTGGTCACACACTCACATGGCTGTTGATTCCATTTGCATGCCCGTCCCTTCTCTCCACACCTGAACGTGGCTGATCTCTTCCATCTTGGAGGCTTTCTCTGGTCACACACTCACATGGCTGTTGATTCCATTTGCATGCCCGTCCCTTCTCTCCACACCTGACCGTGGCTCATCTCTTCCATCTTGGAGGCTTGCCCTAGTCACACACTCATATGGCTGTTGATTCCATTTGCATGCCCGTCCCTTCTCTCCACACCTGACCGTGGCTGATCTCTTCTTGGAGGTTTGCCCTGGTCACACACTCACATGGCTGTTGAATCCATTTGCATCCCGTCCCTTCTCTCCACACCTGACCGTGGCTGATCTCTTCCATCTTGGAAGCTTGCCCTGGTCACACACTCACATGGCTGTTGATTCCATTTGCATGCCCGTCCCTTCTCTCCACACCTGACCGTGGCTGATCTCTTCCATCTTGGAGGCTTGCCCTGGTCACACACTCATATGGCTGTTGATTCCATTTGCATGCCCGTCCCTTCTCTCCACACCTGACCGTGGCTGATCTCTTCCATCTTGGAGGCTTGCCCTGGTCACACACTCACATGCCTGTTGATTCCATTTGCATGCCCGTCCCTTCTCTCCACACCTGACCGTGGCTGATCTCTTCCATCTTGGAGGCTTGCCCTGGTCACACACTCACATGGCTGTTGATTCCATTTGCATGCCCGTCCCTTCTCTCCACACCTGACTGTGGCTGATCTCTTCCATCTTGGAGGCATGCCCTGGTCACACACTCACATGGCTGTTGATTCCATTTGCATGCCCGTCCCTTCTCTCCACACCTGAACGTGGCTGATCTCTTCTTGGAGGTTTGCCCTGGTCACACACTCATATGGCTGTTGATTCCATTTGCATGCCCGTCCCTTCTCTCCACACCTGACCGTGGCTGATCTCTTCTGGGAGGTTTGCCCTGGTCACACACTCACATGGCTGTTGAATCCATTTGCATCCCGTCCCTTCTCTCCACACCTGACCGTGGCTGATCTCTTCCATCTTGGAGGCTTTCTCTGGTCACACACTCACATGGCTGTTGATTCCATTTGCATGCCCGTCCCTTCTCTCCACACCTGACCGTGGCTCATCTCTTCCATCTTGGAGGCTTGCCCTAGTCACACACTCATATGGCTGTTGATTCCATTTGCATGCCCGTCCCTTCTCTCCACACCTGACCGTGGCTGATCTCTTCTTGGAGGTTTGCCCTGGTCACACACTCACATGGCTGTTGAATCCATTTGCATCCCGTCCCTTCTCTCCACACCTGACCGTGGCTGATCTCTTCCATCTTGGAAGCTTGCCCTGGTCACACACTCACATGGCTGTTGATTCCATTTGCATGCCCGTCCCTTCTCTCCACACCTGACCGTGGCTGATCTCTTCCTTCTTGGAAGCTTGCCCTGGTCACACACTCACATGGCTGTTGATTCCATTTGCATGCCCGTCCCTTCTCTCCACACCTGACCGTGGCTGATCTCTTCCATCTTGGAGGCTTGCCCTGGTCACACACTCACATGCCTGTTGATTCCATTTGCATGCCCGTCCCTTCTCTCCACACCTGACCGTGGCTGATCTCTTCCATCTTGGAGGCTTGCCCTGGTCACACACTCACATGGCTGTTGATTCCATTTGCATGCCCGTCCCTTCTCTCCACACCTGACCGTGGCTGATCTCTTCCATCTTGGAGGTTTGCCCTGGTCACACACTCACATGGCTGTTGATTCCATTTGCATGCCCGTCCCTTCTCTCCACACCTGACCGTGGCTGATCTCTTCTTGGAGGTTTGCCCTGGTCACACACTCATATGGCTGTTGATTCCATTTGCATGCCTGTCCCTTCTCTCCACACCTGACCGTCGCTGATCTCTTCTTGGAGGTTTGCCCTGGTCACACACTCACATGGCTGTTGATTCCATTTGCATGCCCGTCCCTTCTCTCCACACCTGAACGTGGCTGATCTCTTCCATCTTGGAGGCTTTCTCTGGTCACACACTCACATGGCTGTTGATTCCATTTGCATGCCCGTCCCTTCTCTCCACACCTGACCGTGGCTCATCTCTTCCATCTTGGAGGCTTGCCCTAGTCACACACTCATATGGCTGTTGATTCCATTTGCATGCCCGTCCCTTCTCTCCACACCTGACCGTGGCTGATCTCTTCTTGGAGGTTTGCCCTGGTCACACACTCACATGGCTGTTGAATCCATTTGCATCCCGTCCCTTCTCTCCACACCTGACCGTGGCTGATCTCTTCCATCTTGGAAGCTTGCCCTGGTCACACACTCACATGGCTGTTGATTCCATTTGCATGCCCGTCCCTTCTCTCCACACCTGACCGTGGCTGATCTCTACCATCTTGGAGGCTTGCCCTGGTCACACACTCACATGGCTGTTGATTCCATTTGCATGCCCGTCCCTTCTCTCCACACCTGAACGTGGCTGATCTCTACCATCTTGGTGGCTTGCCCTGGTCACACACTCACATGGCTGTTGATTCCATTTGCATGCCCGTCCCTTCTCTCCACACCTGACCGTGGCTGATCTCTACCATCTTGGAGGCTTGCCCTGGTCACACACTCGCATGGCTGTTGATTCCATTTGCATGCCCGTCCCTTCTCTCCACTCCTGACCGTGGCTGATCTCTTCCTTCTTGGAAGCTTGCCCTGGTCACACACTCACATGGCTGTTGATTCCATTTGCATGCCCGTCCCTTCTCTCCACACCTGACCGTGGCTGATCTCTTCCTTCTTGGAAGCTTGCCCTGGTCACACACTCACATGGCTGTTGATTCCATTTGCATGCCCGTCCCTTCTCTCCACACCTGACCGTGTCTGATCTCTACCATCTTGGAGGCTTGCCCTGGTCACACACTCACATGGCTGTTGATTCCATTTGCATGCCCGTCCCTTCTCTCCACACCTGACCGTGGCTGATCTCTTCCTTCTTGGAAGCTTGCCCTGGTCACACACTCACATGGCTGTTGATTCCATTTGCATGCCCGTCCCTTCTCTCCACACCTGACCGTGGCTGATCTCTTCCATCTTGGAGGCTTGCCCTGGTCACACACTCACATGCCTGTTGATTCCATTTGCATGCCCGTCCCTTCTCTCCACACCTGACCGTGGCTGATCTCTTCCATCTTGGAGGCTTGCCCTGGTCACACACTCACATGGCTGTTGATTCCATTTGCATGCCCGTCCCTTCTCTCCACACCTGACCGTGGCTGATCTCTTCCATCTTGGAGGCTTGCCCTGGTCACACACTCACATGGCTGTTCATTCCATTTGCATGCCCGTCCCTTCTCTCCACACCTGACCGTGGCTGATCTCTTCCATCTTGGAGGCATGCCCTGGTCACACACTCACATGGCTGTTGATTCCATTTGCATGCCCGTCCCTTCTCTCCACACCTGACCGTGGCTGATCTCTTCCTTCTTGGAAGCTTGCCCTGGTCACACACTCACATGGCTGTTGATTCCATTTGCATGCCCGTCCCTTCTCTCCACACCTGACCGTGGCTGATCTCTTCCATCTTGGAGGCTTGCCCTGGTCACACACTCACATGCCTGTTGATTCCATTTGCATGCCCGTCCCTTCTCTCCACACCTGACCGTGGCTGATCTCTTCCATCTTGGAGGGTTGCCCTGGTCACACACTCACATGGCTGTTGATTCCATTTGCATGCCCGTCCCTTCTCTCCACACCTGACCGTGGCTGATCTCTTCCTTCTTGGAAGCTTGCCCTGGTCACACACTCACATGGCTGTTGATTCCATTTGCATGCCCGTCCCTTCTCTCCACACCTGACCGTGGCTGATCTCTTCCATCTTGGAGGCTTGCCCTGGTCACACACTCACATGCCTGTTGATTCCATTTGCATGCCCGTCCCTTCTCTCCACACCTGACCGTGGCTGATCTCTTCCATCTTGGAGGCTTGCCCTGGTCACACACTCACATGGCTGTTGATTCCATTTGTATGCCCGTCCCTTCTCTCCACACCTGACCGTGGCTGATCTCTTCCATCTTGGAGGCTTGCCCTGGTCACACACTCACATGGCTGTTCATTCCATTTGCATGCCCGTCCCTTCTCTCCACACCTGACCGTGGCTGATCTCTTCCATCTTGGAGGCATGCCCTGGTCACACACTCACATGGCTGTTGATTCCATTTGCATGCCCGTCCCTTCTCTCCACACCTGACCGTGGCTGATCTCTTCCTTCTTGGAAGCTTGCCCTGGTCACACACTCACATGGATGTTGATTCCATTTGCATGCCCGTCCCTTCTCTCCACACCTGACCGTGGCTGATCTCTACCATCTTGGAGGCTTGCCCTGGTCACACACTCACATGGCTGTTGATTCCATTTGCATGCCCGTCCCTTCTCTCCACACCTGACCGTGGCTGATCTCTTCCTTCTTGGAAGCTTGCCCTGGTCACACACTCACATGGCTGTTGATTCCATTTGCATGCCCGTCCCTTCTCTCCACACCTGACCGTGGCTGATCTCTTCCTTCTTGGAAGCTTGCCCTGGTCACACACTCACATGGGGGTTGATTCCATTTGCATGCCCGTCCCTTCTCTCCACACCTGACCGTGGCTGATCTCTACCATCTTGGAGGCTTGCCCTGGTCACACACTCACATGGCTGTTGATTCCATTTGCATGCCCGTCCCTTCTCTCCACACCTGACCGTGGCTGATCTCTACCATCTTGGAGGCTTGCCCTGGTCACACACTCACATGGCTGTTGATTCCATTTGCATGCCCGTCCCTTCTCTCCACACCTGACCGTGGCTGATCTCTTCTTGGAGGTTTGCCCTGGTCACACACTCATATGGCTGTTGATTCCATTTGCATGCCTGTCCCTTCTCTCCACACCTGACCGTCGCTGATCTCTTCTTGGAGGTTTGCCCTGGTCACACACTCACATGGCTGTTGATTCCATTTGCATGCCCGTCCCTTCTCTCCACACCTGAACGTGGCTGATCTCTTCCATCTTGGAGGCTTTCTCTGGTCACACACTCACATGGCTGTTGATTCCATTTGCATGCCCGTCCCTTCTCTCCACACCTGACCGTGGCTCATCTCTTCCATCTTGGAGGCTTGCCCTAGTCACACACTCATATGGCTGTTGATTCCATTTGCATGCCCGTCCCTTCTCTCCACACCTGACCGTGGCTGATCTCTTCTTGGAGGTTTGCCCTGGTCACACACTCACATGGCTGTTGAATCCATTTGCATCCCGTCCCTTCTCTCCACACCTGACCGTGGCTGATCTCTTCCATCTTGGAAGCTTGCCCTGGTCACACACTCACATGGCTGTTGATTCCATTTGCATGCCCGTCCCTTCTCTCCACACCTGACCGTGGCTGATCTCTACCATCTTGGAGGCTTGCCCTGGTCACACACTCACATGGCTGTTGATTCCATTTGCATGCCCGTCCCTTCTCTCCACACCTGAACGTGGCTGATCTCTACCATCTTGGTGGCTTGCCCTGGTCACACACTCACATGGCTGTTGATTCCATTTGCATGCCCGTCCCTTCTCTCCACACCTGACCGTGGCTGATCTCTACCATCTTGGAGGCTTGCCCTGGTCACACACTCACATGGCTGTTGATTCCATTTGCATGCCCGTCCCTTCTCTCCACTCCTGACCGTGGCTGATCTCTTCCTTCTTGGAAGCTTGCCCTGGTCACACACTCACATGGCTGTTGATTCCATTTGCATGCCCGTCCCTTCTCTCCACACCTGACCGTGGCTGATCTCTTCCTTCTTGGAAGCTTGCCCTGGTCACACACTCACATGGCTGTTGATTCCATTTGCATGCCCGTCCCTTCTCTCCACACCTGACCGTGTCTGATCTCTACCATCTTGGAGGCTTGCCCTGGTCACACACTCACATGGCTGTTGATTCCATTTGCATGCCCGTCCCTTCTCTCCACACCTGACCGTGGCTGATCTCTTCCTTCTTGGAAGCTTGCCCTGGTCACACACTCACATGGCTGTTGATTCCATTTGCATGCCCGTCCCTTCTCTCCACACCTGACCGTGGCTGATCTCTTCCATCTTGGAGGCTTGCCCTGGTCACACACTCACATGCCTGTTGATTCCATTTGCATGCCCGTCCCTTCTCTCCACACCTGACCGTGGCTGATCTCTTCCATCTTGGAGGCTTGCCCTGGTCACACACTCACATGGCTGTTGATTCCATTTGCATGCCCGTCCCTTCTCTCCACACCTGACCGTGGCTGATCTCTTCCATCTTGGAGGCTTGCCCTGGTCACACACTCACATGGCTGTTCATTCCATTTGCATGCCCGTCCCTTCTCTCCACACCTGACCGTGGCTGATCTCTTCCATCTTGGAGGCATGCCCTGGTCACACACTCACATGGCTGTTGATTCCATTTGCATGCCCGTCCCTTCTCTCCACACCTGACCGTGGCTGATCTCTTCCTTCTTGGAAGCTTGCCCTGGTCACACACTCACATGGCTGTTGATTCCATTTGCATGCCCGTCCCTTCTCTCCACACCTGACCGTGGCTGATCTCTTCCATCTTGGAGGCTTGCCCTGGTCACACACTCACATGCCTGTTGATTCCATTTGCATGCCCGTCCCTTCTCTCCACACCTGACCGTGGCTGATCTCTTCCATCTTGGAGGGTTGCCCTGGTCACACACTCACATGGCTGTTGATTCCATTTGCATGCCCGTCCCTTCTCTCCACACCTGACCGTGGCTGATCTCTTCCTTCTTGGAAGCTTGCCCTGGTCACACACTCACATGGCTGTTGATTCCATTTGCATGCCCGTCCCTTCTCTCCACACCTGACCGTGGCTGATCTCTTCCATCTTGGAGGCTTGCCCTGGTCACACACTCACATGCCTGTTGATTCCATTTGCATGCCCGTCCCTTCTCTCCACACCTGACCGTGGCTGATCTCTTCCATCTTGGAGGCTTGCCCTGGTCACACACTCACATGGCTGTTGATTCCATTTGTATGCCCGTCCCTTCTCTCCACACCTGACCGTGGCTGATCTCTTCCATCTTGGAGGCTTGCCCTGGTCACACACTCACATGGCTGTTCATTCCATTTGCATGCCCGTCCCTTCTCTCCACACCTGACCGTGGCTGATCTCTTCCATCTTGGAGGCATGCCCTGGTCACACACTCACATGGCTGTTGATTCCATTTGCATGCCCGTCCCTTCTCTCCACACCTGACCGTGGCTGATCTCTTCCTTCTTGGAAGCTTGCCCTGGTCACACACTCACATGGATGTTGATTCCATTTGCATGCCCGTCCCTTCTCTCCACACCTGACCGTGGCTGATCTCTACCATCTTGGAGGCTTGCCCTGGTCACACACTCACATGGCTGTTGATTCCATTTGCATGCCCGTCCCTTCTCTCCACACCTGACCGTGGCTGATCTCTTCCTTCTTGGAAGCTTGCCCTGGTCACACACTCACATGGCTGTTGATTCCATTTGCATGCCCGTCCCTTCTCTCCACACCTGACCGTGGCTGATCTCTTCCTTCTTGGAAGCTTGCCCTGGTCACACACTCACATGGGGGTTGATTCCATTTGCATGCCCGTCCCTTCTCTCCACACCTGACCGTGGCTGATCTCTACCATCTTGGAGGCTTGCCCTGGTCACACACTCACATGGCTGTTGATTCCATTTGCATGCCCGTCCCTTCTCTCCACACCTGACCGTGGCTGATCTCTACCATCTTGGAGGCTTGCCCTGGTCACACACTCACATGGCTGTTGATTCCATTTGCATGCCCGTCCCTTCTCTCCACACCTGACCGTGGCTGATCTCTTCCTTCTTGGAAGCTTGCCCTGGTTACACACTCACATGGCTGTTCATTCCATTTGCATGCCCGTCCCTTCTCTCCACACCTGACCGTGGCTGATCTCTTCCTTCTTGGAAGCTTGCCCTGGTCACACACTCACATGGCTGTTGATTCCATTTGCATGCCCGTCCCTTCTCTCCACACCTGACCGTGGCTGATCTCTACCATCTTGGAGGCTTGCCCTGGTCACACACTCACATGGCTGTTGATTCCATTTGCATGCCCGTCCCTTCTCTCCACACCTGACCGTGGCTGATCTCTTCCTTCTTGGAAGCTTGCCCTGGTCACACACTCACATGGCTGTTCATTCCATTTGCATGCCCGTCCCTTCTCTCCACACCTGACCGTGGCTGATCTCTTCCATCTTGGAGGCATGCCCTGGTCACACACTCACATGGCTGTTGATTCCATTTGCATGCCCGTCCCTTCTCTCCACACCTGACCGTGGCTGATCTCTTCCTTCTTGGAAGCTTGCCCTGGTCACACACTCACATGGCTGTTGATTCCATTTGCATGCCCGTCCCTTCTCTCCACACCTGACCGTGGCTGATCTCTTCCATCTTGGAGGCTTGCCCTGGTCACACACTCACATGCCTGTTGATTCCATTTGCATGCCCGTCCCTTCTCTCCACACCTGACCGTGGCTGATCTCTTCCATCTTGGAGGGTTGCCCTGGTCACACACTCACATGGCTGTTGATTCCATTTGCATGCCCGTCCCTTCTCTCCACACCTGACCGTGGCTGATCTCTTCCTTCTTGGAAGCTTGCCCTGGTCACACACTCACATGGCTGTTGATTCCATTTGCATGCCCGTCCCTTCTCTCCACACCTGACCGTGGCTGATCTCTTCCATCTTGGAGGCTTGCCCTGGTCACACACTCACATGCCTGTTGATTCCATTTGCATGCCCGTCCCTTCTCTCCACACCTGACCGTGGCTGATCTCTTCCATCTTGGAGGCTTGCCCTGGTCACACACTCACATGGCTGTTGATTCCATTTGTATGCCCGTCCCTTCTCTCCACACCTGACCGTGGCTGATCTCTTCCATCTTGGAGGCTTGCCCTGGTCACACACTCACATGGCTGTTCATTCCATTTGCATGCCCGTCCCTTCTCTCCACACCTGACCGTGGCTGATCTCTTCCATCTTGGAGGCATGCCCTGGTCACACACTCACATGGCTGTTGATTCCATTTGCATGCCCGTCCCTTCTCTCCACACCTGACCGTGGCTGATCTCTTCCTTCTTGGAAGCTTGCCCTGGTCACACACTCACATGGATGTTGATTCCATTTGCATGCCCGTCCCTTCTCTCCACACCTGACCGTGGCTGATCTCTACCATCTTGGAGGCTTGCCCTGGTCACACACTCACATGGCTGTTGATTCCATTTGCATGCCCGTCCCTTCTCTCCACACCTGACCGTGGCTGATCTCTTCCTTCTTGGAAGCTTGCCCTGGTCACACACTCACATGGCTGTTGATTCCATTTGCATGCCCGTCCCTTCTCTCCACACCTGACCGTGGCTGATCTCTTCCTTCTTGGAAGCTTGCCCTGGTCACACACTCACATGGGGGTTGATTCCATTTGCATGCCCGTCCCTTCTCTCCACACCTGACCGTGGCTGATCTCTACCATCTTGGAGGCTTGCCCTGGTCACACACTCACATGGCTGTTGATTCCATTTGCATGCCCGTCCCTTCTCTCCACACCTGACCGTGGCTGATCTCTACCATCTTGGAGGCTTGCCCTGGTCACACACTCACATGGCTGTTGATTCCATTTGCATGCCCGTCCCTTCTCTCCACACCTGACCGTGGCTGATCTCTTCCTTCTTGGAAGCTTGCCCTGGTCACACACTCACATGGCTGTTCATTCCATTTGCATGCCCGTCCCTTCTCTCCACACCTGACCGTGGCTGATCTCTTCCTTCTTGGAAGCTTGCCCTGGTCACACACTCACATGGCTGTTGATTCCATTTGCATGCCCGTCCCTTCTCTCCACACCTGACCGTGGCTGATCTCTACCATCTTGGAGGCTTGCCCTGGTCACACACTCACATGGCTGTTGATTCCATTTGCATGCCCGTCCCTTCTCTCCACACCTGACCGTGGCTGATCTCTTCCTTCTTGGAAGCTTGCCCTGGTCACACACTCACATGGCTGTTCATTCCATTTGCATGCCCGTCCCTTCTCTCCACACCTGACCGTGGCTGATCTCTTCCTTCTTGGAAGCTTGCCCTGGTCACACACTCACATGGCTGTTGATTCCATTTGCATGCCCGTCCCTTCTCTCCACACCTGACCGTGGCTGATCTCTACCATCTTGGAGGCTTGCCCTGGTCACACACTCACATGGCTGTTGATTCCATTTGCATGCCCGTCCCTTCTCTCCACACCTGAACGTGGCTGATCTCTTCCATCTTGGAGGCTTTCTCTGGTCACACACTCACATGGCTGTTGATTCCATTTGCATGCCCGTCCCTTCTTTCCACACCTGACCGTGGCTGATCTCTTCCATCTTGGAGGCTTGCCCTGGTCACACACTCACATGCCTGTTGATTCCATTTGCATGCCCGTCCCTTCTCTCCACACCTGACCGTGGCTGATCTCTTCCATCATGGAGGCTTGCCCTGGTCACTCACTCACATGGCTGTTGATTCCATTTGCATGCCCGTCCCTTCTCTCCACACCTGACCGTGGCTGATCTCTTCTTGGAGGTTTGCCCTGGTCACACACTCACATGGCTGTTGATTCCATTTGCATGCCCGTCCCTTCTCTCCACACCTGAACGTGGCTGATCTCTTCCATCTTGGAGGCATGCCCTGGTCACACACTCACAAGGCTGTTGATTCCATTTGCATGCCCGTCCCTTCTCTCCACACCTGACCGTGGCTCATCTCTTCCATCTTGGAGGCTTGCCCTAGTCACACACTCATATGGCTGTTGATTCCATTTGCATGCCCGTCCCTTCTCTCCACACCTGACCGTGGCTGATCTCTTCCATCTTGTAGGCTTGCCCTGGTCACACACTCACATCGCTGTTGATTCCATTTGCATGCCCGTCCCTTCTCTCCACACCTGACCGTGGCTGATCTCTTCCTTCTTGGAAGCTTGCCCTGGTCACACACTCACATGGGGGTTGATTCCATTTGCATGCCCGTCCCTTCTCTCCACACCTGACCGTGGCTGATCTCTACCATCTTGGAGGCTTGCCCTGGTCACACACTCACATGGCTGTTGATTCCATTTGCATGCCCGTCCCTTCTCTCCACACCTGACCGTGGCTGATCTCTACCATCTTGGAGGCTTGCCCTGGTCACACACTCACATGGCTGTTGATTCCATTTGCATGCCCGTCCCTTCTCTCCACACCTGACCGTGGCTGATCTCTTCCTTCTTGGAAGCTTGCCCTGGTCACACACTCACATGGCTGTTCATTCCATTTGCATGCCCGTCCCTTCTCTCCACACCTGACCGTGGCTGATCTCTTCCTTCTTGGAAGCTTGCCCTGGTCACACACTCACATGGCTGTTGATTCCATTTGCATGCCCGTCCCTTCTCTCCACACCTGACCGTGGCTGATCTCTACCATCTTGGAGGCTTGCCCTGGTCACACACTCACATGGCTGTTGATTCCATTTGCATGCCCGTCCCTTCTCTCCACACCTGACCGTGGCTGATCTCTTCCTTCTTGGAAGCTTGCCCTGGTCACACACTCACATGGCTGTTGATTCCATTTGCATGCCCGTCCCTTCTCTCCACACCTGACCGTGGCTGATCTCTTCCTTCTTGGAAGCTTGCCCTGGTCACACACTCACATGGCTGTTGATTCCATTTGCATGCCCGTCCCTTCTCTCCACACCTGACCGTGGCTGATCTCTACCATCTTGGAGGCTTGCCCTGGTCACACACTCACATGGCTGTTGATTCCATTTGCATGCCCGTCCCTTCTCTCCACACCTGACCGTGGCTGATCTCTTCCTTCTTGGAAGCTTGCCCTGGTCACACACTCACATGGCTGTTGATTCCATTTGCATGCCCGTCCCTTCTCTCCACACCTGAACGTGGCTGATCTCTTCCATATTGGAGGCTTTCTCTGGTCACACACTCACATGGCTGTTGATTCCATTTGCATGCCCGTCCCTTCTTTCCACACCTGACCGTGGCTGATCTCTTCCATCTTGGAGGCTTGCCCTGGTCATACACTCACATGCCTGTTGATTCCATTTGCATGCCCGTCCCTTCTCTCCACACCTGACCGTGGCTGATCTCTTCCATCATGGAGGCTTGCCCTGGTCACACACTCACATGGCTGTTGATTCCATTTGCATGCCCGTCCCTTCTCTCCACACCTGACCGTGGCTGATCTCTTCTTGGAGGTTTGCCCTGGTCACACACTCACATGGCTGTTGATTCCATTTGCATGCCCGTCCCTTCTCTCCACACCTGAACGTGGCTGATCTCTTCCATCTTGGAGGCATGCCCTGGTCACACACTCACAAGGCTGTTGATTCCATTTGCATGCCCGTCCCTTCTCTCCACACCTGACCGTGGCTCATCTCTTCCATCTTGGAGGCTTGCCCTAGTCACACACTCATATGGCTGTTGATTCCATTTGCATGCCCGTCCCTTCTCTCCACACCTGACCGTGGCTGATCTCTTCCATCTTGTAGGCTTGCCCTGGTCACACACTCACATCGCTGTTGATTCCATTTGCATGCCCGTCCCTTCTCTCCACACCTGACCGTGGCTGATCTCTTCCTTCTTGGAAGCTTGCCCTGGTCACACACTCACATGGGGGTTGATTCCATTTGCATGCCCGTCCCTTCTCTCCACACCTGACCGTGGCTGATCTCTACCATCTTGGAGGCTTGCCCTGGTCACACACTCACATGGCTGTTGATTCCATTTGCATGCCCGTCCCTTCTCTCCACACCTGACCGTGGCTGATCTCTACCATCTTGGAGGCTTGCCCTGGTCACACACTCACATGGCTGTTGATTCCATTTGCATGCCCGTCCCTTCTCTCCACACCTGACCGTGGCTGATCTCTTCCTTCTTGGAAGCTTGCCCTGGTCACACACTCACATGGCTGTTCATTCCATTTGCATGCCCGTCCCTTCTCTCCACACCTGACCGTGGCTGATCTCTTCCTTCTTGGAAGCTTGCCCTGGTCACACACTCACATGGCTGTTGATTCCATTTGCATGCCCGTCCCTTCTCTCCACACCTGACCGTGGCTGATCTCTACCATCTTGGAGGCTTGCCCTGGTCACACACTCACATGGCTGTTGATTCCATTTGCATGCCCGTCCCTTCTCTCCACACCTGACCGTGGCTGATCTCTTCCTTCTTGGAAGCTTGCCCTGGTCACACACTCACATGGCTGTTGATTCCATTTGCATGCCCGTCCCTTCTCTCCACACCTGACCGTGGCTGATCTCTTCCTTCTTGGAAGCTTGCCCTGGTCACACACTCACATGGCTGTTGATTCCATTTGCATGCCCGTCCCTTCTCTCCACACCTGACCGTGGCTGATCTCTACCATCTTGGAGGCTTGCCCTGGTCACACACTCACATGGCTGTTGATTCCATTTGCATGCCCGTCCCTTCTCTCCACACCTGAACGTGGCTGATCTCTTCCATCTTGGAGGCTTTCTCTGGTCACACACTCACATGGCTGTTGATTCCATTTGCATGCCCGTCCCTTCTCTCCACACCTGACCGTGGCTGATCTCTTCCATCTTGGAGGCTTGCCCTGGTCACACACTCACATGCCTGTTGATTCCATTTGCATGCCCGTCCCTTCTCTCCACACCTGACCGTGGCTGATCTCTTCCATCTTGGAGGCTTGCCCTGGTCACACACCCACATGGCTGTTGATTCCATTTGCATGCCCGTCCCTTCTCTCCACACCTGACCGTGGCTGATCTCTACCATCTTGGAGGCTTGCCCTGGTCACACACTCACATGGCTGTTCATTCCATTTGCATGCCCGTCCCTTCTCTCCACACCTGACCGGGCTGATCTCTTCCATCTTGGAGGCATGCCCTGGTCACACACTCACATGGCTGTTGATTCCATTTGCATGCCCGTCCCTTCTCTCCACACCTGACCGTGGCTGATCTCTTCTTGGTGGTTTGCCCTGGTCACACACTCACATGGCTGTTGATTCCATTTGCATGCCCGTCCCTTCTCTCCACACCTGACCGTGGCTGATCTCTTCCATCTTGGAGGCTTGCCCTGGTCACACACTCATATGGCTGTTGATTCCATTTGCATGCCCGTCCCTTCTCTCCACACCTGACCGTGGCTGATCTCTTCCATCTTGGAGGCTTGCCCTGGTCACACACTCACATGGCTGTTGATTCCATTTGCATGCCCGTCCCTTCTCTCCACCCCTGACCGTGGCTGATCTCTTCCTTCTTGGAGTCTTGCCCTGGTCACACACTCACATGGCTGTTGATTCCATTTGCATGCCCGTCCCTTCTCTCCACACCTGACCGTGGCTGATCTCTTCCTTCTTGGAGGCTTGCCCTGGTCACACACTCACATGGCTGTTGATTCCATTTGCATGCCCGTCCCTTCTCTCCACACCTGACCGTCGCTGATCTCTTCCTTCTTGGAGGCTTGCCCTGGTCACACACTCACATGGCTGTTGATTCCATTTGCATGCCCGTCCCTTCTCTCCACACCTGACCGTGGCTGATCTCTTCCTTCTTGGAGGCTTGCCCTGGTCACACACTCACATGGCTGTTGATTCCATTTGCATGCCCGTCCCTTCTCTCCACACCTGACCGTGGCTGATCTCTTCCTTCTTGGAGGCTTGCCCTGGTCACACACTCACATGGCTGTTGATTCCATTTGCATGCCCGTCCCTTCTCTCCACACCTGACCGTGGCTGATCTCTTCCTTCTTGGAGGCTTGCCCTGGTCACACACTCACATGGCTGTTGATTCCATTTGCATGCCCGTCCCTTCTCTCCACACCTGACCGTGGCTGATCTCTTCCTTCTTGGAGGCTTGCCCTGGTCACACACTCACATGGCTGTTGATTCCATTTGCATGCCCGTCCCTTCTCTCCACACCTGTCCGTGGCTGATCTCTTCTTTCTTGGAGGCTTGCCCTGGTCACACACTCACATGGCTGTTGATTCCATTTGCATGCCCGTCCCTTCTCTCCACACCTGACCGTGGCTGATCTCTTCCATCTTGGAGGCTTGCCCTGGTCACACACTCATATGGCTGTTGATTCCATTTGCATGCCCGTCCCTTCTCTCCACACCTGACCGTGGCTGATCTCTTCCATCTTGGAGGCTTGCCCTGGTCACACACTCACATAGCTGTTGATTCCATTTGCATGCCCGTCCCTTCTCTCCACACCTGACCGTGGCTGATCTCTTCCTTCTTGGAGGCTTGCCCTGGTCACACACTCACATGGCTGTTGATTCCATTTGCATGCCCGTCCCTTCTCTCCACACCTGACCGTGGCTGATCTCTTCCTTCTTGGAGGCTTGCCCTGGTCACACACTCACATGGCTGTTGATTCCATTTGCATGCCCGTCCCTTCTCTCCACACCTGACCGTGGCTGATCTCTTCCTTCTTGGAGGCTTGCCCTGGTCACACACTCACATGGCTGTTGATTCCATTTGCATGCCCGTCCCTTCTCTCCACACCTGACCGTGGCTGATCTCTTCCTTCTTGGAGGCTTGCCCTGGTCACACACTCACATGGCTGTTGATTCCATTTGCATGCCCGTCGCTTCTCTCCACACCTGACCGTGGCTGATCTCTTCCATCTTGGAGGCTTGCCCTGGTCACACACTCACATGGCTGTTGATTCCATTTGCATGCCCGTCCCTTCTCTCCACACCTGACCGTGGCTGATCTCTTCCATCTTGGAGGCTTGCCCTGGTCACACACTCATATGCCTGTTGATTCCATTTGCATGCCCGTCCCTTCTCTCCACACCTGACCGTGGCTGATCTCTTCCATCTTGGAGGCTTGCCCTGGTCACACACTCACATGGCTGTTGATTCCATTTGCATGCCCGTCCCTTCTCTCCACACCTGACCGTGGCTGATCTCTTCCATCTCTGAGGCTTGCCCTGGTCACACACTCACATGGCTGTTGATTCCATTTGCATGCCTGTCCCTTCTCTCCACACCTGACCGTGGCTGATCTCTTCCTTCTTGGAGGCTTGCCCTGGTCACACACTCACATGGCTGTTGATTCCATTTGCATGCCCGTCCCTTCTCTCCACACCTGAGCGTCGCTGATCTCTTCCATCTTGGATGCTTGCCCTGGTCACACACTCACATGGCTGTTGATTCCATTAACTATCCATCCTGACCATTTTTCAATTTAACTTCAAATTTAATTTTCATTGTTTAGATGTCAATGAAAGCGATGTGTCTAAAGTTTGTTTTTCATTTGTTTTTGTTTCATTTCTTTGTTTATATCAGCCATTCCGTGTCTCATATGTGGGTGTCCAGAATACTGAAAGCGCTAATGGACCTGGGACATAAAGACCTGATGTTACCTTGGCTAAAGTTTCTGGCAGTACTGATTTATGAAAAGAATCTTTTGCCTTACAGATTCCGAAGTAGTTTCACTGATTTTTGGGTTAAGAATTTGGATATTGCTGATCAGGAATCGTTCCAAGCCTTTTATTAGAAATTTTCAGAAAGTGAAAATCTTTTTCTTTTTCCTTACAAACATTACAATAAGAACATTAAATATATAAATGATTTATATTTTGGTCTAGTACGTTCATCCCAGTTGGTCTGAATCTTGGTTCAATAAAGGTTTCAGTTCAAAATTCTGTAAAGATTATCAAATGTGATATATTGGCTGGAGAGTCAAATGGCTCAAACGTTTTGAATATCATAACGAAGATGAACATCCACAGACCACAAATATAGATTATTGAGATTCTTTACTAATAAAATCTGTAACCAATAATATTACTAAATAATAAAAATTGTTATTCTATTTCTATAAAAGAAAACTCGTAACTTTTTCTCTGTTAACTGTATAATTTTTTATATAAGATCATTATTATATTTTGACAGATGGTCTTCAAACATTGCACCTGTTCATGCAATAAATGATATTCTGAAAAGTTTTTGATTTCTGTTCTTATGTTCGAGAAATTTCAACTGTGTTTTTTTACCAATTAAGAAAGAAGGCTTAGAGAATGTGACACTCCTTAGACATATTGGAAAAAATATAATTAAAAATGCAACAGACAGACCTTGTCAGTTCTTTTTAATCAGACTTGTTGGGATATAATAAACAAGCAAATAGGCAGACAGACAGTCTCTGGGATTTCATCATCAGATGTAATAAAGTAATTTGATTTAATGACCCCACTTACATTTTTCCTTGCATACTGTTTTGTCTTTCTTTCGTTCTAATCTGAAGAAGAAGATGGAGTAAACACTTTCGGGGAAACGTGTCAGTTTATAAATTTCCTCTTTGTCTCATTCTCTTCACTTTTGCTTCAGATACTATTATACATCTGACAAACATGCACATACACACACACGTTATATATATATATATATATATATATATATATATATATATATGTATTTTTTTTTTAAGCTTATTACCCCAAGCAAGGCTGGAAGCCACTAGCACGCAAGGGGTTACAGAAGGTTTGGAGGAAGAGCAGATAGGAGTGGTAAAGGAGAGGATGTGGAGAAAGATAGTGGATTGATCAAGGCAAGGGGGTTACAGAAGATTTGGAGCGAGAGCAGATAGGAATGAAAGGTGAAAGGATGTGGAGAAGGGAAGTGGATAAATCAAGGCAGCTGGAGATGTCGATTGATGTTACACTTAAATAGTTGGAGCTTGTATTTGTCAGGGAAACATTTAAGTCACAAAAATCTTGGTAATCCGTATAGATAATCCCAAGGGGGATGAAATCTGGAGAGCTCAAGTCAGAGTGAATAATTCAATTTAAAGAAACTCAGACCACTTTAAGGCTCCATTAGTTATAATTTATTTCACTAGAGATTTTATTTTTCTCTGGATTTTTAAACTTCCCTTTCAAGGGTGAAAAAATGAATTTAAAATTTACACTTTTGAAGGGCAGTATTAAGCTTATATAAGGTGACATAGAGGGTGGTGAGGAATAGTGTGAGAGACATGGTCGAGTTTAGAGAGGGAAGGGAGAGTTTTAAAATTTATTTTTATTTTTATTACAATATTTAATATTGAGGAGGAGGGGATAAGGATCAGACATTGACCTATTTATTTGTTCAACTCACCAGAAATGATATTGGAAAAAAAGAGAAAAAGGGAAAAAGAAAAAGGGGGGAAGTAAAGAGATAAGAAATAAGAGATGGACGTAGGGGGTTTTGAAGGATGGAGGGAGAGGGGGGTATAGCTTTAGCAGTTTAGATAAACACATATCTTAATGTTTGATAGTAATTTAAATGTTTAAAAACTCCACAAATAAATTAGGGATTTAATATAAACCAAATATTATATTAATAAACAAATATAAAAATAAAAATTTACTAATAGTAATATTTTAATATTGTGAATGACGGCTAAAGTGTAATTCATCAATTTCATTTGAAGCTATTTTTAGATTGGGTAATTGAAGCTATTTTTAGATTGGGTAATTGAAGCTATTTTTAGATTGGGTAATTGAAGCTATTTTTAGATTGGGTAATTGAAGTTTAAGTTTCAAATCCAGATGGAGTAAGATTTGAAGGTCATAGTAAAAAGAATGACTGTTTTTACATACACACACCACATACATATTTACATAAATTACACATACACATACATTCATATACATGTACAATTACATATATAACCACATACACATGTATCGATATACATCGGTATACACACACATACATACACAAATATTTACATATACATATACATATTTCCACACGCATGCATCTTTATATATATTTAAATTTTTTCTTAAATTCTACATTTAACGTTAGATAGTGAATTAAGTGTTTAAATTTCAAAAAAATAATATTTTTAATTTTAATATTTTTAATATCGTGAATAATGGTTAAGGAGTAATATTTTTTAATTTAAATCTAAGTGATCAATTTAAATTGAGATTATCTCCAGATGAGTAAAATTTTTAATTTTTCAAGTCTAATTAGAAATTATTTCAAGATGGAGTAAGATTAAAAGGTAATAAAAAAATTATGTCTTTTCATTAAATCTCTATTTATACAAACATACAACCATATATACATATATATGCATACAACTATATCTTATACATATATTCATATATACAACATATATAATTTCGTAAATATATATATATATATATATATATACATATACATATGCAAATATATATGCAACCCCACACACATGAATCAGGTTTGGGGTTAATGTCTTTTAGTAAATTTGTTTGCGAAGATGTATTCTCGCCATTTATATCATTAACTTCTAAATCTGTTTTCTGTATGAAGGATTCATTGTAATGTAAATTGAACTGCATCACATACTTGATATTAATAATAACTGATCCGACATGCATTTTTCGGATAATAACTGTGACATTCCTGTATATATTGAACAGCTTAGTTCATGCCATATTGACTGAAAAACCTACCAGTACAAAAGAATTCTCCATTGCCATATAAGTACAAAACGCACAATTTTAAAATTTAAAATAATTTGACCTCAGCGTTGCGAGCGCACACTAAAAAATATCTCTTACAAGTAACAATAACACATTTCTAAGAACAAATTTCGGATTATAAACTACTCTTTCGATGTCCTGTTATTACCTGGAATTATAAAACAACAAATATTTTTCTTACCTGAAGATATCTGTAGAAACAGATAAAAGCTCGTAAATATACCAAAAAGACCTTATTCAACTGGAATTTATAAACAGGGATCATAACATTCATTTACAGGTTTGGGGTTAATGTCTTTTAGTAAATTTGTTTGCAAAGATGTATTGTCGCCATTTATATCATTAACTTCTATATCTGTTTTCTGTATGAATGATTCATTGTAATATATATATATATATGTGTGTATATTTGTATATATGTGTATATTTGTAAATGTAAGTATATATATATATATATATATATGTGTATATTTGTATATATGTGTATATTTGTAAATTTAGGTAGGTATATATATATATATATATATATATATATATATATATATATATATATATATATATATATATATATATACCTACCTAAATATACATATACATATACATATATATAGAGACATATACATATTTATATACATATACACACAAATTCACATATTCAAACCCATATACACATTTTTATACATACAATTATGTACCAGCACACATGTGTGCATACAATCATCCTCATATCTGAATGCATGCCAATATTTACCATCATATATAAATATCTACACATATATATACCAACATTAAATCATGGCCAAAAGGTAAGAATGTATATCACTGTACTTATGCCCATATACAACTGCATATATATTATATTATAACTGATAGTGATTCTTTTTTAAAGTAGTGAGTTAAATTGAGATGATTTCTATGTCTGTATTTAAAGATTATCTCATTGTGTTGGTTTAGTAACTCATCATGATCTTTATCATTAGGATCTTCTTTTTAATACATAGGTCACATCGGTCTCTGAAATTTACTTCTTTCTTCTTTATTATGAATAATATCAACAAAATGTATTTCGATCAATATTTTGAGGCATGGAGTTAAAACAATTAATTTTTGATCCAGCTGAAGTCAAGAATGAAAACAATGCATTACAAAAGATTTTTGTTGCTTTGAAATAGATATACCTGAATGTTGACTCACTCAGGCTGAAGCCAGCAAGCCCAACTGGCCAGAGTCGCTACCGATATATATGAATTTAGATCAAATATAAGAAATTATACAATAAGGAAGAGATAGAGGACGTTTTTTAGTGAATCTTAAATGAAAGTGAAAATATTAAGTTTATAAACATTTCCTATTTTTTCCTTATATATATATATATATGTTACAAGATGAGATCTTGCCCTGCTTCGATAAACGGAAGTTACCATCACGAGTCCCCGACTCGAAATGAAAACTGCACGTCTACGCATAGGCTCGACGCAGATACTTCCGTTTGGGATAAACTAAAAAAAAAAATGGAAAGAATTAAATCAACCAATCGGACCGTCTCCCGCGTACTCATAAAAATTTCCATTTGGAGCCGATAGGCGTGTATAAGTTCAACACGGGAAAGTCAAAAAAGGTGGAGTCCCATTCAACGGCGAAGCAGAAGGGTCACGACGCTCGCTCCTGACACACTGGCCCGGCGACGAAACGAAGCATGTGACTGCTGCTGCTAATGAACTCTCGTCCGACGCTTGTCAAAGGGTACCCTTCCCCTTCCATAAATCAAGTTAACTCCATGAACTTTACTTGCCACTACCATAGACATTCAACTTCTTAAATACGAACTTTCTACTTGTTCTTATTTTCCTCACTAAAAGAGACTATAAAATATATCTACAGTCTTTCTTGTTCTTTCGATTCTGAATTTCATTTGTTTTGCAACCAGACGCAGTATTCGCCCACATTGTTTCCACATCACCCACGCATCTAAATACGGAATATAACATATATATATATATATATATATATATATATATATATATATATATATATATATATATATATATATGTAAATATAAAAGTGAACATAGAAATCAACACTTAGAGGCGACAGTCTGTTTCATGCTAGATGCAATCATCAGGCAACTTTCAACTAGCATGAAACAGACTGTCGCCTCTAAGTGTTGACTTCTATGTCCACTTTTATATTTACACACATTCTATCTCCAATATTGAGCACTTTATCCCATAAATATAGCATATCTTAAGACTATATTTCTTCATATATATATATATATATATATATATATATATATATATATAGTCGCCTGACGATTGCACTAGCATGAAACAGACTGTCGCCTCTAAGTGCTGACTTCCATGTCCACTTTTATATTTACACACGCTCTATCTCTGATATTGAGCACTTTACCCCATAAATATAGCACACTTTAAGACTATATTTCTGCATATATATATATATATATATATATATATATATATATATGTATGTATGTGTGTATATATATATATATATATATATATATATATATATATATGTATGTATTAGGAAATGGATTAAATCTGACACATTTTTAATTTTAATTTATTTGTTTAAATGTTATTTTAAATGGCTAAATTTTTTAAATGGTACAAACACACACACACACACACACATGCAGACACAAACAACACAGTACAGTGAGTACACGTACACCAACACACACCCACATCAACAGGAGGACCATCAGGTAATAAAATAACCTATTAAATATACAGTGATATATCATTATTGCTGAAAGTATTACAACCCCTATAATAAGTTAAATTATTTATAACGGTGTTTACAGTTAATGGTTAGTTCATACATTATGAAATGTACGTGCTATATCGGAGTGTTATAGCACGGCAGATCAATTGATGATTCCAGAGCACACAAGTTCAGTTCCTGTTGGAGTACACATATTTTTTATGAAATTTCTTAAACATTCAGGCTGTTACTGTTTATTTTTAAAAAAACAGAGCAATTTTTTAACATTTTATCTATTAAAATAACGTATAAACGAAAATACATGAGAGAGAGAGAGAGAGAGAGAGAGAGAGAGAGAGAGAGAGAGAGAGAGAGAGAGAGAGAGAGAGAGAGAGAGAGAGAGAGAGAGAGGTTGGAGCGAAAAACTAGCTTTATGATCATTTTTTAACCAAGGGAACAAACTCTTCAATAAATTCAAAGCAGAAGATTATCTCCCTTAGCTTAAATTTAACGGAATTTTGGTTTGTTTCCATAATTCTCAGTAGATTACTCGATACAGCAGAGACACGAGAAAAAGAGCCGAGAATAACCAAATGAAACGTAATAAATATGTTACGCGTTAATGTCCAAACCACTGTTTTAAACAAACAGTTTTTGCATACCAAACAATGATTTTTTCCCCTCTTATACGGCATGCATTTTTAAAAAGTCATATCCTGAGTCATTTAGTGACCATCGCAATTATTTAAAATAAAGTCAAGCGAAAAAAAAATAGTCCCAATTTTCTGTAAAATTTGAAAGTGAAAGTAATTTAATGGCAGATTTGAAAGGCAACTAGAATTTAGGAAAAACTACAAGCTCGCCAAATTACTTCATAACAAGAAAGCTAAAATATTAGAATAATTTTAAAATTAAAAGAAACGCAAGTTTAGACAGCTGTTAGCATAATTTTTAATGAAACCTTAGAAAACATAGTAGCCAATCAGTGGCTTGTGCACCAAAAAAGCGCGTGACTAGAAATACTAAAATTCGTAGGAGATAAAACTTTTTGTTCTCTTATAGTGATAGAGAAATAAATGAATAAAAATAAATAATAGAAAGAAGACCAAAATGCCACCGTTTTTAAAATAGATGTATAATCAGAATCACCATGCCACAAAACCATATTTCGACCAAGCAATCAGAAAGCCTTCATAACCATGATATAAGGCCCTGAGCCAATGAGACTCGAAGCGGCCTTTTCGAAGCGGATCTCTAGATGTGTATATAAGCAGATTGAAAATCAATAAAAACTGATAAATAAATTTTGTCCATTCTCCGATGCTGTAGTTTTTGTAACTTAACCAAAGCCGAAACGCGACATTTGTTCAATTAAAACACGCGCCTTTTCTTTCTCCACATTGTTAGCAGTTCGCTGATACAGTTGAAAACGGACATACCTTCATTCACCCACATTGTCAAGCAGGCGCTACTACATTTGTATACAATATTTACTTCCTCCCGAATTTTTTCTCCCTCTCTCCCTTTTTTTCTAATTGCGCCAGAACACTTGAACTTTTGAACTTTCCCCTTATCCTTCTGTATAATGTGTTATATAAAGATTTATTTTGTATTTTTCAACACGTTGTGTCCATGTTTAAAATCATTACACAAGGAGCCAATATACGGCCAACCAGATATACCGATATATGGCGGGGAAGAGACGTTGTCATCAGATAATCCACTCGTCCATAACGGATAAGTCCTTAACTTCCATACTCTTTCTCTTTTTTAGCAAGAGACAAACCGGGTCTTATAGTGTTGCTGGCTTTCACACAAGTAAAATAAATTCTTTCTAAACAAAGACTAATTGCCAACAACCCCTCAGAAAAACTTTGATATAGTCCAGTGATTAACAACTATTTTTGGTACAAAAATCTTGATGCTTCCCCACACTCCCACAGCCGTGACATATCATTCTCATTATTCTAAAAGTGAGCTCCTATTCACGTGGAGGAAGCCTAAAAGGCCACTAACTTAACTTTTCTTAAGAACTTCAGACTGAATATCTGCAATACTATTATCATTTAATTTTAGAATTTTACAATATATATATATATATATATATATATATATATATATATATATATATATTGTCATCCACAGACAGACTGTTTCGCTGTATCACAGCTCATCAGTGTGGCTAGACATCCGGTTGCCTCTGGCTAGAATCGAAAACCGGCTGAATTCGCGTCAGTCGGAAATTTTACCCTGAAGCCATTGGCGCACGGCAGTGAAGAAGGTGAATTTAAGCGTATTTATTTTTAGATAAACACACAGTGACTGAGAGAACTCGATTCGATTTACCGAAGAGTCTTGCATTATTAGCCGTAATAGTCACTGTTTACAAACTCACACTTCCTCCCCAGAAAGCTCAACCGAAATAAATTTTTCAGGAGCATATATATATATATATATATATATATATATATATATATATATATATATATATATATATATATATATATTGCAGATATGCAATCTCAAGTTCTTAAGGAAAGTTAAGTTAATGGCCTTTTAGGCTTCCTCCACGTCGATAGGAGTTCACTTTTGGAATAATGAGAATTATACATCATTTAATGTTAGAATTTTACAATATTTATAAAAATATTGTGTTACTAATATATATATATATATATATATATATATATATATTGGTAGTAATCCGTTGGTATAATCAAGGCGAGTTTTATTAGTATTATTAACACAACATAAAATTATTTGAAATATAAAACTGACTCACAAAAGAGCATTCAATATTTATTTTCAGTAAACTAAACAGAGCAAATTTTCTGTGCCATTGCAATTCAAGATACTTAGAAAAAGTATACGTAATTAATTACACGTGTACGTGCAGAATAAATGCTATTTCAACTGGCGTTCTGCTTCTACTTTTCCTCCAGAAAATAACTTTTTATATGTTTCATTTAAAATATCTGTTATTGTTGTTGTTGTTAACTAAGTGTTTAGAATCTCGACCCTCTGATAGCAACAGAAACCTGGGTAGTCGGATCCCCAAAAGTAGATTTAGGTCTTTTTAATCTTTTCAAATTTACATAGTATAGTTTATTCGGACGACAGACTAACTGGCCTTGTGCCACATGTAGCCCTTGGAGTGGGGGGGCTAAATATTACTTTCATCTTTTCGTCGCAGCCGCCTTAACAAAACATCAACCGACAGTCATGACCAACATTCTTTCTTTCTTCCTTCCCCACTCTGTCGCCTTTTACAGCAACAAGTAGCATGCTGGCTTTGTATAATAAATTATACATTTATTTTCCCAAAATACGACGTATGCCTTTTTCAAAGAATTTACATTTGCTGAGGCGAAGAAGAAATTAAAAACCTGTTCAGCAGAAACAACAACAAAGCGACACGTTCTGCCTTCCAAGTTACTCATTCTTCGTTTCTGCAACACCTTAAAGTAAGAGTTGAGGTGATGCTGTGGGGTTGGAAACTACGAAATGTGGGACCCTCTCAACGGTAAGCTCAGATCATTTCCTGACGATTGTAGCCACCGATTCAATTTAGTGACGCAACAGCTTCTTCTCAAATCTAGAGTACACACATTTGTTTGCAAATGGCGCCGGGGAACGTAGATGAAATAGAAGTGCAGAGTTAGATTTCTTGCATCTTATCAAGAAGGACCAGGCTCTGTTAGATAGATCAAGTGTTTACCCCGTACAAGGCCCGAGGGACACTTAAGGTAGAGTGTTACAGAGGCGCACATTATACGCATGTTTGGAAGATAAATGTTAACCCTAGACTTGAACAGGTTAAGATTATATTGATCGAATCATCTTTTTGGGAGTCGGTTCCACAAGTCGTGAGATGCTGCTACTCGAGTGGAACTTACATCTCATCAATGGAATTCGAAGGGAATTAGGGTGGTTTGCTTAAATGGGCGTGGCTAGGCAGGTTTTAGACGTGATAGTTAGAACTGGTGGAACTAAGGAAAGAGCGATAGAGCAGCGAGAGGCTTGCAACGTCTCGTCTGTGGGAGAGGGCGTGTGGAAAATAATTTGTCACCCACAAATACTTCTGGACCGTATTGAAAATGGAAAGTGAAGACTGGGCAGCTCCTGCCCATATACGGCTTCATTGTCAGCCTGGTCTGGCTCTTATAAAGGTAGAGGATAGCTCGAGGTGTCAGATACTCGTTGAAACGGTGCAGCGAGCGGACCATTATTTCCCCAGCATCCTCAGTAATGGATCGTGTGTAAAAAGAAGGTCTGGCGAACACGACCGTAGATTCTGAGAAATAAAAAATTAATTTAAATAAACTTTGGGTTTCTTTCTTATTCTTTATTATCTGCCATGAAATTAATTTTTTCACCGACGTATTTTTTATGTTGTTGATTCTAAAATGTTAATAAACTTAAAAATAAAATGTTCCGTAAATTAATTGTAGAAGTCTATAAATTTAAAGAAGAATTCAATCAAACTGCTTCGATGTCGATTGGCTGAAAGTTAATCTAGATTTTCAGTGCGGAAAAACTCTCCATTTTTGTTTATAAAGGATTCGTCCGTCACCAGCTTTTGTGGATATTCTAACGAGTTGCAAAGAAACGATTTTCAACTTTTATGAATCAATTTAATTTTTCGAAAAACTACAATTCAATTTTTGTTATGGTCGGAGACTTTTTCGTTTTGGTTGATGATTTTTGTAGTTTCTCAGATTTTTTTACAGTTTCAGATTGTTTTTTGTTTTTTGTGGACGATTTCTTTGTCTTTCCATGGAGTTTTTTCGTTTCCTCATGAGCATTAAAATCCGGCGGGACTTTTTCAGCTCTGATCACTGGCTCCTTGATTGTACCTACAAATAAATATAAATAATAAATAAATCTTTAAAATTATTATTATTTCATTTCCTTTGATTTCTGATATGTACTCTTTTCTTTCCGGGTCCCAACAAGAGACCTAAGGTTAGAAATGACATCATTACATTTTCCACAGTAAAAAAAAAAAAAGTAGAAAAATTACATAGACAAAGCCTTTCGTAAGGTGTGGGCTGTACTCGTAAGAACGATTTTTTGTATTTCTTTAAGGCATGGGTTTCCAGGAATCACTTCAATTAGTCTACTGGAATCTTTTCCAACCAATCCGAGGGCTCCAACTACAGCGGGGATTGTTGATGTTCCCATGTGCCACACTTTTGAAATTTCGATTTCAAGGTCCTTGTATTTTGATAGCTTTTATTATTATTATTATTAAATTTGATTATCTTTTAAAATCTTTTAAAAATTTTATTTTTGATTTTTTTTTCGCAACTTTTGCATCCTTCTTCTTTTACTGCTTCACTCGCCACTGTTAGTGGATGCCCACATTTGAGTAGACGCTCCGTTTATTTTGAACAGCATTTATTTCGTTTACCGGTTTGCACACTCGAGAAAACTTATTAAAGAATGTGTGTGCAGGCCGTTAGGCGAAAGAAATCCACTGAAAATTGCGTTTGAAGTTGTAAAATATGTCGGATTAAAAAATCAAAAAAATCCATTCTTTAGATACGCATATTCTACAATCATTAACAACAATGGTAATAAAAAAGCCAAAAATGCAGGTTTTGTGTTGAACACTGAGAATGTGACTCAGCTGATCAGAGTTTGCAAAATGCCAGCTCAAAAAGAATATAAAAGGCGCCATCATTAGTTATGTCTTTATGTACGAGGGTCAATCAATAAATAAGGTGAATTTTTTGGTATAAGGACTTCTAATACAGATAGAAGCTTACTTTTTTAAATTTTTTTTTGTTTTACTTCTTTTTCACATGGATTTAATTTCTTTTGTAGATTAAAAAAAAACTTTGAGAGTTTTGGCGATTAACAAAGATGGCCGACCAAGAAGCATGCTCCAGGATTGAACAGCGGTCAGTTATCAAGTTTTTGGTTGCTGAAGGGTGCAAACCAGTTGAAATTGATAGGAGAATGTCAACTGTGTATGGTGCCACATGTTTCAGCCAAAAAAATGTCTACAAGTGGGTTAAATTGTTTAAAGAAGGACGGAGCAGTGTTGAGGATGAAGACAGGCCTGAGAGGCCTACAGAAGTGAGGTCTCCTGAGGTGATCGAATCAGTCAATGACCTCATTCAGTCTGACAGAAGGGTGACAGTGGATGATATTGCAAGGACTTTGAGCTTATCTGTTGGGATCATCAGTCAGAAGGAGTCATCTTGCATCATGACAACGCAAGGCCTCACACAGCAGCCCAAACGGTGCAGACCATCAACGAGCTGGACTGGGAACTGCTCCCTCATCCCCTTACAGCCCAGACCTTGCCCCTTCAGACTTTCACCTGTTTGGTCCCTTGAAAGCGTTCACGAGAGGCACGAAGTTTAAAAGTGACGATGAAGTCAAAAGTGTTGTGAGCGACTGGCCGAGACATCAGTCCAAAGATTTTTACGCTGAGGGAATACGGAAGCTTGTGCACAGATGGGAAAAGTGTGTGACAGTGCTGGGAGACTACATTAAAAAAATGTAATCTTCTATCTGTATTAGAAGTCCTTATACCGAAAAAATCACCTTATTTATTGAATGACCCTCGTACATTGTGTTGAAAGTATGGATACTAAGTTGCAGAAAATAGCTACAAGCATGTACAGTGCTGTTCGATAAAAGTGACTCACCTGATTTTTTACAAAATGTTCTCTTTTCCGATGAAACGAAAGTTGAGCTAAATTCAAAGGATAAGTGATCTCAAATCCAAAGAAGAAGCTTTGAGAGCTCTTTGAATTTAGCAGTAAGTACTGTCAAGCATCCGTTCAGTATAATGTTCTGGGGATGCTTTTCTTTTCATGGAACTGGTTTCTTAAAACCTATTGAAAAGACCCTCAGGAGCGAGCAGTACAAGAGAATTTTAGAGTCTTGTCTGCTCCCTTCTGTTGAAAGGGTGCAAATCGACCCCACCAAGCTCATTTTTATGCAGGATAATGCTCCCTGTCACAAATCAAAATTGATGAAGGAATACTTTGATGAGAAGCAGGTGAGTGTTATGACATGGCCGCCCCAATCTCCTGACCTGAACCCCATAGAAAACTTATGGAGCATTATAAAGTACAGGCTCTCGAGAAAGCAGTTGAGCAACAAAGAGGATTTGATTGTGAATTTCATATCCGAATGTAATTCAATGCTTGGAGATGAGATTTGCCAGAACCTAATCAAAAATGCCAAAAAGGGTTGAAAAGGTTATTCAAAATGAAGGAGGATCAATAGATTATTAAATATTTCGAACTATATTACCTATTATAAATAAATTATACCTCTATTATTCTTTATTTAAAGCTGTTCGATTATGTTTCTATTCATTACTAGTTGCAGGAAATAGGTGAGTCACTTTTTTTGCACAGAGTTTTTCCCTAAATCTCATTTGTATCCAAAATTATAATTATCAACAGAATACCT
Source organism: Acanthosepion esculentum (assembly GCA_964036315.1). Taxonomy (NCBI): domain Eukaryota; kingdom Metazoa; phylum Mollusca; class Cephalopoda; order Sepiida; family Sepiidae; genus Acanthosepion; species Acanthosepion esculentum. Next base: position 100,252,399 of record OZ038501.1, on the reverse strand, counting down.
TAGGGTGAGTAAACTTTTTTACTAAGTCGTCTTTATATTAGTAAGATTAAAAATTATTTTGACCCCAAAAACAATAGGTGAAAAAAAATTTAAGTAAAAAAAAATCAGGTGAGTCACTTTTATCGAACAGCACTGTACCTTGCATAAAAAAATTGAAAACTGATGTAATGAATATGCATACACTTGGGTTCTCCCTCACAGTAATATGATTGCCTGGTGTCAGCCATAAATACAGACTGATGGAAGGTACATCGCCTATGCCTATTGCCTACACCTATTGCCTACGACTACGACGAGTACCAGTCCATTAAGTCTTCCTGCTAGATTGTCCTGCTAGATTGTAGCTAAGTGGTTTTGGTTACTGTACGGTTACAGTAGCCAAAACCACTTAGCTACTTCGAACAAATATATCCCTTTCCGGGACATATCAAAAACGTTGGAAAGCCAACAATATTCTGGAACTATGATTTTCAGACAATCAACATCACCGTCCGGATATTATTGTGCCAGATAAAGGCACTGGTGTCCCCATTCCAAATGACATAAGTCGATTGAGAAATTTACAAACAACTCTGATTTGAAAGTTGAGAAGACAAGATTGTTTAGAATGCGGGAAGGGAATGTCAAGGTGATTCCAGTGGTGATCAGCGCATTCGGATCAATCTCATTAAATCTGTGGGACTTCCTTAATCTGTTGGGCATACCATACCAACTTAGAATCATCCAAAAATCGCCTCTTTTGAACAATGTGAATAATTTGAGAAAATTGTTGTTCTTTGTTGAGATTTGAGAAATAACTTAATGCACCCAGCGTATTTAAAAAACTTACAATGTGTGACAAAGCATAATAGTAATAATAACAACAACAGCAATAATAATAATAATAATAATTATTATTATTATTACACAGTACACACCGCCCAGACAAAAAAGTGCCTCCTTATTGACAAGGCAGCCCCTGCAGACTGCAATGTATCTTTGAAGAGATTCAAAAAGCTATCAAAATACAAGGACATTGAAATGGAAATCTCAAAAATGTGGCACATGAGAACATCAACAATCCCTGTTGTAGTTGGAGCCCTCGGATTGATTGGAAAAGATTCCAATAGACTCATTGAATGGATTCCTGGTAGCCGATGCCTTAAAGAAATACAAAAAATGTTCTCACGAGTACAGCCCACACCTTATGAAGGGCTTTATCTATATAAAATATGTATGTTGTTTTTTTTTTATTTTTCAATTTCTCAGTGGAAAATGTCATGATGCCATTTCTGACTTTAGATCTCTGGTCGGGACCCGGGAAGAAATGAGTATACACCAGAAATCAAACGAAATGAATAATAATAATAATAATAATAATAATAATAATAATAATAATAATAAATGTGGCATAAGAGAACATCAACAATCCCTGTTGTAGTTGGAGCCCTCGGATTGATTGGAAAAGATTCCAATTGAAGGGATTCCTGGCGGCCGATACCTTAAAGATATACAATAATTTGTTCTTACGACTACAGCCCACACCTTACGAAAGGCTTTATCCATGTAAAATATGTGTGTGTGTGTGTGTGTGTTTTTTTCAATTGCTCAGTGGAAAATAATAATAATAATAATAATAATAATAATAATAATAATAATAATAATCGAAGATATTCGAAAAACTGTCAAAATACAAGGACCTTGAAATCGAAATCTCAAAAATGTGGCACATGGGAACATCAACAATTCCTGTTGTAGTTGGAGCCCTTGGACTGGTTGGAAAAGATTCCAGTAGGCTGATTGAAAGGATCCCTGGAAGTCCATGCCTCAAAGAGATACAAAAAATTGTTCTGACAAGTACAGCCCACACTTTACGAAGGGCTTTATCTATGTAATTATTTTTTTTTTTTTTTTTTTTGCAGTGGAAAGTGTCATGATGCCATTTCTAACCTTAGGTCCCTGGGCGGGACCCGGAAAGAAATGTGTAAACGCCAGATATCAAAGGAAATAAAAATAATAATAATAATAATAATTAGAAGAAGAAGAAGAAGAAGAAGAAGAAGAAGAAGAAGAAGAAGAAGAAGAAGAAGAAGAAGAAGAAGAAGAAGAAGAAATGTGGTACATGGGAACATCAACAATCCCTGTTGTAGTTGGAGCCCTCGGATTGATTGGAAAAGATTCCAATAGACTCATTAAAGGAATTCCTGGCGGCCCATACCTTAAAGATATACAATAATTTGTTCTTACGACTACAGCCCACAGCTTACGAAATGCTTTATCCATGTAAAATATGTGTGTGTGTTTTTTTCAAAACTGCTCAGTGGAAAATGTCATGACGCCATTTCTGACCTTAGGTCTCTGGTCGGGACCCGGAAAGAAATCAATACACACCAGAAATCAAAGGAAATAATAATAATAATAATAATAATAATAATAATAATAATAATAACAGTTCATGTAAGAAATTCTTAGACATTTATGAAATATTTTTGAAACGAAATTTGCCAATAAAATGTCTGCTTTAAAATGTCGAACCTCAATAGCCGACTGAAGGTCTTTGGCATTATGTCAGAGTCTGGTGTGTTGCTCTCGAACGAAGCTCTTCGTTAAGTATCGTCTCAATGGCAAGGCATTTAGTGAGGATCGATGTCATCGCATCTGGACGTCTAATTTGTTAACTTTCGCTCTACGGAAGGTGCCCTAGATATTTATTTTCGGACACTGCTTTGAAAGTGACACATTGGTGAGGATCGCACTCTCTACGCGTTTCATAAAGAACTTGATAAACCCGCGCTACGGCATGCACTTTTGATGATTAATGGCGTGTTTGAAGACATTTTTGGAACTAAAACATTGTTTTGTTTCTAAACATTTGCTTCGATTTTCATTAAAATCAATTCAATTTAATGAGGAAAAAATGCCGCTACTGATTAATTGTGGTCCCTTTCTAGGGAAAATAATTTTAACTCGTTAATCAGAAATGTAACTAAGAAAACCGCTTCACTTACCGCAGGATTTGTGCAGTGATTTTAAATGGGGCTCCCCCTCTGGACAGCCATGTTTTGTATAACATTCCATCGATTTCTTCACATTCCTTAAAAAGAAATAAAAGACTGAATTACAGTATTTACATTATTCGGACTATTGTCCTCATCTTTGTCGCCATATTTGTCACAACGTTTCGGCCGTTGTACGCTCCGGCCTTCTTCAGGTGGTTGGAATTTCGAACCGAACCCTTTATTTCGATCGCTGGGGTAGACTGTTCTAGTTCCACGAGCCATGTTTGATGGGTGTCAGTTATCAGTTATCTCCTGGTAATTTTCCCTCTGAAAGTTCTCCACTGCCTGAACCGGGTATTGAACTCACACTCTTTGGGTCTGTTACTGGATCTAACCAACGCCTTTATCCACCGTACCATGTGTCCTTGAGGCATGGCTCGTGGAACTAGAACAGTCTACCCCAGCGATCGAAATAAAGGGTTCGGTTCGAAATTCCAACCACCTGAAGAAGGCCGGAGCGTACAACGGCCGAAACGTTGTGACAAATATGGCGACAAAGATGAGGACAATAGTCCGAATAATGTAAATACTGTACATAATACCTCATCTCAGAAATATAGACAAAGACTGAATTAGTTTAAACTGAATTTCCAAACAGAATCTAATTACGAACTCAGACCCGCTGCGTGTCTTCAAAACGTTCTTGTTTTCTCGATTTATTCCAGTTTCCTTTCTTTTATTTCAGATGAAATTCTGCCATTAATCGAGTCAGTTGTTAATCATTTGCTAGAATGACTAACAACACCAAAATGAATTTCAGTAGAAAAGGCGGGAAAATTACGTGGTCTTAATGTTATGAAGACAAAAGCAGCAAAGATGAGGAAAGATGAAAACATTTATTAGACATTAACCCTTTGCCTGTCATGGTCCAACTCAATATTAAATAAATTTTCTTTGAATTTAACAAGTGTTTCAATTATTTTCTTCAACCCCTGTATTTATTTTCATTTTTTTCTCGTTGAATTGTTCACCTATATTGCATAGGATCCATTATTGTACATAATTAGGTTACAGTAGAATTTGTATTTTATATGAATTTCTACCTTATGACAATTGAGATGTAGTAGAGTGGGAAGAGGCCTTTATTATTCTGTAGGTGGGGGCGCGACCTCCTTGCACCGACCGTGCTCTTGATGAATTTTAAGGTCAAATTCTCAGAAAGACAGAAAAAAATGACAAGAAACAAAAACAAAAAATCCTCTCAAGAAAAATTCTGAAATAAATCGACTATACGGCCTATACAGGGGTTGGACAAAATAATTGGAACACTTGTTAAATTCAAAGAAAATTTATTTAATATGGAGTTGGTCCTCCTTTAGCCTCACATACAGCTTTAATACGTCTAGGAATGGAATCATACAGCTTCCTGACTTCATCTAGTGGCATTTTCAGCCATTCTTCCATTAATACCTGCTCTAGCTCTTTAAGACACGAAGGTGGAGGATAGCGGCTACTAACTTGTCGCTCCAAAATTCACCGCAAGTGTTTAATGATATTGATATCTGGAGATTGGTGAAGCCACTCCATATGTTCTCGCTCACTTTCATGCTCTTCATACCAATTCTTAACCACCCGAGTGGTATGTATTGGAGCATTATCGTCTTGGAAGATGCAGTCACCATCAGGGAATAAAGTCTGGGCCATTGGATGAATATGATCTCCCAAAATGTTCAGGTAATCTTTGCTGTTGATTCTACCACGCAGTGCAACTACTGGACCGAGACATTTCCATCATATAGCGGCCCAAACTACCACTGATCCACCACCATGCTTCACTGTTGGAAGAAGGCAGTCAGGGTTGTAAACTTCTTATGGAGGTCATGACAAACAGTTTTAGTAGAAACTGGACCATTCAGATGATTATTCAACTCAGCAGTCACTTTGGCCACAGTATTCCGATGATGTTTTGCCACATTGCGTTTCAATACACGTCGGTACGTTTGCAAGTCTGGCCCGAATTGCTACGGTTGCTAGAGGTTTTGCCCTGTTTCTCGAATTGCGTCATAGATCTTGATATAGTAGCTCTTGAAAAACCAAACAGTTTAGCAACCTTAGTGATCGAGGCTACTGCCATACGAGCTCCAACAATTTGCCCTTTTTCGAACTCCGAGAGGTCACGCATTTAGCTTAAATTTTACTAAATTCTAAAAATAAATAAGATAAAGAAAGCAAATTAGGTAAATAAACGTATTTACAATAGATATAACCTGCAATTACAAAGTTTTAGTTTAAGTTCTTGATATAATAGGTCTTTGAAATATAGGAGTGGAATTTGCAGCTGTTCCAATTATTTTGTCCAACCCCTGTGCAATACAAATAAGCGACATGTCAGAAGAGATAAATTCCATCTGAAGTAAATTAACAATTTTTGTTAACATCAACTTGAGATCTTTCTTGTTAAAGACTTGAGTAATTTAACAGATTTAAAATTATGGATAAAAAATAGTGAATTTTATACCGTTTTTTTTCGCGACTTAACATGAGCAAAACATTCAAGGATTTGGACCAAAAAAGACCCCAGAAAGAGATGAAAATCCGCGAAAAATTTACATCTTTAATAGTCAGTTGTGCTTAGTTTAATTTGTAATGTATATAAATATAGGTATACAAATGTTGATAGGGGTCATAAAACTTGCCCTCCTCGGATCGGGGATTTGAGGGTTGTACGCACCGGGCCTGTTGAGAGGAACAGTAGATTCTTTTTTTTCTAAATTTATGTGAATCCGAAACATAAGGTAATTCCAAATGTTGGATGTAGCTGCATCTTTTTCATTTTTCTGTCGTAATGAAATAAATCAAGAAAAGTTACTTACTCACAGATGTTATTTGTTAAGAAATTTTCAATGGACTCTGTCGTAAGCAAACTGCATTCATTCCAAGCAATTTGGCACTTGGCACTCATTTTTCTTCGTAACGATTCTGTGAAAAGAAAACAGAAATGAAACATTAGAGAAGTGAGTTCGATGTTTTGACTAAAATTCATTAAAGATTGTAGACATCATTAAAATGATTCTAAAAATGAAAAACAATGAAATGTATATTTCAATATATTTTCAGGGAAATTGTTCTGGAGAGCACTCCTTCTCCTCCTCCGCCGACTGCATGAATTTAAGCTAAATAAAGATTAGCAAATATTAACATCATTTTACTGTTGAATTATCTAGATGCGACCATCATTTCTATTCTAATAATTTCTTTACTCGCACCTCTTGCATGTGGAACTCTCTTCCGGTTTCTTGTTTCTTTGCTACCTACGTACTTCAAAAATTTAAATGCAACATCAATTACCATCTTTTGTCTTTCCCTGTTCTTTTATTGTCCTTTCTACTCAATAAACTCTTCTCATTCTCTTTCCCTCCCAGTAACCCCTTGCGTCTTAGTGGCATTATCGCCATCTTCTGTCTTCCTGAAACCTGTTCTTTTATTGTCCTTTGTCCTCAATAAAGTCTTCTCATTCTCTTTCTCTCCCAGTAACCCCTTGCGTCTTAGTGGCATTATCGCCATCTTCTGTTTTCCTGAAAACTGTTCTTTTATTGTCCTTTCTCCTCACTAAAGTCTTCTCATTCTCTTTCCCTCCCAGTAACCTCTTTCGTCTTAGTGGCATTATCGCCATCTTCTGTCTTCCTGAAACCTGTTCTTTTATTGTCCTTTCTCCTCACTAAAGTCTTCTCATTCTCTTTCCCTCCCAGTAACCTCTTTCGTCTTAGTGGCATTATCGCCATCTTCTGTTTTCCTGAAAACTGTTCTTTTATTGTCCTTTCTCCTCACTAAAGTCTTCTCATTCTCTTTCCCTCCCAGTAACCTCTTTCGTCTTAGTGGCATTATCGCCATCTTCTGTCTTCCTGAAACCTGTTCTTTTATTGTCCTTTCTCCTCACTAAAGTCTTCACATTCTCTTTCCCTCCCAGTAACCTCTTTCGTCTTAGTGGCATTATCGCCATCTTCTGTCTTCCTGAAACCTGTTCTTTTATTGTCCTTTCTTCTCACTAAAGTCTTCTCATTCTCTTCCCTCCCAGTAACCTCTTTCGTCTTAGTGGCATTATCACCATCTTTTGTCTTCCTGAAACTTGTTCTTTTATTGTCCTTTCTCCTCAATAAAGTTTTCTCGTTCACTTTCAATCCAAATAACTCACCTGCATCTTAGTGGCATTATCGCCATCTTGCTTGGGGTGAAATGATTAAAAGACAAGAAGCAATATAATGCTGGTTAGACTTTTAGGAAATATTTGTTCCCCTGAACTTTGGAACTATTGAAAAACGGTACGCGCTTTTATTTCAGCCCGATATATTGACAGAGATTTAAGCTCTTGAAAATATACTTCAGTTGAGCACTGTTGAGTGATAAGCTAATTCTAGAAACAACAGCCACCTGCGTTAATGAAAAGCTCTTCAGTAAAATGAAATGGAGCACTCCGGTTGATTGGCATTTGCTTACATTCGTAAAAACAATACGCTGGATTTAGTTGTTTCTCTCTGTCGGATGAAGATAGCTCAGTGGTAGAAACTCTGACTGATCGGTTGGGTTTCGATCCGTGCTTGAATTATTCGGATGTCTAGTCGCACTGAGGAGCTGTGATACAGTGAAACAGTACTGTCTGTGAATGACATGTGTCTAGATATAAACTTTTATAGATGTGATTGTGAGTAGTTCTAAAAAATTCTCATAATTCGTTTGGTAATATGAAACCTGTACCAAACACAGAGAAAAGCTTTTTGAAATCATTTAAAAAAACATGGACGCTTTTATTACGAAAAGAGAAAATTCTTTCACCTCTTGAGACTGTCTTTTTTCTTTCTTTTTTTTGTTACTAGATTTATTTTGCAACCCGCTATCGCTCGTTGAAATCCTAACAATGTTTAGTATTGTTGAAGTTATCGCTAACATTTTTACTGGTATTTACAAACTCTACATTTCGTTCAATTTCACAAATGAATCGATGAAATTTGAATAAGATGATTTGTTTGGAGAAATCTTTGACAAAACCCCTACTTCGCGGTTTTTACGCACCCTAGTAAAACCAACTGTACTTTGTACTACTTTTGCACTTATCCCTAAAATTTGGTTTCAGTCGGTCAGTGTAGGGCTATTTTAGAGGGCGTGGCAGTTTCAAAGGCTACTCTTAACAACGAAATTCCCGGAACTTAATGTTGAAATATTGTAATAATCAATAATGTTGAAATATTGCAATAATCAATAATGTTGAAATATTGTAATAATTAATAATGTTGAAATATTGTAAAAATCAATAATGTTGAAATATTGTAATAATAAATAATGTTGAAATATTGTAATAATCAATAGTGTTGAAATATTGTAATAATTAATAATGTTGAAATATTGTAATAATTAATAATGTTGAAATATTGTAATAATCAATAGTGTTGAAATATTGTAATAATTAATAATGTTGAAATATTGTAATAATTAATAATGTTGAAATATTGTAATAATCAATAGTGTTGATATATTGTAATAATTAATAATGTTGAAATATTGTAATAATGTTGAAATATTGTAATAGACATCACGAAAAGAAAAATATACATTCTTGACATTAATGTCAAAACGAGTCTCATTGTTGTTTGTTATTGTTGTACGTTTTATTCATTTCATTTTCAGTAAAAAAAGGAGAGAAAAGGATTCCTCTATCAACTACAAATACATATAACAACGGCGTAATAAATTTAACTACGTCAACATCCACTCCGTTACAGTGGTGACTCGACTAAAGGAACTGAACACAACTAAAAAAATATGGAAGAATCTTACGTAGTACATGTGAATATCATAGCACTAGAAATTATAGTAACTTCAGTAAAGGGCTGGTTTTCCATAACAGAAGGACAATTTCATGTACGCCATATAACAGAGTCAACTAACTTCTCTATATTGCCACGTCCGTTGAAGAAATTTCTTTTTCACCATGTGCGCTGGGAGAATATTTTTTGACGCCATTTTAAAAGTAAAAATTATGAATATTTGCCTTGCCACTTGTATATAAAAATTAAACACCCAATATTGATAACTGCCTCTTTAAAAAAAAAAAATCGAACTTGATAAACGCCCTCAAATTTGAATGAGAAATGTACCTATCGGTGTCATTGGAACCCAAGTATAACATCCAACAGAACATAACAGTTCTACCGCTATAAAAAAAAAATAACAAAACAACAAACAAAACATTAAGCAATTTTGTGAAGGATGACTAAACCGAACATATCACTCTTTTATGAAGGACCGTCACATCCAGCCAAGCAATCCTCCTTACTCTGGACACTATACCAGACATGAAAAATAACTAAACCACGGAAAATTCCTAGAAACACGCCAGTCTCCACTGAGAGATTAAAACCAGTGACACTATAAAACGAACAGGTGACATTTCCTTAAAAAAAGAAATATTCTGCCGAGGTAAAAAGAAAATGAAGAAAAGTAGCAGTTCTTCAGATTTTACAGATGAATAGAAAAAGCCAGTGACACCAAAAACTACTCCAAAATACTCTTCAGAATCTAAGATAATTGCCCTAAAAAAAAACGCCCCAGAACAGTAAAGCTGTTCTGTTAACGACAGTTCCAAAACCAAAACACAGGTCTACCAACAAGCAAGTAAATCCGACTCGGCAAAAGCCGACTCCGACAGCATGCAACCCACTTGGTTTACCTGTTTCATAGAACAGGTATACCAGCTACGCAAAACCAAACCAGCAAAGAAAAAAAACAGATAAAAATAAATAAACCTCATAGTTTGCAGCAAGAAATAATAACAGGAGAAAAGTCGTCCATCTCAACTACAGGTTCAGGCAGAACGGTTTCATGAAAAATGAAGATTATTTTTATTATTAAGATACTCCATTCTTATGGAAGAACTTCTGTTATGATTCAGAAAAATGATGATATTTCATCATTCTAAAAACACCCTTGCCATCAGGGATGATTGATGATAAGGATATTTCATCATCCTGGAAATAAACAAACAAATTTGATCATTCTAAAGCAACCTTGCCACCAATGATGATAATATTTCATCATTCTATAGTCTGAAACTTCATCATTATAAAAGGGCCTTTCCACCACAAGCAAAGTCAGTAGAGTATCACTAGTAAAAAGGAACAATACAGACGTATCACCATCGCTCCGTGAAAATCGACAGTTGATGGTCTCAAAGGCTTCCCTTAAGAACGAAATTATCGGAACAAGCAAAAACAAGTAAGCATAAACTTTTAAAGAGACAAAATAGACAATAACGCTTAGCACTTTTTTTAACACACACAATACAAATATTGTAATTAACATTACAAAAATAAAAATACACATACTTGTTAACGCGTGTCAATTAATGTCAACTCGTGTCTCAAAGTCTTATTGACGTTATCGTTGTACGTTTTATTCATTTCACTTTCAGTAAAAAAAGAAAAGGAATCCTCTATCGACTACAAATACATATAACAACATTCAACTCCGTTACAGAGTCTTTCCTTAAAAAAAGAATTTTTCTTTTTTGATATATTTTTATGAACTTATAATTCCATATTTGGGAATGGTTACCTTGCTTTACCAAAAAGGCACACAAAAGGAAATTTTTGTGCAAGTTTTTTTTTTTTTTTTTTTTTTTTAAATTGCATTTTGTTCATTATTTTTATGTATATGTAATAAATGTTCGTTCCTTTCAAATTTCACGACGCGGTTTCGAGTTTTGCTTCTATTTGTTTTGCGCCTTTCATTCCATAATGTGGATAAGAAAAGCGACGTTCTCTCTTCTCGCATTGTCTTTCCGAAAAAGATTTTGGAAAGAAAGATCACTTGAGGATTGTTTACAATGACGTGGAGCGGAAAAGGTCGAAGGAATAAGAACATGCTAATGATCACCTGAAGAAGGTGATGCCGCGTATCTGATCAGATTGACAATCGTTGCACACGTTAACATCATTCTATAAAACGTTGTATCCAGGCAAAATTACTATTTCTATTGGGAGTAATTAAGGGCAACAATCAATGAAAATCGGCCAGAATTGGCCAATCGGAAGAGCGTCGTCTTCCCTCCAGAGCTCAGGTCAGCTTGGCTGGGGTGTCCAAATAACTAGGCAGTACCAACCTGACCTTTTACCTTTGGCTTAACACTTACTCTGGTCCCTACAAAATTCTCTTAATGGAAAAAAAACTTCTAGAAATCTGTAAAAGGCTTTAAAAACATGACAAACTCTTTTCGTCTGGCCCAATACAGATATTTATTATTGCATGTCTATATCAGTGTATGGTTACTAGACAGTTTCTGTAATTGGCTAGTGGGAGCGGGGGGACGACCCACGTTAAACCAATCATGTCATATTCTACTCCTGTGAGGAGGTGAGTAAATAGTGGTAACCAGTTGCTTAGAAAGTATCATAAAATATAGCTTTTGCTTTTAAAAGCCTATTTTGTAGAGAAGAAAGAGGAAAAACTGTGATCCTCCTGGGGAAGAGTTGGTGGTGGGTGGTTCACTGCCCGATGTTCAGTAGTTTTGTTTCCTCCTCCGCTGTGTATTCAGTTCTTCATTTCGTGTGGTGTTCTCGCCGCCTGTAATTGTGGACGAAAAGCTGTTGATGTAGGGGGGGTCGTTATTTTGGGAATGAATGCATAGAGTGGGAGGCTTAACGCAAGAAACGTCAGTTTCTTCTTCGTCTGATTCGCCCGTCAGTTTTCTTTTAACGGTTGTTTTCTCGATCTCCTGCATGTGGTTTTGATGGTTGGACACGGACATTGTGACCTATGCTGAGGTTTTCAGCCCTTTTCCACTGTCGTGTCGTTTCAGCCTTTTCTCTTGCCTTTTCCCTATTATTATTATTATTATTATTATTATTATTATTATTATTATTTATTAATGGTTGTAGAATAAGGGCACCTACCTAGTAATTTAAGGAGTTGTTATATTGAGAACGAATGCGAGGAAAGTGTGATTTGCGCAAGAGGCAAGAAGTGTCAGTTTCTACCTAGTAAGATGGGAGGTCCGTCAGTTTTCTTGTCAAGGTTGCTTCTGCTTTCCCATTCTCTCCCATGTTGAGGTTTTCAGCCTCTTTACTGCGTCATGTCGTTTCAGCCTTTTCTCTTAATTTTTCACTGCTTTATAATAATAATAATAATAATAATAATGATTATTATTATTCATTTCCTTTGATTTCTGGTGTGTACTCATTTCTTTCCGGGTCCCGACCAGAGACCTAAGGTCAGAAATGGCCTCATGACATTTTCCACTGAGGATTTTTTGAGGAAAAAACACCTAAGATCACGCATATTTTAAATAGATGAAGGTGTGGACAGTACTTATGAATACAATTTTTTGTATTTCTTTAAGGCATAGGTTACTCGGGATTACTTGGGAGCGTCAGTTTCTACCTCGTAAGAGGTGGGGTCTGTCAGTTTTCCACTACCTTAACCGAGTACTGAACTCACACTCTTTGGGTCCTATCACTGGATTATGTGTCCTTGAGGACACATGGCACAGTGGATAAAGGTGTTAGTTAGATCCAGTGACAGGACCCAAAGAGTGTGAGTTCAATACCCGGTTAAGGCAGTGGAGAACTTTCAGTGGGGAATTAACAGGCGATAAATGATAACTGACACCCATTAAACATGGCACATGGAACTAGAACAGTCTGCCCCAGTGAGCGAAATAAAGGTTTCAGTTCGACATTCCAACCACCTGAAGAAGGCCGGAGCGTACAACGGCCGAAACGTTGTAATAAATATGGCGACAAAGATGAGGACAATAGTCCGAATAATGTAAATAGTGTACATAATACCTCATCTCAGAAATATAGACAAATAATGGATTTTTATTTTTAATTCGACTATCTTTATAACTTCAAACGTTATTTTTAGTGGCTATTGGAAGGGGCGCAGGTTCGAATCCTGCTCGGTTGTTAGCAATTTTTTTTATTAACTTTTCTCGAATACTCAGGTGGGTAGATGAAATAAACACTACTTAAAGAAGGGGACATTCTACTCAAATACGAGTAGACATTCAAATAGAGGTAGACACTAAATACGGGTAGACACTAAAATACGGGTAGACATTAAAAAATAACGTTTGATATAGGACTAAAAATAAAAATTCATGAATTTCTTTAGACATTGCTTTGTTTACGTTTCGAATATGTAACTTGGCAGATGTGGGCAAAAAGGACCTTGTTTGACTGTGAAGCTCTTCGTAGACGAGCGGTGCATAGCACGTCGGACCACAAGGTTCACAGTAAGAAAAAGAACAATGACGAAGAGTTCTCTAGTCACAGATCATCATATTTCCTTTCATAGACACTTTTAATGATATATTTCCTTTTAATTATTTCATTTCACCCTTATTTAAGTGAAAAAAGATGTTAACACTCCCTCCAGTCCCTACAATGCAGCATTCGGTGTTCCTTAAATAAAACCTTTTTGTTGTCAAATTTCATGAGCTCACAAATTAAAATACATCACACCCAGAGGCACCTCTACGAGGTTTCGAAGCTGCAGACATTACCAGGGGACATCATCAGGTGCAATTACATCAAAATTAGTCAAATTTTGGGGCATTGTTTTTCTTTTCTAAACTGAACGTGTTTTTGTTTCTGTTGTTGTTGGATTCATTTGTATTGCCGACAGTTTCTTTTCAATCTTTCTGTTGTTTTAATTACAATATTAATTAACATTTGTGATTAAATTAAAGAAGAAAAAGGAGAAAATTAAAACTTCTATTCAACGATAATTTTGTCATTCAAAATAGAAAGATTTTATAAATCTTTTGTTGATATTTATACAATTTAAGAAATATTACAATGAAGCCATCTACACATGAATCTAGGATAAATTATATATAAAAAAAACTTATTTTAATGTTGAAATTTTAACGTCAAAATGAATATCATTTTGATGTCGTTCTTAAAAGTTGTCACTTGGAATTCTCTTCTGACATTTTCATCTTCATCGATTAAACTATAAAAGCTTAAATATATTTTGGCTGTGCGCATTGAAAAAAGAGTATCATTTTACTTTTCTAATATAAAGCGCGTCGAGACAGCCAAGTGGCATCTTTTAATTGCGGTTTGCGCTGGTTAGACTCACGACCCGACGTGCGTTTGAATTCTTATAAAAACAAAAACGAAACAGAAGTTCAAAGACAATTACGAATTAAGCGCCTCACCTGAATTCCGAATGTAATTCGTCGCAAGAAAAAGACAAATAATCAAGCCTTGAAATGGTGACATTGTGGAAAACCAAAACTTTTTTTTCTTTCGATGATAAAAATGTCCTTAGACTCCTTCAGTTAAGTATTAAAATAAAACTCTGTCAAGGAACGTAATGAAAACCTGACTCTCCAGATTAAAAAAAATAATGAATGTGTTCAGGTGCGAAGAGTAATAAAAAGGAAAAATTAACAATTACGCATACACACACACGCACACACACCTAGACATACACACATACATACATATACAACTCACACACACAATTATGTTTTATTTAATAAGCACAAAATAAATTAATTGTTCAAAAAATAAATGTCATTGTTTTGACTATCATATTCAAACAGCGTGTAACAACTTTTTGTAACAATTGCTTCTCGACTCCGGTCGACAGCATAGAAATGATCACAGATGTGACAACCACAGATGTGACACCTACAATTCATTTGATATTTTTCTATCATTCAATTATTATTATTATTATTATTATTATTATTATTATTATTCGTGTCTAATATTTGTGTATTTTTTTATCTAGGGATCGCGTGGCATCAACTCCTTTCCAGTCGGCCCGCCATTAGTTGTGGTATGGATGACCTCACCCCGCCGCCTCATCAGGTATCTGGGTCTTCCTACCTCGTTTTGAGTCAGCTATGGACAATTTCCAGTGTCCCCGTTATCGTGGCCACCAGGCCTCAATCTATGGTTCCACATATTTTTTTCAGTTCTCGAGCAAGCTTTTGATATTTCTCCAATTTTTTTAAAATCAAAATTGCCATAGGACCTCAAATACTTTTGAAAACAAGGCAACACTCAAAGCTTATAACATGTTAATTTTATTCTAATAATCTTTGCTATTAACCTCAAATGATTTGCCCTATCGAGACATAAGAATACTTAACATGATAATAATTTTATTCTAATAATCTTTGTCCCATTCAAAAGAGTCAAGGGAGAAATATCTGGTATTTAAAAAAGAAAAAAGAAAGTGTGTCCCCAATGTACAGAACCAAGGATCTTGGTATTGGAGAGATGCTTAAAAATACTCTTTAAAAAATTCGATTTATTTGTAGAAATATCATAGTGTGATATTTATAAGCAAAGTATTGATTGACTTTAAAAAAATTTCAATAACATTTTCAGTACTTCATTTATAAATAGATTAATTTATGAAAAAGGAATTTTATAAGAAAATTTCAGGTAAATATATTTTTTAAGCAAACCATCCTCTTCCCCGCCATTTTTTTTATTGATTTTATGAAATCTTAACAAAATATTATTTGTAAACTAAAAATAAATTCTTATATAATAAATGTTTTTAAAGTTTCATTACACGTTGAAAATCTACTCAGAATTACAAAATAAAATCTTAAAAAAGAAACCCCTAAAAAACTAAAAAGCAAAACAAGCAAAAAAACTAGAATAATGTTTAATAATAATGTTTAATAATGCATTTAGTTGCTTTGTTTAAATAACACTGACCAACACACTTTTTGGTGACTAAGGTTTGAAACTTGTATTTGACAAATTTGGGGTTATTTTGCAAATGGCATTCATTTTTGTGTATCGTGTCAATTTTCTTCCCCTTATTTGAATGGTGTGATTGCTCAAGATAGTTTATTAAATCACCGCCAACCATTATTAACATGAGAGACACAGAGAGAGAGAGAGAGAGAGAGAGAGAGAGAGAGAGAGTAGAGGGAGAGGAAGAGAGATTGAGAAAAAAGAGGGAGAAAGAAAGAGGAAGAGATAGAAAGAGAGAATGAGAAAGACGGAGAAAGGAGGGGAGAGAGAAAGAGGGGGGAGACAAAGAGAAATAGAGTGACGGAGAGAGAGAGAGAGAAAGAAAGAAAATTAAATCACCTCCTCCAATCTTGCTGACAACCATGATGCATAATGGCAACCAAAACTGGCTTTCAAGGGTTGAACATTATAATTATAATTATTAATAAACGAGAGATAGGGAGGAGGAGGAAGAGGAGAGAGGAGGAAGGAAGAAAGAAAGAGAAAGAGTCTATTTCATTTCATCATGTGGGGTGTAAGGTCACAGCCTCACCATGTTAGTATTTCTACTATGGTTTCCATAAAAATAGGGTTTTTTATGGGGCAGAATTGCCAGCGCCATGATCAACTTGTTTTGAATTCAGTTTCAAAAAGCAGTTAATTAGCGTAATTAGAATTAATTTTGTAATTATCATTTTTTATCCTAAATTATCATTAATGTTGTGGAGTTATTTCCACAATAGAAACTGTATTCGGAGTAAATGCGTCCTAAATAGGTTAAACGTACAGAAACGTTAGGAACTTGTAACAAAGTGTTACGCAGAGTAATCGAGTTGTGGTCGCTGAACACTACTCCTTCCCTCGACTACTACTGACTCCTACTAATAATAGGTGGGAGAGTCTACTACCTATAGACTAGGTGTCTTTCACTATAACAATTAATTAACGTAATTATCATTAATTAGCGTAATAATTATTAATTACCGTAATTATCATTAATTTTGTAATTATCATTAATTGGCCAAATTATCATTAATTAAGATAATTTTCATTAATTAGGATAATTATCATCAATTTCTTTAATTATCATTAATTAGTGAGATTATAATTAACTGGTGTAATTATTATTAAATACCGTAATATGCATTAATTTTGTTATTATCTTTAATTGGCGTAATTATCATTAATTACCTTAATTATCATTAATTAGTGTAATTATCATTAATTTTGTAATTATAATTAACTGGCGTAACTATTATTAAATACCGTATAATTCATTAATTTTGTAATTATTATTAATTGGCGTAATTATCATTAATTGGCGTAATTATCATTAATTGGCGTAATTATCATTAATTGGCGTAATTATCATTACTTTTTTATACTACACAGTTATTGCTTAGCTTCTTAATTGGCTCATTCCTGAATGCCTCGATGGTTCATCGCAACTGCTACTGCAATATCTATCACAGAGAGCGGCATAGTAAGACACTTGTTGCATTCAGAACTGCCTGCAATCCCTGCAAGTGAGTTTTAGCAAAGGCAAAGTGTAGCTATGTACAAGCAGTCCAGACCAAGGTTGAAAGCAAACAATCTGGATCCCGGGAGTTCTGGAAAATCTCTAACCAAATTCTGAATAAAGGCAAAGCATTAATGTCTACTATTAAAAATGACCCCGAGGTTATTTCAGCCTCGTCAGATAAGGCGAAACACTTCACCCCGATCTTTGCCTCTAATTCAACAACAGATGACAAATGCTATCCCTTCCCGACTTCTCACATCTCATTGAGCACAAGCGTAGTAATATTTTCATTGCAGCCCAGGAAATCTCAAGACTTATCAAAAGTCTTGACACTAAGAAGGCTACTGGTCCAGAAAAAATCCCAGTGGTTCTCCTTAAGAATGTTAACAAGGATTTATCCCCGATCTTAACGTAATCATTTAAATGTTTCATGAGGGAGAAATCCTTCCCATGAAATTTTTCAAGTGTATGCCTGGTTTTCAATAATGCGTCGCAAGCCCCTTGCTGTTCTATTGCTATTTCCATGAAAAGTGTTCAAACGAACTACACGCCTTAGTTCCACCAGATCTAACCATCACCGCTAGGACCCGTTAGTACACGCCGGTTGTAGCTAACCATCCTCATTTCCTTCGTATTCCAATGGCGAGATGTAAGTTCGACTCGAGCAGCTTCTTCCCACGAACCGCTTCTTTGTGGAAATGTGGTAATGTATGATAAGGGTGTATGGAGGTGGGGACACTTAAGCGATGTCTCTCCCCCAAAACTATGGGGGTAACGGGCAGAAAAAGTAAAGAGACGAGTGGTAACAAAACAACACTATCGAAGAAACCACAGTACGGTGAGCGGCACGCAGCTTGAGGAACAAAAATATCCAAATGACCCACTTCATAAGACACCGTGTCTCTCCAACTGTCCATTGCTGGCTTACCCGTCGCTTTTACTGACATGAGGCAGCTTAGAAAGACTCGGATGTTGGCCAGTTACAGAGAGACCTGTATCTGGACATGACAAGCTGTTCCGCTGCTAACGGGGGAAACTCCGGATGTAACGAATGTTGACAGACATGTCCGCATACAACTCGGGGCTTCTTTTACGTCTGTACTGACGCCTTTCGCCAAAGGGAACCAACTACCAAGAGGATTCTTCCCTGATCTTGGGTTAACCGTTATCTTCCCCACATATCCGCATAAACTGTACCTCTCAAATTTCACCTTGTATTAGGCTTTCTCCAGTGATATGGGTTCCAGTTTTGGCTTATCAGATTCACGGCATGGGTCATCAAATGCAATGTGGCTAATCAGCGAAACGACACTTTCTGTGTCAACTTCCTTTTCAACATGGCGACCAGGAATCTATTCAGCTATTCATTTGACGGTTATATAGCTTAGTTACTGGAACATATTCGCTATCTGTAACAGAGGTGATGTCACCCACGTTCTCTCTGCTGCCTACTTTGTGAATTTTCTCTAAGCTGTTTGTACCCCTCATTGATTTACTGAACATTATGGCAAGAATGGCGGACGAATGAGCAACAAGAAGTCCGATTTTTCTTGTCGATAACTCCAAAACGGTAGGTTTCTTTATAATTTAATTGTTAATTCTAGTTCAGCATGTACATTTACACGGAATTATGACGATTTTTGAAAATTTTAAGAGATATTTAGCGCGCGGGCTTTTATGATTTAAAAAGTAAATTTAACTTTTATTCTTTTGCGATTTTCATTAGTTTCAGAATACTATTCGAGTCTTGCTGCAGATTTGTTCCAATCTTCTGTGATTGGCTTAAATTAGTCGATACGATCAAAAGACGTCATCTTGAGGAATGTAGGTGTGCCGTAGTAGAGGGTAAAAAGACTGGCCGAATCTCAAGTTGATAAAATTTTAGTTAAAATTGGCATTAAAAAAGAAGTTCACTCCACGTTGTATTTCAATCCTCGATCTTGTAGGTATGCATCGAAAGCTGGGAAGGGGCGTGATGCACGCTCACAATGTAACATAATGAACGATAAATCGCCACGTCGTCAAATAAGAACCCGAAACCTGTTTCCCACATTATATGAAGATGTTTTATTCAGGGCTCCGACGGCTCGTCCGGGTGGGTAGATAGGGGATATTTGGGACAGTTTTTGCTATGTCATCTCTTTCTCCTACCAACTCCTCACTCATCTGCACCCATTCCGGCATGGTGGCTGGCAACACAAATAGAGGCTTCAGTACACCGCAACGTTCGACTCGCTAATGGCGGACCAGAACTCTCTCCGATTCCAAGCAAGATTGTTAATATAAATCAACACCCGGATATAATCTATTTCCAGTTTTGTTGCCACTTGATCTCTAAAAATGCTAAAAATTGAGACGTGGAATTTAAATTTTTAAAGGGAGATAAAAACTCAAGTTACAAAAATTAGAAAATATCAATTGATTAATTTGTTGTTTTTTTTTACTACTTATGGGTTATTTAAAATGAAAACATATTTTGGATTGTAAGAAGAATTCTTTTTGGCAACATTATATTAACAGTTTTTTTAGAATAAAAATCGTTTATCCAGATCCAAGTCATATTATTTAACCCATAACTGGGGAACTGAATAGATTCTTACTTTTCTCAAAGGTATTTGGGTTTAAGTGAATGTAACGAACTTGACTGGAATTTGAACCCGGCTCTCCGATTTCTCATTCTGAACCGCTAGCCATTACACCACCTGCACATCTTAAAAAACGCTAAAATATTTTTGTTTTTACTTACCAGAAGAAACCAACCTATAGTGGCTTATCAACTAAACGAATCACAATTGTTATATCAGTCAGACCTAAAGGGAAGTTTCTGAAAAAAAAAGCTAAGTTTGTTAGATTTCAACTTTGTGATTTTTGAAAGAAAATTAATGGCGTTGGCTAATGGTTAAGTTGGTATTCAGCCGCCTTTTCGAGAGAAATATGATACAATGTCGAGTTTAAAGTGGGTTAGTAGTTCACGGGTACGTGGATTATGGACAAAAAATGCTTACTGTCGGCACTTCCCCTTTTGGGAATGTCTCAGGAGCCAGATAATAATCTTAGCCCCCTTCCGAAGGACAATTATTGTCTAGGGAGACCCTCCCACTTTCATGAAGAGATGCATAATGCATAATATTGTTTCAACTCCATTCCACGGTAAGTAGGGATGTCTGTTGTACCAGATCCAGAACTCGCGACATTAAATTTACAAAACAGAAAAAAAAAATTCCCTTTCACGATAAATTGTGCAATTTAAACCTGAGAAAATAACTGAGACATTTTCACATTAAGATTGCCAAAATGAAATGCAAATTACGAAGGGAAGACATTTAGAAAAGTTGCCAGGTTCACTCAAATTTCGCAAATTATTTGGAAATCTTAATTTGTAAATAGGGAAAATCATAGTTTGTTAAATTCGAATTTCATGAAGAAACATGGAAAATAGATGTTTCCAAAGAATGTAACGAGATTAAACAACACATTAAATTAGGATGATTTAATGAGCCAGTTTGTAAGATGCAAACGATTGTTCTAAATATAGCGACCGACAGCCATGTTGAAAGCTCGTCTCGCATCTCATAAAATCTCATAAATGTTCAACAGTTTCTCTTCAGCGGCAAATCATGTAAAACATACAAAACATATTTTAACATGAAAATCGCGGTCTTCAGATAACATTTTAAATAGAATAAAAGCAACAAAATAAAGCATTTATTAACGTGTAAAAGTTTTTTTTATTGACCAAATTGGGTATTAGGGTTAGATCAATTCTTAATTTCAGACATAAATAGTTGGCATTTTACCACCAGGAAACGAGAGACCTAAACTATATCATAGTTAGTATTGCAGGACTGTGAAACACGCCAGTTTATGAAAGGGTAACTTAATATCTCTATCAGTGGTTCCTAAACTTTTTTTAGCTTCCACCTCATTGGCTCACAGGCCAGCATCTCACATCTATATGTAAATAATTCGTTCTTGCTATTAGATCTACTGTAAATTCTAAGCAACAAGTAATCTAACAATGTAAACAGCATAAGCGTTTCGGTTTTTCTTCGTTGTATATTAGATAAGATGTCGACATGCTAACTTCCGTAGCTATATCGCTACGCCTAGAAACCTAGAGCTTTAGTCCCTGTCGTCTCATCTGCTTGGCCTGTGGAGCGTCCTTTCCAGGTAAAGGCAGCAA
Organism: Acanthosepion esculentum; assembly: GCA_964036315.1. Lineage (NCBI taxonomy): Eukaryota > Metazoa > Mollusca > Cephalopoda > Sepiida > Sepiidae > Acanthosepion > Acanthosepion esculentum. The sequence continues at coordinate 100,230,955 of OZ038501.1, read as the reverse complement.
GATACAAACAAACATTCAGACGTCAAACTTCGGACATAAAATAAAATAAAAAACATGCGTTCGTGTATAATAGATTTTTTTTATTTTATTCTTTGTAAAACATAAATATTCCTTAAGTGACTTAAATGTCGTAGAGATTCTGTACCAAAAAATCGTAAAAAAGAAAAGAAAAACGGATTACTGCCGCCTCCAATTTCGCTCTTTTCTCACCTCATCTTGTTATTGTTTAAAACTTTTGATCATTGATAATGTTGCTAAGGCAGGCCCCCACTCTTTCTCATTTAGCTGAATGGTCACCAAGTTTTTACTGAGCTAAGGGTTTTAAGTGGTAAAAGGCTATTTGGTTGTGAGTGCTTAGTGTGCATCCACTAATTTGGGGAAAAAAGATCTTTGAGACTTTCCGATACCTGTAGATGGTGATTTTTAAGCGTAGCTTTGGCAGAGTTAGGTCGAAAGTACAGGACACCCACTGAGGATCTAACTCATATTCAGTCATAACTGATCTAGCGAGACAAGCTCGTTAACCATTACACCATGTTGAGTTGCCCCGGCCCCGGATATCTGTAGATGGATGGCAAAAATCTAAAAACATCTACATCGACCTAGAACAATAACATTTATTTATCTTGTAGCGACTGCTACGCTTTCCACGCCCACAATTTATTCGTCTGCGATTGGCTAGTAAACCAATACTGCCTTTCTATAAGACAATTTAGCAATCGCAGTCACCACTTTGAATTTTTCTGCCGTGAACATGCTCACATGTTTCTTTGTTACAAAATCAGTAATTTGTCGAATTTTAACCAATCAAACATTTTAGTGCTAAATCAAATTTTCCCGCGTTTTCGCTGGAGCCTACCTGCAGCCTTAAAAGAAGCAATTTTTCCACAACAGTAAGTAGAGTCCGACTATTTACGCCTGTCTATACAAATCCACGACTTTACTCACAACGCACACACAGACACAGATTTCTGTATCACATTACACATATCTTCCTCTCTGTGCCTCAGCCAAGTTCAAGAACCAGCACTCTATTAATTTCTCAAAACAACACACTTCTTAATTAACTGTATTCTATTCTAACACCAGACTCTATTCAACATAGAATCCTGAACATTCTTATTCAAGAGAAATTCTTTCGAACATTCTATCTTAATCAGAATACAGTTAAAGGGAAACAACTTTTTCTCCATTAATTTCTACACATCATTGCATGATTGTTTTGTATATTATTGTTTTAATATATATTTTATTTGTTGATCCACAATTAGAGTCTCGTTGGTTTTTTCTTGAATCGTTAAATGTACAATAGATAAATGCTCTAAGAACACGCATTACAATCTATACAGATTTATGCTCTTTAGATTTTTAAACAGTTTGGATAAAAAGAAATGAATTAAAGTTGTCAATGTTTCTTTCTTTTGTGTATAAAGAAGATTTTTTTGTATTAATTCGACTTGTAGACTTAAAGTTCCTAAAATCGGATACATTTCAAAATAGGTTCAGCTGATTTGAAAATAAAAATAAAACGTGTACAACTGAAGTCGATATAAAAACGTTTCTGTTACTTGTTATCACCTACGGTGCCAAAACGATCATGACTGTCGAACTCTCCGCCTTGCCGCAGGGCAAAGTTTCGTCCGGGGAGGTAGACAGGCCCTGAATCCGTTTTTACGGATTCAAAGGGAATATTTTTGGCCGAGCCTACGGGCTCGGGAAAGCCATGATAAACCAGCTTTGTGCCACATACGACCCACATGGGGGGGGCAGTTAAATATAGTGATTTAAAGCGGTTTTCTTTAGATGTCAAACTCAGTGCTATAGTGTCAAGGTGGCACTTAGGCTCTGGCAAAAAGGCGTGATGGCTAGACGGTCTGACTAACTGTTTGTTTACTTATTGTATTATATTTAACGTTCTTTATCACGCGAAATGATGCTTCCGTATAGGATACAGGTTCGATTCCTATCGGAGAACGAAAATTTTCTATGAAAATTTCTCGGACATTCAGGCCGGTAAATGTTATTTAATACTGTTTATTATAAAACAGAGCATTTGCTTAAATACTTGTATCTATAAAAAAAATAAAGAACGTTAAACATATTATAAATGTCTTTAAATATTATTGTATTATGTATCTTACATATAAGTTGGCTTTCATAAATCAGTTTCTTTTGAAAGCTATTCATTGGCTGAAAAGCATTTTTTTGTTTTAATGTTGAGCTGATTATTTGTTTTTAGCCGAAAATGATTTCTCTGGCGGGCTTTTGTTGGTTTTTAATTTCCGTTACAAACATTTTTTTTTAATTTAAATGATTTCTTTTTTATCAGGGCTCCGGCACACGACTCATCTTTGTAAATTCAAAGCAATCAAAATATTTCGTAAGTTACTGCAAAACACCAAGACTCCTACATAAGATTTTCTGAGAATTTCATCTAATTATGTCGGATATACTACAAAAATATAGTGGGGGCATGTTAAAATGGTTTGGAGCCACTATCAATGACCTACGAGATCAGATTGATATTTATACGCCCGAGAGATAATTAATAAGCTTAGGTTACAATTTCAGGATATAAAATGAGAAGCAAACACATAAGTAAATGGTTATATTTATTGTATATAAAATACAATTAGGGTACAAGGCCAAAATGAGGAGGGTGTTAAGGCTGGTCGTCACTAACTATCTTATACCTAGCTAATCTGATTCACGACACATTCACACATTACAGTTTCTACATTCACCATGAGAACTCGTCCATCGCCAATCAATCCTCCACCCACCATAATACCGCATCCTCTCAAGGGGAACCTACAAAACACGCCCCCATGCCTTAAAAATTTAATGATAATAATTATATATATACAATTCTAATAATGAAGAATGAGAGGGGAGGGAGATGAACCCAATATTAAACTAAAACTCAACACAAAGCAAACTAAACATAAGTGATGTTAGTAGGGCCCGTCCAGCCCCCAAAAAGGAGAGGCCGCTGTATTCTGCCCATTGGACAAAATCAAGAAGCTCTCTCCCTACGGGTGTGGGAAAAGGATAAAAAATAATACGGGCATGGGAAAATCTAAAGCTGAACCAGTCGAGATGAAAAAAGTGGAGTCAAAACAAACTGGGGGGGGGTTCTCGACTTGAATCATAACCAAAGAGGCAACCGGGAACAGGCCAGGAACAACACTTACTCACATTAACTAGGTACACTAAAGCTTGTCTAACCTAACAAACGGGAGGGCTTCGCAGGAAACCACCCCGATGTGACGTAGGTTGACCTAGAAAAGAAAATCAAGGCTAGCCCCGTTCAAACGAACCGCCTCTTTCACCCACCTTTCGCTGAAGACTGTCAAATGCAAGCGTTTTCTATCAGTTCTAATCTTCATCTTGACTGATGCTCAAAGAATCGGATCAGAACCTGATGAGAAAGACGATTGCCTCACAAGATTTCCTCCTGTCGCGTCGTCCAAATCACTATTCGGGCCGTGGCCAGCAGCGTCAGAAAGACCATCCGTTTCACCCCAGAATAAGGGGGCGACACATTGTCACACGATTGTTCGGGTTTATGGCGCAGTCATCATTATGAGAGCTGAGTACGAATCTCTTTTCATTTAATGTTTATCGAAAAAAAAAGTTAAAAGTTTACGCCTGTGAGCTCGAACATTTATGGAACGATAATGCTAGAAAAAGAAAGAAAAAATCGGGTAGCAACTTGAAAGCGTTTTCTAAAGAAATTCTTCCCATTCGGGAACAAGCGACACCAAGTCCGATATGAAAGTTAACAATGGAAGAAAAGAGAGTGAAGGAAATAAATGACAAAACGCTCGATGTTTATAGAAATGAGAAAGAAAAACTTTATTTACAATGTAAACAATTGTTAGATGCGGACATAAAGGAACGAAAAGGATAGTTCAGCTCTTTTCAGCAGAGCTGTTTTTAAAAAAAATGTTACATAAGACCACTAAGGGACTTAACAACGGTTTTTAAATTTAACCCTTTACAATCTGGTCTTACTCTGCTTTAATAATTTTGAATCAAACGAGAAGTTTCCTTGAACGGTGCAGTAATGGTTTTCTTTGCAAAACATCTGCGGTTGTCGAAGTGGTGTATAGGCGTGGAGAAAACTTTCGTTTCGTTCTATGGTAATTGGTCGTAATGGAGACATTGATAACTCCTCCTGCTGTCGACGAACTTTGTTGAGCTGAGGGAAGAAAGGATGATGACGTCATTCTTTCTTCTGAATAAAGGCACAGATCAAAGGCCTCGGGCCGCTGCGAAAAACCAACTGCTGAAAAGGCGTACTCGCTCCTTTATGAGCATCTCCAAAGCGGGACTAAACTCAAACAAGTCAAT